>VZTJ01003633.1:115369-401336 GCA_013397795.1 Orthonyx spaldingii
TTTTTTTTTTTTTTTGTTCTTCTGTTCACCTCATAGAGGCTTAAAAAATATTTACTTAGTCCAGACTTGGGAATTCAAGAACAGCAAGAACAGACTGCTACATTAGCATGTTTGGCCATGTTTTGCTTTCTCTTGCCAAGAATTGTTTTTCTATCTATTAATTGGAGCTGTCGCTGTCCATGCCAAAGTAATAGTGCTTTTTACATGCAGAACCAGCATGCCAGTTAGTAATTAGCCACAAGTTCAGAGGTCTACTCTCTAGTGTATTGGTAAAGGTTCATGACTAAAGTACTGCCTTCATCTCATAGATTCTATTTCTGTTTCAAGTTGGTATTAGAAGCAGGGGATAATTCACGATGGTAGTTCCCTTGTGAGTATTAGAACCAAGTAACTAAGCACCATAGCTTAAAGGAAGGTGGTCTGTTGGAGTGACAGCTAGCCTGGACACTGAGTGTGTAAATATTCCTTATGTTCCTGAGTGGGAACTTCTAAAGGATTCCTGTAAAACACAAAAGAAAAGATATTTTTAGTTCATTGTGTGTTTTTCAGCTACTGATAATATGAGTTTCATGAAGTTGATAGCTGGTGCTGTCAAATTTTAGACTGTAAATTTTATGATCCCGCTTGAATGACTGAAGTGTTGTCCTCTTGGATAAACTGTCCTTAATAATGTACTCAAAATACCAGGACTGCTGCAGGGGAAGAAACAACAGTTTGCACATGTATTTTATGCCCAGTGGAAGACAAAGTGAAGTGGTTACTGCCTTCTTACTCTTCAGATTATATTATTTTAAAATCATGGCAAGACCCCCTTTATGATGATTTCTGGATGTTTAAATTCTGAGATCCCTCTGTCAAAACTGGTATCAGTGCACGTCAAGAAGGTGATAGGTTACAGCACTCTTAGGCATACTTGACCACTGCTGGCATACAAGTAGAGATTTGTAAAAGGAATACTGAAGTTTTATGAGTTTGGTATGAATGGTAATGCATGTGTGTAAGCACCACCTGGACCAACCAAAGCAGTTAAAAGCACAGAAACAATCTACTTCCCTGTCTACTATTGTACTGAGATTTGCTTTGGAAGCTCTCGCTGATTTCATTAGAAAAAAAAATTCTTTTCCTTTTAAAGACAATTAAATTTTCTTTGTTTTCTTGTTCTTGGTCTTTGTAATCAATGCAGCTGTTTGTAAAGTCTTGACCAACCATAGTATGCCATTATTAGGAAGCCAAAAAATCTAGCAGACAAGGGTTTGCTTTGTTCAATACCTACCTTTCGTAAATTTTGTGCCACTCAAGGTTTTCAACTAATCCTTGGACTCTTTGTACTGTCATATGTAAACATTCTTGAGGCTTGACACATCTGTGTAATGAAGTCCTCAAGAGCGTTTCTAGAATTTTGTGCCTTTATCCTTCCTTGGTTGGGGGAAAGGGTTTTTGTTTGGACGTTTTGGCTCTCGGGTGTGTAATTGCACATTTACAGTCCCTTTTTTAGTCATCTTCTGAGGTGCTCTAAATGTTGTGGTTCATAATGGTGTGGAATAAAGGCAAAATCAGTGCCATCTTCTTTGGATGGCAAGTACACAGCTGATTCCCATGAATGTAGGTTTTATTCCTGACTCTTGTTATTTATGGTCTTTTTTTGAAATTTCTAGTGGCTGGGGAAAATGTTGCTTTTTTTTTGGTAGACCATGACAAGCTGAAAGATGATGGAACAGTCAGTGGTGGAGCTGTGTTTGCCTCACTGTCAATGCTGCTGGGACCTGGAAGCAGCAGCAGAGGTGCATATGGGGGACTCTGAGACACTCACTTGCAACTGGGCTGTGAACTGACAGCAGGCAAGTTTTTTGCAGGCTGCTGTGTTCTGCTAAGATGGAATAGAGATTTTGAAGAAATTGCTTCCATTTTCTGACCTAATTACAGTTGATTGTGATAATTTTGCCTGGAAATGACTGATGCAGGGATCAATGTGATCTGGCCATGGTCTCATCTGGGAGAAAAAGCTGTTTCCTTGTAGGCTGGAGCTTGTAGAAAAGGTTTCTGATGGCATGTGTGTTTGACTTCTGTGTTCTTGAGAAATTTTTGCCTTTCCAGAACACGATACCCACTGCTGTAGATAGTAAGGTGGGTTTTTTTGCTGAATCTCTTTACACTTTGCAGTAGTTCCAGCATATACTTTCTCAAAATTTTCTTAGTTTATTCCTTTAGAAATGTAGACACGATGGTGGAGAAATACACCTTTAGGAATTGTTTCCTTTAGGCATTGCAAGAGAGGGCTCTGCTTGAGCCATGGGTCCAGGGTCTCTATTCCCTCACATTTCATGTTATGTGACAATTACCCACACGCATATTGCAGGAGAAAATGTGTGCTTCTCAGCTTTGTATAGCAACTCTGTTTCTCTCCAGATTTCCACACAGGGGACGTTGTATCAGAGATAATGTGGGTCCATGTTACAGACCCCTGAGATCACAAGTTTGTGGCTGACAGTCTGTGCCAGAAATGTACTCTACTGCCAAAAACTGCTGTTGAAAAAACAAACCAATGTCAAGCTATGAGAGAAAAAAATCAATTAAATGAAAGAGGGTAATCAATGTTGAAATTTCTCGAATGTTTTTCTCTGTTTTGTGAGGGGTTGTTTTATTTAATATGTACTGAAATTTATAGAAAATGGAGAGTAAAAATGACTTTGCCCCAGAATATTTATGCTGAGTTTAGCATAGTTAAGTTCTCATGTTGGTTTTTTAAAAAACATTTTGGTGCCACTAAAGAAAAAATAATGAACCAATAAACATAGGTATTTAGGAATCCAGTAGCAATAGAAGTACTGCATCTTAACTGTTGAATTGTCAAGTTGCTCAAAGATGTGTCACATTAAAGAATGTGAAAGACCATAAAACTAAAACCAAAGCACTTTAAGACATGTCAGAATTAAAGTTGCCTGTGTGGCTGCTAGTTAGACCTGTTGTGCAGCCATTTCCTGGAGGAGATAGTAAGTGGATATTTTACCTTACAGTGTGACTTGACAGCTTCAAACTTTAATGGAACATATTGTTCTGAAGAAGGTTTTGACACAATCAACTTCTATGGTACTTCTCAGTCAGAAATGTAATTTTCGTTTTTACGGGCTGAAATATTTTGTTTGGGGCATTTGTGTGGCTGTGACTCTAATTCTTGTCTTTTCTTAAAGCATTGTGAGACACCTAAGAGATTGGCATGTTTATTGACCTCACTGGTTAGACTGCACGTTGTGTGAGGAAAAGTGGTCATGCAAACACTTGTTGCTCAGTGATTCATGGCAGGAAATGTGTAAAGCTGAACTAGTAGCAATGAAATTATACAAGTGATCTCCTTGTGCCAGATTTAAAACTGCAAAGCATGGTGTAACAATGTGAACAAACTCAGAGGGCGGGGTGACAGGTGTCATAGAAAACCCCTCAGATTTGGGATTTTGGCAGAGCTAAAAATGAATGGAAATAGGACCTTGTGTTAAAGGTTGTGTTTACTTTCCAACCTGAGTCATCACGCGTGCTCTCTAAAATTAGATAAGCAAGCCTTTATTGCTTTTTTTGCAAAAAAAAATTACTGTATTTATCACGCTTTTTCATCTTTCTTAACAGTTTTAAAGACTGTTTAAAAACAGAATTGGAATACTGGCTGGTTCTGACTGATCAGTCCAGACGCATGCCTCTTCATGGGTCTGGCATAGTAGGAGAATTTCTCTTTCTGCTAGTTATCCTGAGCCATTTAAATGAATTGTAAGTGTGCAGAATATATTACTAACACTGGAAAGAGTTGAGTAACAATCATGGTGATTCATACATCAAAATTTTTTTCTTCTGTAAAAGATATATAAACCTTGTTCACTTCTAGATTGAAATTTTTTTTTCTTTGGTGATAGTGCTGATGGGGTCAATGGGAAGAGGAGCATTGGAAGTGATAAAATAAAAGGCAAGGTAGCTCTTTAAGAAGGGCTAAAGTTTGGAATCATCTTGATCTACAGGGCAGCACTGAAGAGCTGAGCTGTTCTGCAGTATTAAATGCATTATAACATTTTGAGTTCTCCTGGAGGAGGCATGGTTAGCAGAGGTATCTGATTTAGAGAGAAAAAGTTGAGTTACACTTGTTCCTTGTATTCATGCCTTACAAAACTATGAATGTAAATGCTTTTAAGTCCCACCTTCAAAATTCATTTTTCCATGTTAAAAAATGGCTTGATTTTTTTTTTTTCCCAGAAGTCTGGGATGATATCTGTTATTCTAGAGATATTTTTAAAGATTTTGTTCATAGTTGAAAACTGTAAAGCTTAAGTGCAAAGGTTGAAAAAAGTTGGTCCAGAAGATCTACAAGAATTCAAATTTTTGGGGTCTGTATACCAGGGGTTTCTGTCAGCCATGCCAGTATTGTACGTGTATGATACCAAAAAGTGAACTTTGCCAGCATTTGTACTTTTCCCGTTCATAAGACTCAGTAGGCATCATGCCATCTTTTTTTTTTTTCCTGGGCAGTCTTAACTGGAATTATTTGCAGCTTTTGACAGTGTTTCTTGTAATAAGAGAAAGCACCAAAAGGTTTCAGCTTTCCTTCCTGGAGCAGGGAGGAGCGCTCCTTTCATTTCCAGCAGGCTGGTAAGGAATTAGTGTCAATTCCTGCCAGTTTGTCCATTTACTGGTGGGTGATAACTCTGTTTAGTGAATAATGAACGCTCTAAGTTGTGGGGTTTTTTATGGCCCCTAACTCTCTCAGTGGACAGCTGCCAACTTCATCTATCCTTAAAGTAAGCCAAGAGAATATGTAAGCTTTATAATGAGCCTCTATGTAAGTGCTGTAAAAGAAGCTGTTTCCCTTAAAATAAGAAGTACTAAAGCCCACAGAGTTGTAAAAAAATTATGCTGGTAATAAACTTATTTTAGAGGATGACAAGATTGTTATTGTCTGAAACCCCAAATACTGCCACACTGAAAGTTAACCTGACTGGACTGAGTTTCATTATCTATCCCCCTTTCAGAGGTGAGCAGAAAACAATAAGTGGATTTCTAAGATACTTTAAAAAAAGTTCTATTAATTGACCATATGTTAATAAATTTGTTTGCAACAGGTAAGTCAACCTCATGATTTTAGTTAGACAAACAAGCCAGTAGTAATGCAGATTTTTTTGTTACTTTATGGCTTCCTGAATATAAACAGAGAAATGCTCCTCTTAAAAAGAGGAGGAAGAAACTATATACTAGAGTTTTGTATTCTATTTAAATATACTTACCATGGCCCACATTTCCACTGTCCTTCCTGAAAGCTGGATTTCATGGCGTGAGGGACATACGCACCTCTATTCTCTTCACTGTCTCAAAGATTCGGTCCAGTGTCTTTACTGATGGTGGAATCTCAAAGTCCTGAGTCCTGGCTCTACTGCCTCTGACCAGCCACTGGGTTTAGCTAAGTTTTCATACTTTGATTATTTTCTCCTTTAGAAATACATGTCCAGTGGTGTATATAGTGTCATCTTAAACAGTTTTAAGAGTAGAACAAAAAATAGAGGGCAAAAAGTATTTTTAGAGTAGTGAGTTGTATACAAGCTCATTTATTGTTTCTAAGCATCGTGTCTAGATAGATATAACTTTATCTACCAAGCTGTATGGATCTTTCTGTCAATCTGCTGAGACTCCTGGAAGAGCTTCCCCAAAACTATCTAGTCTTCTCTTCCTTCTGCAGTGCCATTTTGAAGTTGTCATGGAAATGTTGATTGTCTTGTACTCCCAGGTCTCTAGATGTCCTGCAGCAGCTCTTATGACTCACTTAATGTTTTTCATGGACTCATCAAATAATTTGGGTTGGAAGGAACCTCAGGAAATCATCTAGTTTCGCCTCTTGCTCATGGTACAACTTACATTAAGCTAGTCAGACCAGTTTTTTCGCTAATTAACTATTGAGTTAAGACAGTATTAGACTTTAGGAACATTTTTACAGCAAAATCCCTGTAAACTCCTAAAACACATCTTATAAATGTCTTACTTTTTCTCAGCTGAATTTTATGAGCCTCTTAATTTCCTCTTATTTCAAGCAGTACTTTCCGGAGTGTTCCATTTGTGGCAATGCAAATACATGCTTTTACCTAATGACTTTTATTAAGTTGCAGGCAGCTGGAACCATGGCTGCTTTTCCCTGCCAGTGTGGAGAAACAGGGGAGTGGGAGGAGAGGCTCAGTGTGGAAAATGAAATGGAGAAGGGAGACAGGAGATACTGAATTCGTGCAACATCTCTTTGCACTGCAGTGTGTTAGGTGCCTTTTCAAAATGTGTTTGGGAGAATCACACTCAAATGTTGTTTGCTGGCAGTGTGTAAAGAGCCTGTAGGATGAGAGATTTGGACATGCAGGACCACAGCTTGAAGAGGGTAACTTCCAGCAGTGAGGGAAGGGGAAGTGCTGCCAGCTACAGGACATCTGGCAATTCTCTAAGGAGGTGGACTTTTTTGTTGTTGTTGGGGAATGAAAGTTACCCATAATTTTAAGTGTCTGTGAGGAAGTTGACGTGATCTCTTAATGTACTTAGGTTTTTCGGTACTGCTGCTTGTTTTACGAGCACTAAAACTTGGTTGTGCTTTAGAGGAAATTAAGCAAGATGTTGTACTACTTCAATTACTAGACAAAACAAACTTGCCAGTGTACATGGGAAAGAAACTGCTTCTACAGAAGCTTGAAAGGAAAAACAAGAAACTTGGCTCATTTGTGTACCATTGAAGTGATGTTTGTCAGTAAAACAGTTTCAGAATTTGATCACCTAAGATGAAGGGAAATCATTACCTGTGTATACGTAGCATTCTGTGAAGCTTTATAATGAAGCAAACAGAACAGAAATAATTTTTAGTCTTGGAGCAATATGTGATCCCTAAAGAGAAGGTTTAACTGCTGTTGTATGTGTGGTTCGTGGCCGGAGCAAAAGACGGGAAACTAAGGCAGTAATTGTGGGAAGCTTTCTATATATATGGATTCTTAAAGCAGTGTTCCATTTGTTTAAATAAAAAAGGAAAAATAGTGGGTTTTTTTCCTCTGTTGGGGATGCTATGCAACTTCCCTTCTCTCAGGGGCCAGGAGACATGAAATATTGATGCAATGGGAGATGCTTCTGTAGCATTTTTGACAGAGTATCGTGGGGTAGGTCCTTTCATCCCTTTTATGTCTGATGTGAGTTCTAAAATTCTATTCTCAGCCAGCCAAGTTGAGTTCCCTTAGGAAGGGGAAACTTCATCAAGTTCTGGTGGTCACTCTGTTAAATACTCTAATTCAGGAGATAAAAAGCAGGGACTGAAGCTTTGTGGAAGAATACCTGTGTCTGGTTTTGAAAAGGCAAAGTTAGGCTGCTTCAAAAAGCAAAAATAATCCCTCATTCCTCTTTCTGTTGTCTCAGGCTGCCTTTCTAGCTTCAGGGAGTGACAGTTTTACAGCAGGGCTTTGAGTATCTTTGCAACCTTAGGATATATGTAGATAGGTATGTAAATGAAAATCTAAGATTTGCAGAAGGCAATAAATCTTGTGTCCATTTGCCTTGCAGAGTTTCTTATCCACAGTTGGTGAGTGGGAGAGTGTATTTGTTACTGGCAGAGCCTCTCAAATCTATAATACACAATTGTTTTAAAGAAAGTGATATTGTAGTCCAACTTTCTAGAATATTTCCCAGTACTAAAAGTTTAAAAAGAAATGCACTTAGTTTAGACTGGAAATTTTGCCAAGATTGGTTTCCCTGTCTGGGAGTTGGCATGGTTATAGCTGTTATTAGATATTCATTATACTGATGGTGCAATACACTGTTCTTTCAGTCACTGAAATTATTTATCCTGATCCCTTTATGTGAAAAATTTTGATCTGCCTTTCTATCTTGCCTGTCTTAGCAGTTCATGATGTAACCTTTTTTATTCAGATCAAAGACAACTTTCTGGATCTTTTCTTTTTAGATATTTTTATGTATATGTATTTATTATTATTTTTATATTCAGTGTCAAATTAATTTTGGAAATGTGCAGCGATCCTTGTTTTCAGGATGAGGTGTTATTCTTCCCTCCTACCTCACACCTCCAGTATGTATGACTTGTGAGTAAGCTTCCATTTCTGCCCTCTCATCTTTGAAGCTGGCAACCTTATCTTTTCTTCGTCCTATGCATGTGTACATAGCTGCAGTGTGCCTGTGCTGTAGAAGCTGTTTACCACAACTTCTTTCAGGGGAAATTATTTATATATAGATGGTATATAATGCCAAGGAATTGTCTCATAAGCCAGAATATCCTATCTTATATACCTATCAAATATGATTGTCTGCAGATGATCAGACAGTCACATATTGCAATTCTTTTTCATTAAGATGTGAAGATTTTGTGTTTGTTCCTTGCTGCAGGAGAGCATCAGAGTATTTGAAGTGATAAAACTTAACTCTGTCCTGTACAGACAGAAATGGTTCGGAATTATTTTAGTATGTCATTTAATCATGCTGTAGGTGTCAAAAGCAAGGGGGCTTCTGATCTCTGACATCTTGGTGAGGATTATAATTTAGTCATATGAGTAGACATAGTAGTCAGCAAGCAGATTGGCTCATTCTGATCTAGAAGAGGAAAATCTAGTCTGTAATTCTACTTACTTTAGGATTTGAGAAGTGCCTAGGAAAATGGTGTTTTGTACCCCGGCATATTTATGTGCCTTCATGAATGGTCTTATATTGTGGTCTTGCCTACTCTGCTGTGTTACCATTCCTTATCTTATTGTAAAAAGGAGGTTTTAGATTAATTTTATTTTGGTCTAAGTAACAGTTCACTTGAGCTTAATGTCCTGTTTGTAAAGCCAGCATTGATATGGAGGTTTGTTACAGAATTTTCTTTTGATAGTGGTTTATTCCACATGAATATTACTATTAATTCTTTGTCAGTGAATCCAAGTTACCCCATGACCTTTTCCCTTCTCTTCTTCACAAAAGCATGCCTTCATTATAGAGGGGCTGGAGATTGCTGGGAAGAGGAGAGGAATTTGGTCTTTTTCTGATAATACTCTGAAAGTATGAATTCAGTGGAACAGAAAGAGGAGAAAGAAATATGTCTTTCCTCAGCCACGGATGAGTTTTTGAAGAAGGACAACTGTTGTGCATAGGAATTGAGGGATACACCCTTAATAGTGTGGAGATGTATGTAAATGCCATGTTTTTAGTAAAATATTGGTAGGAGAATGGTATTAGGACTGTTCAAGTTTTGTGGGGGTTTTCAGCCTATGTTTTATGTATTACTCAAAGTCTTTACTGTGAGGTTTGCGGGGCACTGGAGCAGGTTGTGGATGCTCCATCCTTTTGGAAGTGTTGAAGGCCAGGTTGGATGGAGCTCTGAGCAACCTGGTCTAGTGGAAGGTGTCCCTATCCATGGCAGGGGATTGTAACTAGATGACTTTCAAGGTCCCTTCCAACCCAGACTCTAACGATTCTGTAATTTACAACAAGTATATCTTAACAGAAGCTCTAAAACTGGTTTATATGGGGAGGATCTTTTTGAAAGAATGGTGGTATATGACTCCTTAAGTCAGATTCAAATGTCTTCTTGTGCAACAAAAGTTTTCCCAATCAATTTCGGAAGTATGAGGTTCTTTGCCCTGCGTGGAAGGTCTGCCTTCCATACATGGGAGATCTGTGTTAAACTGAGGAGATAGCTTTGCTTCTCTCGCTGATTGCTTAAGCCATGACCTGACAGCACTGGATAGCAAGTGCCTGAACCCCAGCTCCTTTCTTCAGGGGAGATGCTAAAGCAGTAATGACAGCTACGTCACCAAGTGCAGTCAGTGCTCCAGATATGACCTTTCATGCCTAGGCTAATGCTGTCTGAACTCGAGTAGTGCTCGGATTAATGCTGTCGTAGCTTCTTGCTGAAACATCTTTGCTGAAGATGCAGTCCCCAGACAGTAGACTTATTCCCAGTGGCTTTCAGTAGGAATTTAATTCCTGATTTATGTTGGTGCATTTGAAAACTCCCCCTCTTCAATCTTAAAAGTTCAGTTCTTCATCGATGAAGGTTTTTTTAGACTACTCAGTTTAATTAAAAAACATGATAAATCACTAAAATAGAAGTTCTTTAAGACAATGGAAGAGGATAATGAATAATCAAATAGGCAGCTGTTGTTCTGGTAGTTGGAAATAAGGTATAGTTGAAAGATATTCCTTGTCGTTTGTATTACCATAGAGGAAGAAAAATCAAAATTATTGGAAGGCAGATTTGGTTAAACGCACATTCTTGCCCTCTGCTCCAGTAATTGGCATTGCATATGAGTCTTGAAGCCATAGGTATATTTGAGAGAAATACAGGGTTCATTTGTCACCTAGACTCCATATTGTGAGGCTTGAAATCTCTCAGGGAGAAAAGCAGATGCAACTGGAGGTGTCACTTTGGTGCTGTGCCTTTAATTATGTGCATATGCTCGCAAGCTTACATACATATATAAATAGAGAAGACTGAAGTATGTACAGTCTTTCACATCTAAGCCAACATGTGAGGACATAATTTGTCTCTTTTGACTTCTATATGAAGTTGCTGGGCAGAGCCAGGGAATCTGAAACCCATATAAGTAATTGCCTGTGTGAAATTATGCAAAGCTATGGCAGATAAAAGCCACAGTTAGGAGGTGTGATCGCAGCTTCTGCGAATAAACAAACCCCAGATTTAGTGAGTGTAGGAGCAAGCGGAGGGGAGTCTGCAGGTTTCATCAGTGATGGCACTGACTAGTCCAGGACACCTGATTCTTGCGTACTTGGCCACTGAAACCTCAACGTGCATGTACCCAGTGCACGTCAGATGCGTTCCACAAGCATGTTGCATCTGTTTGCAGGATGGTTGAGGACTGTTGCAATCCACATTGAGATTTTTTTGGTGCATTTTTTTTTCTTCCGAAAGGACATGTCTTGCTGGTATATTCCAGCTAAGCACAGTGGCTGGATGCCACTTGTATGACCAGGTGACCCACCTAGTAGATGAGGGAAAGGCTGTGGATGTAGTTTACCTGGACTTTGATACCATCTCCCACAGTATTCTCCTGCAGAGGTTGACAGTCCATGGCTTAGGCAAATGTGCTCTTCCCTGGGTTAAAAAGTGGATGGCCAGGCCTAGAGAGTGGTGGTGGGTGGTGTCACATCCACTTGGCTATTAGTCACTCGTGGTGTTCTCCAGGGCTTAGTATTGGGTCCAGTCCTGCTCAATATCTTTATCAATGATGTGGGTAAGGGGATCGAATGCACCCTCAGGAGATTTACAGAGGACACTAAGTTGGGTAGGAGTGTTGATCTGCTGAGGGGTTGGAAGGCTTTGCAGAGGGATCTGGACAGGCTGGATCCATGGGCCAAGGTCCAATAGTATGGGATTCAATAAGGCCAAGTTCTGGGTCCTGTACTCTGAGCAACCTGCTCTACTTGAAGATGCCTCTGCCCACAGCAGGGAGATTGGAACTAGATGATTTTCAGGGTCCCCTTCCAACCCAAACCATTCTATGAGCACAATAACCCCAGGCAGTGCTACAGGCTTGGGGAAGAGTGGCTGAAAAGCTGTCCAGATAGCAAGGGATCTGGGGGTGCTGGTCGACAGCAGCTGAACATGAGCCAGATGTGCCCAGGTGGCCAAGAAGGCCGATGGCATCCTGGCCTGTATCAGCAATAGTGTTGCCAGCAGGACCAAGGCAGGGATTGCCCACCCTGTACTCATCACTGAGGAAGCCACACCTCCAATTCTGTGCTGTGTTCCAGGCCACTCACTGCAAGGAAGCCGTTGAGGTGATGCAGCATGTCCAGAGAAGGGCAATGGAGATGGTGAAGGGTTTGAAGAGTGAGGCATATGAGATGTAGCTGAAGGAGCTGGAGGTGTTTAGTCTAGAGAAGAGGAGGCTCAGGAATGACCTTATCGCTCTCTACAGCTGCCTGAAAGGCTGCAGCCAGGTGGGCGTCAGCCTCTTCTCCCAGGCAACTGGTGACAACAGAAAATGGCCCCAAGCTGCACCAGGGAAGGTTCAGTTTGGACATCAGAAAAAATTTCTTCACTGAAAGGTTGTCAAGCATTGGAATAGGCTGTGCAGGGAAGTGGTGGAGTCACCATCTCTGGAAGTGTTCAAGAAACAATTGGACATGGCACTTAGTAGCATGGTGGTATCTAGTCAGAGCTTGGACTTGATCTTGGAGGTCTTTTCCAACCTTAATGATTCTGTGATTCTATGATGTGAATTTTGTTCTCATTCCATGAGTTCCAATTCCATGTCCTACACCAGTGAGCAGTAAAGGATAGGCAATCCTTGAGCCAAGGCTTCTGTAAAAATTTCATGTGTGAAGTCAAGGATTGCATACGTGGAGACTGGAAAATAGAGCTGTATTATTAAACGTGTCAATTTTAAAGAAGTTAGTTTAACTTGATGAAATCTATTCTGTGTGTACTTTCTTTTCCCAGTTGAATGGTTTCAAACCATGTAGACCTCGTGATTCTGAACAAGTGTGTTCACACAGTCCCTAAATGTAGTCTAGTCAATCTACTTGAATTCCACATGTGTAGTTAACATGAATTGAGTGATTTTTCTCAATGTCCCCAGGTAGACAAACCAGTCTCACTGACTCTTACCTGTTTACTGCTAGCACTGATTCTTGAATGCCTATCTAACTTCTGCTGAGGAAAGTTAGTGTTTCTTCTGTGCTCTGTACCAACTTGTGTGCACAGAAGTTAACCAACTGAAAATGACTTACCCTTTATCTTCTTACAGCTGTCAATTTTGTCTTTAATGTGGTGCTCAACTGAATACCAAATTTGCTCCCATGCTCACTGACCTTTCCTCATCAGCTTACCAGAATGAAAATGGGTGGTGAAGGGCTAAATGGAAGATGCAAAGTAAAAATAACTCCAAAGCAAATGTACCTATTGGGTAACTATCGCCTTAATGAATTTTATGTAAGTGCAAGCTCATGCTTTAAAAATAAGCAACATGAATATGAGAGAATCTTTGAAGCATAAAGAGAAACAAAATCATGTTTGATATATTTACAGAAGTATGATTTGCAGCCCACTGAATACCTGATTGCTCTGGGACTGAAGACCTCCCATATGGAAGCAGGGGGTAAGAACAGCCCAGGCAGCATTTAACAAATGCTGCATTTGTGTTTTTTACTAAGTTAGGCTTCTTTTATTCCCGACATAGGCTTTATCTTCTGCAGTAGTTCTAAACTTCATGCTTCATTCTATACTTCATCAAGTCATCTTTGCAGTTGTGTTCTTAAACGGATGGTTTTATTTTTAAATTAAAAAGTAGGGATTATTTCTCTTCACACAATGAGGTCAAAAATAGAAATTTAGAATCAGAATTGTGTAAAATAGTATAAATGAATGCACATTTTGCAAAGTTCTCTAAAATAACAGTGATGAGACGCTGAAAGCCAGAACTGTGCAGAGATGAATGTTGATTGTATAGAATTGACAAGAGAACCATGAACAGTGGCAGAAACATGTAATTGACACTGTCCTCACTGGGCTTCATTTGTAATGTCGTTTCAATAGTGTAAAATTTCCCCACTTTCTTCAGTTCATATTGTGTCTTTTCCCCATTCATTTGACTGTGTTGCTGTCCCCTAAAGGTTTTATCAGGAATAGAACTTAATGTGGCATACAATGTGTTGATGTTTGTTTCTTTTATTTGCACGTGATAATCACCAACTATCTGAGCAAAGATCTGGGAATAGTTTCTTAGCTGCAGCTGCAGAGGAAGTAAAAAAATAAATGTATTTGCATGTGTCCTATGTAAAAAGGCTTTTTAAAAAAAATCATTTCTCAGCATCTGTTATAACATATGAGAATTATTTTATCTTAGAAGCAGATTTCTCAAGTCTGAAAAATTTTTCCTGCTGCCACTTCTTTACAGCTATTATTTGTGCCTTTTAAAAGGTGCTATGTTAACTAATGTTTGCTGTATTAATTGTGAAAGGAAACACTTCATCAGTGACCCCCCAATAAGCAGTGCTATGAAATAAAGACACCTGAGCAAGTTCCCAGCATTGCAGATTTGGAGCAGAATGAGTTGTAGACTTGCTGTAATTGAAGCATTGTGCATGCTTTAATTGTCATCTTGGTTAGATTAGTGGTGGAAATGTAATAATTTTGGTAATTAAGAAGATACTTTAAGAAGATACAATAGTACAGTGGTTTGCTGAGGCAGATGCTGTTCTTTGGGCTATTTCATGGTGTGAATTCTAGGTGAGGTTAGTAGAAGGTGCTACCACAAGGCAATTGGGTGCATTGATACAAGTCCTATCCTCTAAATAGTGCTAATTGAACTTAGGGTCTCTGTGCTTTGCATTCTTCTAAGGACTGCATTCCCTTCATCCTGCTGATACAGTAGTATTGGAATTGCCTTGCCATGGAGTTTATTTTGTCACATGTAGGTGTTGATATCTGGCTTTAGTGAAGAAGTTGAAATGTCCTTTGAAAGGTTAGAATTGCTGTTGAAAGCATAATAGAATACATCAACTTTTAGGTCTTCTAAAAATAAGTACATTGTTGAACCAGAAATAATAATATATACAATATATAGTATAAAACCATGGTGATCTCAAGTCAGCTTATGGAAACTGTAATAAAGAGTTTCTCTGACTCTTTTTGCAAAGTCTCTCTAAACAAAATCCCATTTAAGCAGTGCTGTGTTATGTGTTGATCACATTTTTAGACTTGAGTCTCCTGAAAATAGAAAGGGAAGGAGGGGGTGAACAGAAAAGCCCCCCAAAACAGTAATAGTCCAGATTATTTTTCAGCTTCCCCAGGTATAAGCAGTTTGTGGACAGGTGATCATTCTTCGCTCTCTAACACAGATGGAAGCTTACCAATCAAAACCAATTGTGATTATATGTTGTCACCTTTTCCTCTCAGTTCCACTTCTAAATATTATTTAGATTATTGCAGTCACAGATTCTTTTGGATCATTAGGGCCATGGTCAGTGCCTAATTTTACTACCAGCCTTTTAACTGTGATACACATTTTGAAACCTGCTGATCACAGCAGTCAGAAATCCCAAGCAAAAATCTGTGCACTGTCCCTCTATAACCATGTCATAAAAACAGTTCTTCCTGGGAAAGTTCATGACTCAACAAAAAGAAATGTTTGACAGAGTATTAGGGGAAAGCTGACATTATCTCATGATGTAGATGGGAAGTGCAAACAACTGTAATGTGACCAAATTGTGTAGATCTTGACCCAGTTATAGGTAGAACTCTTAGCTCTTGAGTCACAGCCCAGTGTTTTTTATTAGAAAACTATCACTGTTATTAATCTTAATCTGTCACTTAAGAAAGTTAACGAGGAGTTTCTGTGCCACTGAAAATTGCACTGAAGTGTCATTGTAAACACTATGGAAGATCAAAGCAGAGGAGGAAGTGCTCTTTTATTTGAATTCATTGCTTGATCATCATAGGAATTTCTGTACTTCAATGCCCAAAGCTGTGATTTTTCACTTACATGGTCAAGGAAGCATTTCTATACTCATCGTTGTCCTGTATAAGTACCAGGTCAAACAGTTGCAGTTTAAACCTTTTAGTGTTATGTTTGAAATTAATTTCATCTTTTTTTGTCATTAATCCCTCCTGATTGATTGCACATTTCTGACTGTTTTAAAGGCATGTACTAACTTGCCTGTATAAATACTTCCCATTAGAAATTGCTTTAAAAATTCTGAATTATGTTTGTTGCCATAGCAATACTCAGTTAAAGATTCACAGAATGGTTTTTTATTTTCTTCCTGCCGCAGGGGAATTCAAAAAGTAGATTCTAAATCTATTTCATATACAGGGGACTCAGTAGGACTGTGTGCAGGGGAGATTGTTGGGAGAAGGGAAAGGGAAAATGTTGTCCAGAGTTTAAATCTATTTCTGGAGCACTGACGGTATCTGCAGTGATGGAAAGGCTTATGGTGTTTGCTTCTGTCTATTTGGGTTTCAGGGGACCTTGTCTTAAAGCTAAAACTGATATTGAAAAAAAGCATCTGCAGGAGAAATCAGTGTCCTTTGCCCATTCTTGTTTTCCCACCTAAAATACGATGTGCATTTGTATTTCTTCCTTTGAACTTCAAGAATTTGAAATGGTGCCCCTCTTTTGTGGGTTGCGAATGTAGACTGGGCAAAAACTAGGCACCAAAATTGTCACTCATTCCTAATATCTCATCAGTTGTCTTCAAAAATCTGGTTTGAGTAGTACCCCTGTCAATATTTAAGTTTTTGTTGGAGCATGCAACCTTAGTAAACAGCTGAAACTCCACATAATGCTAAATTTTGAATACCTTTGAATAAGTATAATCTGAATTCTCTTCCCAGTTTCAAGACTAGTTGAAGGCCTTGCAAGAGTTTGTCTTGAATGAGTTCACACTCTTGCTGACTTTTTCTAGACTTGTCTGGTCACAGAACGCTGTACAAAAAATTCTGGATTAACTGCGTGGGATATTTCATATTTTGTTCTTGAATACTTAATTTGATAAGTGTGGTAGTTTACAATGAGATCTCAGTATTTTTATTTCTTCTGTGGAGGATTCCATCTCTTGAAGCCTGAAAGAGCTGTTTGAATTTCATGTGGTCTCAAGAGCAGCTTTTGTTTCTACATGCCCAAAGAGCTGTAGGAGTGTAAAAGAGTGGGGACAGTGTTGGAGTTAAGGAGAAAAAGCAAAATCAAGTTCAATATTTTGTCTGTATCTGTTGATTACAGAAGTGTAAAATAGTGTAATATGTATGTTTTCTTTTTTCTTTTTTTTTTTCTTTTTTGATTGGAGAGTGTAAAGTTTGAACAAATCTGTAATCCACACTGGCCTTGCTTCTGTTCCAGCAGTGTATCTTCTTTCCTTAAATGAAAAAAACCCCTCAACTTCTCATTGCGCTAGGAAATTCTGTTTAAGGTTTTGTAACATTGCATTTATTTAAAGGGTTAGTGGGGGTTGGGGGAAAATATTAAATGCTGCACTTCATGGAAGTTCCCCAGCTGCTATCAGAATCCATGTGCAAACTGAGAGATGAGATCAGTCCTTGCAGCACACTCATGTAATTTTTAAAATCAGAAAGTTGCTAAAAAAAACCATAGAATTTTTAAATAGATTCTTCTTATTTACATCTGGGGTTTTGAGCTGTTATGGTTCAATTCTTCAAGCTCTTAAAGCTCTTGTGATTTGGAAGAAGAAAAACAAATATCAGGCAACTTGTAGTAATTGCAAGAGCTGCAACACTGAGATAACAAAATATTCAGAATGCAGTTCTTCTTCACTTAGGCCCTAATTCTGCAAATACATAAACCATGCATTCACTTCAGTAAGGCAAGCAATCCTGTAGAGAGTGGACAATGCTTGATGATGAAGTTAAGCATTTGAAAATGTGTTGCCAGAATCAAAGCTGTAGCTATCTTGGTTTCAAGGTATTTTGGGTGTTTCTTTAAGATACTGACAATTTAGTGTACTCTGAACTGATAGAAGACCTATTGTAAATTAAGAAATACATGAGGTCCAATATTTGGCTCATTTGTAGAAAATCTCATTACAGAATATGTAATCTAGAGTGAGAAATGTGAAAGGGAAATATTGCAAACTGCAGTCAGGTCCAGAAGCTGGTCACTTTTCTCTGGTCACCAGTGACAGGACCCCCAGGGAACAACATGAAACCATATCAGGGGAGATTTAGGAAAAGACGTTAGGAAAAGGCTCTTCACCCAGAGGATGTTTGGGCACTGAACAGGCTCCCCAGGGAAGTGGTCACAGCACCAAGCCTGACAGAGTTCAAGAAGCATTTGAACAGGGCTTTCAGGCACATGGTGTGACTCTTGAGGCTGTCCTGGGCAGAGCCAGGAGTTGGACTTGATGATCCTTGTGGGTCCCTTCCAACTCAGGATGTTCTATGATTTTAATTTTCTTGAGCTTGAAGGTTAGCCAGGATAAAACACAGGAAAATTGCAGGTGGCATCTCCACAGTGAACTGTGTTCTTCCTGGTTCATATATAACTAGGAATTCCTTTCAGATTCCTAAAGTCGTCAATTGAAACCAAAGCTCTCATCCTACTATAAACTGCATGGGCAATTCCACATTAAAGGAATGGAATTCTGTTTACCTATTTCTCTCTGTCTTGAGTTGAACAAGAATCTGGTTTGCTACAGAACAATTTTCCCCATCACCTAAGAATGCAAACATAATGCTTCCTGCAAGGCTACAGTAATCTTGATGAGCAGAAGAGTCAAATATTTCTTTTTACAGTGTTACTATCAGTTCCAGAATTGCCTATCAGAAACCTGCTTTCCCTCCAAAAAGCAATTATGTGATTCAAACCCATGGAAATAAGTACTGGGCCTTTATTATTTGCCTGCTTAATCTTTTAAGATGATATTTTTCTCTGCTGTAGTTAAAACTAGAAGTTACTTCTTAATAAGAGTATGGCTCTTCATTCAGTGGTTTTGTGCATTGCTTATATGATTGTTGGAGACTGTGAGTCAGGGTTAAATATCTCTATCACCTAGAAGACTTGGGAATGCTAGAAATGCTTAAGTGCAGCATTGGTTATGGCAGGTAACAATGTGTTCTTTGAACTGTAGGTACTTCCTTGTTTCTATTGCAGCTCTTCCTTATGATACCAGCAAGGAGGTTTCTGATTCAGAGCTCATATATTGACTCCAAGAGAGGTTGAAGGTGGGAGGGGGAGAGTAAAGACTCATCTGGATTTTTGATGTTTTTGAGCTGAAATAACTGAAATTTTTACACTTCTCAGGAATGAGAAAATGCTGTTTCTTATTAAATACTTCTGGCGGACTTGTTGATGTAATCGTAGAAGGACTGGGGGAGGTCATTAAAAAAAAAAGGATTTAATGGGAGAGGGAAAGAAGATGATGAAAAAGTGACTAGACTGGGCAGCAAATGAAAACAGGAAGGGAGAAGGATAGAGAAGGGCAAAGAGAAGGCATTTTTAAGTTAGCAAATCACCATGCTTCTTTATGCCATCTATAAATTATTTTTGAGAAAAGTACCTGGTCTGCAGACCTCTCTTGTTCTTTATTCCTTTGGCACTTGGTGCAGCTCTCATTCATTTTTCCTACCTTCAGCTAGTTTAGAGATAGAACTGTTAGATTTTGCTAGGGCAGGTGAATTCCTTATCAGTCATTCTTTGTGCAGTACATCAGTAAAGAACTGGGTGATTTGAAGACTCGTGTATCCAAATTGTTTTAAAAAAGTTTCTGCACTAACATGACTTGTGAGTTTGTGTTTTGTTTTAATGGGGTAAATATAACATGCTGGAATGGGATCCTACATTTTGTGAATTGCCTTGTTTTGAACAGCAAAGGGTTGCCCAGTCATACATAGGTGCTGGTCATAATAAAATATTGCACAGAAATTAAATTGCATGAATATAAATAAAGCAACCACTTGTATCTCAAAAATGGTTGAATTCAGACAGCATAGTTCTAATAGAATGAAACATGCCATGCAGCGTCATGGAACCTGTTTTGAAAGTATAAGCAGAACAAGAAGTATTGGTCAGTTTTTAAAAAGTTTTAAAAGGCTGCTAAATACTGTCAGTAGCTATACTGATTAATCATTAGGAGCTGAAGCCAGATATTCCTTGGATTCCATATCGTATGTTCAGGTGCATGTTCATGTGCACGTGTGTGTATATAAATAGTGTGTGTATATAAATATTGTGTGTATATTTTTCTTTACTACATATTGGTTGTTGAAAAATATTATTATTGATGCACAGAAAATAGAGCTTGCTGTAGCATTCACCCAAAATGTATGCTCTTTTTGCTGGCATATTTAACAAATGGGAATTCTAGAGCAGTATCACTCATGGTAAGAGGTAGACATTTATTGTTCTGTATTTGATAGAATGATTTTGGTAAAATGTGAATGAGGAACTACATAAAATTTTGCTGTGTTAATTTCAATTTTTATTACAGGTACTAGGGAGAAAATTAATTGTGTCAAAAATAGAAGAATAAAAGTGGTAAGAGAAATAATTACTTGTGTTTCAGCATTTAAAGCTGATCCATGAATAGCTGAAAATCTGGATTCTTATATTTTTCAAGTTTGTCATAGTATCCTGGTAGTTGATGGGTAAGTATGGAAAGGAGTTTTGACCTATTTGCCTTCATACTCACATGACTAAATGTCAGCTTCCACAGCTGGTGGCTGAGACAGCAGTTTGTTGGCAATTGGTGGCAGCAATTTTGGATTCAACTTTGTCAATCACACAGGGCCATTTGTCTCTGTCGTGTCACTTTCTTTTGAGGTGCACCGTGCCAAACTCCCAGCTACAAGAGTTAACTCCCATCCTGGAGAACCAAGTGCCCTTGTAGACCGCAGCGAGTGTTTCCAGTAAAAGAGGCCAGGTCATGATAGATCATTTTCAGCCATGCTGTGTACAAAGTTAGGAGAATTACAAGCAATCCCAGAGGGAAATGCAAGGGGCCTGACTATGATTGAAATAGCTGAAAAATTTGGAGCAGCTAGAGGTGTGGCAAGTAGTACAGCTCTTGGAGTGTCCAAGCACTAATCGCCATTTATCAGAAATGTGTTTTGTTTTTTGTATTTTAACCTTGTATGATTTGTGACCCTAGAAGGAACTGACTCAGAACTTCAAAAGCTGCAAAAAATATTGTGGAAATACAACCTGGGGATTTATTTAATTACCTAAACCTGTTCTTGTATTCCAGCCCAAAGGAACTTTCATAGTTATGATTTCATAGTCGTGATAGAAAACAGGTGCATCATTAAGTGTTGGTCCTTGCACATCTATTTCTTACACGTTGCCTGTTACCTTGCAGAACAAAACTGCCTGGAAGGCCAGGACGTTTGTTGTTTCCTTACTTCACCAGCATGACCTGTTCATTCCTATTTTATGCAGTGATTGCATTCTCCTCTTCCCTGTCATTGTCAAGGGAAAGTTTCTGGTTGACTAATTATGCCCACAAGCGTGTGGTGGCAGGGCAGCTTCATGCATATTTCCAGTATCCTTGCCTTTGAAAAAGTTAAACAGCACCACTTCCATCTCCTCCTGAGGAATGTGTATTACTTCTTTCTGTGTTACCAGCATGGGGACATTGTGTGTGCTTAGAAGGGCCCATGGTCCCTTGATTAGTCAGGTGACAGTCTCCTATGGTAGCTTTTTTTCTTTGATGGGGCAGGAAAAAAAGAAGAGAATACTTGTTCACTGTTTGCAAACACAAGAAAAACACAATACTGAGAGTAAGAGAGATTAGTATCGAAACGAATATTTGTTCACCACAGGCTTTCTGAAAAACTTGGACAAATGGGCAAAATCTAAATGTTCTGTTGTGCCTGGATGATTTTCCATTCAAAAAGTTATATTTCAGGATAGAAATTGATTCTGGGAAACTGCATGATTCTGGATAGCAAGGTGGGGAGATAATTGGCTGAGCTATGTAAGGTCTTCATTACTTAACTTGATATTTGGTTATAACACAGCTTGACACTTTCAGTCCATCCAGGATTCCTGGGGAAATTTGTCATTTCTCCTAATGCAGGTATAGTTTTTCTTTTAACCTTGGGAGAAGTAGCAATCTCTAGAAAGTCCTGCTGTTTCGATACCTGCAAAACTAAATAGTACAGAGCTATTAAAAGAGACTATAATGCACAACAGCAGCTAGGAGCTCAGCTCTGCCTTGGAGTGAGAAGCAGAATTATTCTGGAAAAGAAGTTGTGGACAAGCAAAGGACTTGTCTCTGCTCATAAAATGATAATAAACATAGTCAGTGAAGTGCGATGTAAACCACTGCGGGACATGCCCGCAATACTTTGCTTTGTGTTCGATAATTTGCAAAACAGAGCTTACTTATTTATCACCAATTCTGTCATATTGCATTTAGCAGGAGAAAGCAGTTTGACTTTCTCTTGTGGCTTGAGTTTCCCAGCCAGATTCTGGATCTAAGAGTCCTACTTTCCTTTCAGGGGGATTTTCTAGTATGCTCATAATTTGTTTGAAACCGTCCAGCCAATTACAACTGTTGCTGCTTTTTAGATCTGCTGTTTGTGTTTTTAATGAGGATAGTCAATATAGCACATTCTCCTCTTTTAGCACATTATCCAAATTCTTTTATAATGGGGATTGATTTTTAAGCAAAAATCTGGGCACAGGGATTTCTTGTTACTGTCGATTTATCTAGTAATATGTTGTGATATTTAAGTTTATGCTGTACTAGTTTATAATGTCTCTAATAATTTGCTTTGTAAGTACTATTGCATCCATTATAGCATTATCAGTAAAGCATAAGATAACAAGGGTAATTTACTCATGCATTTTCAGGAAAACATATTTTGTTCTTCATTGCTTCTTGTTGGGTTCTTAAAATGTGTCAGTTATGTGACTGTTTTAGTTATGTGTTGTGGCTGCTCAGGGTACTAGATAATCTCATCTAGGCTTCCTTTCTCATGGAAGTTTGAATTAGATGATCCTTCAAGGTCCCTTTCAACCCAGACTGTTCCAATGATGCTATGTGACTCTTATTAAAAATACAGGGTTTTTTCCAGAGTGAAAAAGCAGAGTAGAAAGGACAATATATTCTCATCTTTTCTGTATAGGTAACAAAGAGATGACAGACATTGGCATGAAGTTGGTCCTAGTTGAAGTCTGTGTATATAACCAAATTTGGAAAGAAGGGGTATAATGAGAAAAGCTTTAAAAAGGGTTTGTTTATTTATAGGCTTTAATTTCTGTTTTTGTAGTTTGACAGACTTCACTTCTGTGCCTTCTAGAAAGTAACCCTTCATTACCTGGATAGTTTGCATGACAACCAGAGTGAATTTCTAAGTAAAAAAAATAAATACAGAATACTTGAGAAGTATCAATTTGGGGTTAAATGTCTTTTTTTTCTTTTTCTTTTATTCCATGAAGCAGAAGTACAGGCCACCCAAATTGAGTCAGTAGCCTCCTCCAGCTCAAGGTTGTTAAGATATCGTGTTTAAGACCCCAGTTTAACCTTCTTTAAGAGCACCATTGTTGCACAGAGTAACTCGAAAAGTTTCTGCTCTGTGGGTTGTATATCAAGAATTGTAGGAAAAAAGTTTTCTCGCAAGTGTTGGACGATGAGATCTGGAAAAATAGGAAGGAAAATCCCAAAGGATGAGACAGAAATCCCCTTAGGGTCAACATCCTGTATATGAAACCTGACTCGTGTAGTTAAGTGCTCTTTAGAATAAGTGGAGGTGTAGTTGTCTAGAGGTTTTGTTTTCCAACAACAGCGGGCAGGAGAAATATGTTGAACATGGTCAGTGCTGAAATTTCTATCTTGTCTGTGGGTCTGTTCTGTGTGATTTACAGCAGCTTGATCCAAATGGCAGCTCATGGGCCAGTCTGGCCTGTATCATGATTCCTTCCATCCTCCCACCTTTTCCTCAGAGAAAATGAACAGTGACTTTCTGGACTTGAAAGTCAAATGACTCTCTTTATATGTAGGCAACTCCTTGGAGCAAGACCTGTTACCACAGCAATACTGAATAAAAAGTGATGGGGATTAAGTGATGGCATGCCTCTCATTATCCATGTCTTGTGTGTTTCAGTCACAGTTTCCCCACTGGCACAGCTCACAGCTAGGACGTAGGAGTCTCATAGTTGTGATCTGGAAGTTTAGCTACAGAAATGGAGTCATGCAGATTTAGGTTATGATTCCCTAAAGTGTGACTTTAATCTGGAAGTGTACTCTAAACTGAAAGAAATAGTGGTATACATAAGGGTAGGAGGGTCTTTACCTGAATAAAGAATAACGATCTGTCTTTACAGTGGAGACAGTTTATGCAAGACTTTTGACAGATTCCTGCTTTGTCTTTGGCTGAGCACCAGTTGTGTTGATTCAGTTGAAGAATTACTTGCAATATCTTCTGATTGATTTCCACCTCATTTCTGTATCATTTATTCTATCGTTAACTCTATGTCCTTGATTGGTCCCACTGAGGTACAAAGAATAACTGTTGTGTGCCAAAGTACCTTGACAATTGAACTAATTTTTTGACCATGCCCAAAGCTACCCAACAGTCATCAGGACATTTGACAGCAGTATGCCAGGATGCTGGAAGTCTTTGCCTGTACCATTAGTCTTCCTTCTTCTCTCCCTCCCTGCATTGCAGCCTTATTGTAGGTTCTTCTTGCTTATTATCATCTTTTCTCACATTGACTCTTTTGCTTAGAATTTCTCTCTGCATCAGAAAGCTGTTCTTACTTTATATGTATTTGCAAACAGTAACTTCTTTTTCTTGACTGAATTCCTCCTTAGAATACACATCTTCTGCAACCCCGTCATTGTATGCATGAAAGAAAAGAATAATGTTATGTATCTTAAACTAAAATCTATTCATTTCACTGTCTGTTCTGTACTGAGTACCTAATTCATGTTCCCTCTTTTTATTGCATATTTTAAGTTGCTTTGGACAGAGGTCAGTTCTTTCAGTGGTTTGCCAAGTGTCATGTAGGTTGACTGTAGTAATAGGATCCTGTTAAATTTTAGCTTTTGCCTTTGGTGCTGTAACTGTCTTTGAGAAGGGATCAATACCACAGTATTCAGCTCCAAGTGAAAAACTTAGTTGTTCTTATCCTCTTGGACATCTTTTCTCAACTCTAATCTGTATGCCATAATCTAGGACCCCTTTTCAAGGGAGATCTGTATCTAAAATGAGGAGTTACTGCAGATCAAGAGAGAGGTGGCTTGGCAAAGTTGGGTGAGATTAGCATACTGCAGGCTTGTTTCTTCAGCCAATGCTGCAGTTTCCTCATTTTGTGTAACTTGCAAATCAATGTAAGGATAAATAAATAAATAAAATTCTAAATATTGGCAATATAGCATTGTTCTTGGAATAATAATTGTGACGAGTTTTTACTGGGGATTCTGTACTGGTTTTGACCTGGGTTACTAAATTTGTGTTATATTAGCACTGCTGTATTCCTCGCTGCCAGTACTTTTCCTCCCCGAAAAAGTAATTTGAAACAAGCAAATATAAGCCTGTAGACAACATATCCATTCTTCCCAGTTACCTTCTTTGAACTGCTTCAGATTATTCCACGTATTCCTGGGGTGTCTCCTACAGGGTATTTGGATGATTGAGAAAGACACAAGAATTTTGCATAATGGTACTTTCTAGACTCTGAAAGATATTTAGGGAATGGGGAAAAAAGTTGTGTTGTACTGATTCTATATAGGTTTTCTCTTGTGTTGTCAGATCCCTTGAGTAATTATCCTGATAAATAGGGCACCATTTTTTTTATTTGCCAGCTGTACAGGTCCGAAGACTCTGCGATTAGTGAATAAAGCTATTATGTAAATCTTCTTTGCCCCAGTTTAAGTTAATGCTCTACATATGGCATGCCTGGTAGGATGAGAATTCATGTTCACTCCTTACCCAGTCAATGCATAACTGTCCTGCTCTTGGTGTGTTGCTAGAATAGGAGAGCTGGTCAAGGGGTTTGTAAGTATTGAAGCAATCATTTTAGTTTTTCCTGTACAGGATACAGATGACTCACTCCTTCTGTGTTTTAGCATTGACATGAGACTGTTCTGTAAATAGCACATGTTCAGAAATAGGACATCTCCCACCCCCATTAGCTATGAAATCAAGGTAATGTAGCTATTTAATTTTAAAACAAGAAGCAGGAGCAAATTTCAGCACTAGTGGCAATCAAGAATTGCAGTCTGAGATAAGGGAAAAAATTATTTCCACTTCTTGACAAGAGGCCAGATTACTAGTTATCATCTAGTAGATACAGAGAAAAGAAATAAGAGTGACTGAGTGCCAAGAAGACTGGTAGGAGATGAACAGAGAGTCTTCTTTTTTTTCTTTTGGAACAGCACTTCAAGATTTTGCAATAAAGTCTGCGAGTTTCTGAAAGGGAAAAGTATGATTGGTAAAAGTAGTTTACAGCGTAGTGTGCTGATAGCTGAAGAGTTTGAAAGAAGTTTTGTTATGCTGTATGCCTTTTTTTTTTTTAATAGAATAGTCATGTTGTGACTAAGAATTCCTTGATTACACAGCTGAGAAAGGAGAGAGTCACACCTCGATCTCTCTCCTGGAAATTCTGGATTCCTATCACATTTACCTGTGTCTCACAACCTGCATGCAGAGGGGGAATAAGAAAGAACCCAATCAAAGAAGGGAATGGAAGGCGAGTATGAAGTCCTGCACCTGGCATGGAATTAACTTGTGCAGTAACTACAGGATGGGGGCAGACTGAGTGGAAAGTAGCTTTGCAAAAAAAGGCCTGGGGACACCCTGCTTGATGACAAATTGGACATCAATCAGCTGTTTGTCCATGAAGCAAAGACAGCCAATTACAGGCTGCATTGTATTATCAAGAGTGTAGCCAGCAGGGCAAGGTAGATGATTATTCCCCTATATTCAGCTTTCTGGAGTCTGTGTACACAATACAGGGCCTGGGTTGGGGCTGCACAGCACAAAAAAAGCCAGACTTGCACATGTGTAGTGGTGCACTACCAGTAACCTTCGTGTAGATTTAAAGGATCCTGATACTTAAGCAGATTAATATGAATAACAAGATTCTGTATTTCAGCTACCTGTTGATTGTGCACATGCTTAGTCTGACTCCAGAACAGAGTATCTGTGTGGCAGCTTCTTTTTCAGCTGAGGACTGAAGTGCCTCATACCTACTGTGTTTTAGCATAGGGTACAAACATGAACACTAGTTGTTTCTCAGGAGTTGGTATAGGTTAACTGCCTGCCTCCTGGTAACCTGTGCACTCATCACAGGTGAGAGTTAACCTACTTAGTTGTAACTGGCAGCAGCACAGCTGTTTTCTGAGTTATTCAAGTTTACATGTTAGTATATTCCTCATATATTCACTGCTGTGAAAGAATGACCAAAATCTATTCAAAGACAGTGACATGAAGATCCAGTTTTATGTATGAAAATATACAATATATTTAAAAGCTCCACAGCTGCTGCATGGACATCTCTGTTACTTCTTTAGACATATATTTGCTAGATTTTCACAGCCCAGTTTTCAGGTTGAAGGGTGTACCAGTTTCAAAAGTTCTTAAACTTTCTGGTTTTTTGGAATTAATTCAGTGATTCCCAGTGGTGAATGAGATTGTTCCTATTTATAGAATAGCCTTCAGCACACATGCAAGTGCTGAAGTTTGTCACCAATGCAGAAGAGTAGATCTCTTTTTAAACAAAGTCAAAATACATAGTAGGCAGCTCTGTAACTCTTGATGTAATGAGAGGATGAGGAAGGAAACATGAAAACACCATATAGAAATGATTGGGTGGTGATTAAAGTGTAATCTGCTTCTGGCCTGAAACCTAAATGAATGCTCTGCTGTTTTTTACAGTAAAGATAATAATGTAGGGTGTGTAGGGAAGGCAAGCTAGCTCTTGGGAAGGGCTATTTCTATAGACATGGAAATTACCATTTCTGAGGTGAAAGCAAACGGCAAAGAATTTAATGTGTTGGAACTGAACAGACCCAATAATCCCTACCTCAGAATATTGAAGTAACCAGCCCATGAAATTGTAAATCTACTGGTTAGGATTTTTTTAGAATTGGCAGGTAAAAGGTAGTTTTATATGGCTGGAAAAGGGTAGCTGTGGTGTCTCTCTTTAAAGCCAGAGCAGACACATTCCCCTGACTGCATTCCCCTTGTTAGTTTGATCTCAGTGCATTAGTTTAGAACATACTTTGAGGAGGGGAATGCTTACAGACATGGAGAGGAACAGCAAGGGAAATGCGTCAGGAGTTTACCAAGAGAGGTGCTACTGCCACGCTAATCTGCTATCTAACATGGCAACTAATTTTTTTTTTAAAAGGAGCAGGAGTCCTTATTTTTCTGGATTTCAAAACATGATACACTGCTACATGGGAAAATATTAGTGAAGATTAAACGAAATGATGTTTACAATAAGGAGTGACAGGTGGCAAGAGAAATTACTGATGATGTGGAGCACTGGAGTAGTAGATAGGAGTGCTGGACAGGAAAAGAAGAGGCATGACATGGATAGCATGCAAATGTAACCCTCCCATTTATATGTTGGAAATGCTATTATTTGAAAATGACTGATGAAGGGAAAGAATGTAATTTGGCTGTTAACTACAAGGTGATTATGAACTCTGTGTGTGATGCAATCCTAAAGGAGAGCAAATATGATCTTAAAAAGGATCAGGCAGGAAACATGTTTTTGCAAAATCAGGAAATACTGAAACTATTGTGCTTTTGTGCTTTTGTAGCTTCCCTGCAATGCTGTACATCCAGAACACTACATACTGTATTTAGAAACGGTAATTGTAATGTGGAAAATCAGCAGAGGGGAGGTATTGCTTTGGCTTGTCGGGTTATTGAAGTGGTGGCAGAGGAGTGGTATGCTGCCTCCTGTGAATGCCTTGTGGCGAGAACAGCACTGGGAAGAGCTGTGTATCCTGAAAGGAAGTACAGTGCCATCATTGAGGTCTAAAACACATTGCCAGAAATACTTTTCTGGATTATGAGATATTTAAATATTTGATGTTCTGCAAAAGGTTGACGATCTTATTTTTTAAGTCTGATACAAAGACTGCTGTGTTAGGAAAGTCCCAGGTAAGTTTGCATGTTTTCTTAGAATGAACAGCATTGCTGCTCTTGGAAAATAGGATATTTCTACTCTTTCTCATTTGACCTGGTAGCAGGAAAAATTAGAGTTGCAAAGTTAGGATGTTACTTGGCTCAAGAGGTGCAAAGTAGACGTTTAGGACATTATCTGGATAGATGCATTATTTATTGAAGGAACATCTTTTAAACTCTGAACTATAAACAGAACTGAGAGAGTTCTTGAATCCCTTCTTCCTGACATGCTAATTTGGCATTCATTCAGGATGGTGAGGAAGCTCAGATCTCTACTTTCATGACACTCCTCAACTAGTTGCTTTTCAGACTCCTGTCTGATACCTCTATACAGATCTTCTGGGTTTTATATCAGTAAAGAGTTGTCATAACTCTGACTAAATTTCTCCGTCTTTTTCGATAGTTCAGTTTTCAATCTCTTCTAATGTCAAAACACTATTTGTTCTGCTAACCACAGTGCTCAATAGTACACTGAGCATTGAATTTAAATGTAAAACAGGATGCTTCATAAACAGCTGAACTAATGAGGACTGATTTTCTATTGAAATGTATCCTGTTATCCTAATTTACCTCTCCACAAAACATTCACAGGTCCCACTCATATCACCTACTTACTTGGAGAATTAACGACAGACAGGGTGGTGAGTGCAAACCCATTTACATGCTAAAGTGTTGGATAAAGATTGAGGTGTAATTACCTTCCGTCACTGGGAATGCTCACTTTGTTCTTCTTCCTATGCTCTCTTAGTTGCCGATTTTCACAAAACTAGCAAGAATTTCACCTATTGAAAATGCTGACACTCTGTCAGATTTGGATGAAATTAGTCAGAAGTTATGATTGGGAAATACCTAGAGAGACAAGCATTCCTTTTTACGAGAAAAGAAGTTGAAGACCTCCAGAGGAAACAAATCTGCAGTCACTTCAGATCTCAGTCATACCTAATAGAAGAGGTGGAATCCTCTATGTTTTCCATCATAAATTATTTAAAAAATACAGCTCTGAAAAGTCTTGTGAGGAAAAAAGGGGATGCAGAAAGTTGTGTAGTGCAGGAGAGACAAGTTCTGATTACGTCTCTCTATCTCAATCCTCTGTGCTAGATACTTGCAGGCAACAAAAGCATTTCTTTGGAGACATTGAGGTGTGTAGCTTATTTTAATCCTGTTTCAGACAATAGAAGTAAAGGACTGACAGACTTGTAGGTATTTCTAGACAATTGGAAAAAACAAAGGAGATTCTGAAGAATTATAAAGGACTTGTTCTTTTTCCCTAAGTCTGAATTATATAGCCAGGATTTGGATCTTTGCTTACTTACATTGTTGCTGTATAACACTGAGTTGACAGATTCCACTGGATCTACTCTGTATTTGGTGAAAACTAAGGATCAGGTACTGTTTTACCCTTCTGGCCAACAGACTCTCAACCAATTGATCTATCTTTCTCTAAGCTAACTGAGCAATAAAACTGAATGAAAGATGACACATTTTGAGGTAGTTGGGCTCAGAAGGTTTGCTTTCTCCTTTTTACCCCCAAAGTGGGCAAGCTGTTGATGTTCTTTAAAAAGTGCTTATGATATGTGAAATATCGAATGTTTTTTTTTAGAAATATATTTCCTGCTCCAAAAAATACTGCGTGTATAGTGTGTATATTTAATATGTCAACCCATTTATTGACAGAAGTGTGAACACCGTAGACTTAAACAGGTTGTGTATGTTTTATTTAATATAAATGCAAACTGTGTATATACAGAGTAAGAAGTGTATATGTTTTTCTGTATCATGTCTGTGCATAATCCCATGATTCCATGGGTAAGTTGGATGATTCTGGAGGTGCTGAGACACATAGAAAGTTTTGTGTTATGCTTCCAAATAATGGGATGCTGTTAAAAAAGTTCCTGTTTTTGAAATTCTGGATTATTTGAAAATGAAAATATTTAAGAAAAATTTTGGTTACTTGATTTTTGCAGACCATGTATACTTTCCACGTTAGTAGCAACCAGTTTATAACAGCAACTAAATCCTCCTTTCCCTATGTTTTTTGAACTTACTGAAATTACCAAGTGACTTGTACTGATTCAGACAGTTTGAGTATTTTCTTTCCCCAAGTGCTTTTTGCAGCCAGAATCAGGAAGGCAGGAAATGGGACAGAGAGAATGTGAATCCTTTCATCCTTTTGGCTGGGTGGGAGCTGGATGTGAAAGAGTTGAACAAGCAGGAGAGTTCCTAGCAGTCTTCCTGCACTTGCCTATGGAATTCATGTAACTGTTTTTTCTGATATTGATGGTCTTTTTGGCTGTAAAGAGAGCAGGTGTGGTTTAGTACACTGTACAATACAATTCTTGTTCCCCTTCTAAATTCTCATCTCACCTTGTCTTTAGATTTGCTGATGATCCTAAATGATCTCTGCCTCAGGTTTCCCTTGTGTTTGGTGGATGACACTGCTTTGAAAATGTAATGAGCAGCAGTCAGGGAGTGCTTGTGGGTAAGCAAGGGAATTGAGGCTTCATTTTTAGGTAATGTGTATGTTGCAAGGAGAAGGAATCCATGTTCTGTAGTCCTGGGCAAGTATAAAACAGCTGTTCAGAAAATTAATTTTCAAAAATTCACTTGCTTCTAAGGACCAGGCAAGACTATCAGTCTTGAATGTAGGTAGCTCTAGAATAGTACCATTGTTTAAAATTTAGACTTACGATTTTTCTTCTTTGCTTTCTTTTTGCTTTGCTTTTCATCTTTGCTTTTTTTTTTTTTTTACTTTGCTGATATGTGCGGAAAGGAGTAGACATAGACTTTGACTCAAGCTACTGTTTATTTGGAAGGCTTCATTTTCATGAAGGGATTAAATTATTCTATATAAGTATAAATATAAAGGATGTATATACACATTGTATTGTGGGTCTTACTGGGTTTTTCCTATTTTCCCTTTGCTTTGGTTTCATAGACAGCTCTGTGTGAATGATTCTTGGACAAAGGACAGTAAAGTGGTAGAGGTGCTTTTCTCCATAGGGTTACTTAAAATAGTTATTGAACTATGATTCTACTTCATGCTTCTAATGGAGAACTTCAACTTGAAAATTAAGGTTGGAATTCAGATACCCCTTAGAATAAAACTGAGAGCAAAATGCTGTTTTCAGAACAATGATTTTTCAGAGTGCTTATTGTTGTTTTGCTTTCTTCTAGGTCAGTAGCAAAGCTGTCATCCTTTTTAGTGAGAGTATAGATAGGCTTGTACTGAGCATTTCTGGAGATCTCAATTTTATATGTTGTTTAAAGAAATACTAGGGTGGAAATGGAGGATTTTCACACAAGGAAAAACCAAACCAACAATAAACCAATATTTATATGTCTGGGAAACTGATCAAATACAGTGAAGGTTACTTGGATAACCTTTACTCTGTTAGTGTAGTGCTGCCAGCTTCTCACATCCTGCTTAGCTGATCCTGTGGACCTTGTTTTGGATAGCAAGTCTTCAGTGAACTGGTTTACAAAGCCTCAGATGAATATTTGTAAGACTGCAGATGTCTAAAATTGGAAGAGTTGCTGTAGATTTTGTGCACTGTAAGCAAGGATTTGTATGAAGTAAGTATTGGCCGTATCCATGTTTTGTTTGCAGTGTTCTTCACTACCTGCTATTTAAACTGTGTACCCTGAGAAGTGTGTGCAAACTGCAGAGGTACAGCACAAAACCTTTCTTAGTATCATCTCGTTAAAATTATAGGGTAGATGGTCCTAAAATTCAAAAACTAGTGGCCAACAGAACCCTTTCAATAGACAATTTCAGAAGTAGATAAAACCTCTGCTGTAGGGGCAGGTGCTTTCGCAATAGTTCTTGCTTTTGAATGATGATACAAGAATGAATGCAGGATTTCAAATTGATACAAGATGCCCAACCGATACTGAAGTTATTAGTGACAACAAAGAGTAAGTGCACAGTCTTTGTTTCTTTAGGAAACTTAATTAAAAACACAGGTGAAGTTTGGTTTTAACAAGGTAGTAGCGTATTTTGCTCATGGCATGTCTTTTCTAAGAAGAATGAGAACATTGTGATACTTTTATAACAGTGTTATTCTCCTTCTGTTTTCTGTTCTGGAAGCCTTTTTTTGTCTGTTTATTGAACGTTACTCCACCACAATTGGTTTTTTCCTGAGAATTCCCTTGAATTCTTTTCTGTTTTTATAAATAGCTAAAATCGGCTGCATTTGTTCTAGTTCATCTTTAATTGTCCCTGTGGACTGAAATGTGTGTTGAGCTTATAAACCCCTGGGACTGCACAGAGACCTAATTGTTTGTGCAACCAGACTTTTTAATCATGACACTCAATTGGAATGAATATTTAAAAATGCACTATCTATACTCTAATGCCAGAGGCAAGCTTGTGCTCACATTGTAATGTGAGAAGTGATTAATACAAAAATTATGTATGTGTAACTATACATACAAGGGATTTTTCTCCCTTAATATTATTTCTCCCCAATACTTAATATTGATACTCGTTCTCTTGTGTTCTTAAACTGGTTAAAATTCTTATCTGTTGATAGACTACAAGCATAAAGAGGAAATCAAATGGATGTGAAATTACTTTCTGTCAGAAATTGTCAACAAAGAGCTATTTTCTCACTAGATCATGTATATAAATTTTCTTGCAAAACAAGATATGAAAGTATGATTTTTTTTTTGTTTTTTTGATTGTTTTTCAAAATATTGAGTACTGTTGCAGAGAAATATGAGATTTTAGGTAGGCATTGATTGTTTACTTTTGTTCTGTTATTAGATATAAATAGTAGTATTGAATTTTCCAGCAACTTCAAACTTTGCAGGCATGTGTGCATAATTCAGTAATGATCAGATAAATACAAATAGCCTACCTGATTTCCTTTTTTTTTATAAGGAAAGGTGATAGGAATATTGATTGTATCCTAGCTTGGTAGGAATTATTATACTACTAAAGTTAGGATTGGGAGTTAAGTGTGCAGCCCTTTCATTCTCCTCTTAGGCCTTAATATTTGGGTCACCAGGGCGGCGGACTGGACTGGGAAGAGAGTAACTACAGACTGTCTTCTAAACCTTACAATATATAATCTTTCAAGTACAACAGCATCTCAAAGGAATCCTGGTGCTTTATATTCATTCATCAGTTTGGCTGCACCTTACTTTATTAGAGCTTTTTGAGTTACCAGTATTCAGACTACTGTGATAGCAACTGATAAATGCTATAATGAGTGATTTGTAGGAAACATGGTGACACTGACAGGTTTGAAACCAGGTGACTGAAAGGGCAGTGGGATGGTCTTCATCTGGTCTCCACATATGGTAAACAATCTCTGTTAACCCCCAAAATAACTCTTGGGCAGCTGCTGCTCTGTCAGCTGTCCATTAGCTGCTACAGGAGAAGCCCTGGGACTTTCAGGGAATGTTGCCCTATCCTGGAGCACTGGGTACCTCCTGCTTTAGCCAAAGCCACTGAATGTCGATTCTGGCTTGGTATTTACATGCCCCAAATCTGACTGGGGTGTAGAACGTGTGAAAATTAAACCTCTCTGTGATTAGCCAAGGTGCAGAAGCAATGGGCACAGGAGTGAGCTGAAGGTGGCTGCTTTACACCTCTTCCTCTGTTAGCAGTGGAATATCATTTCAATTAGGAAAGTTGGTGCTTTTTCCTTCCCTGTCCTAGATGGGAGATTGCTCCTTCCCCACGCCCAGTAGTGTCCTGGCATTTGGATGTGGGAAGGAATTGTTCTATTACAAACAAAAATACATCTGTGAACAGTAAATTAAGGTTAATAAATTTCAATGTATACATTATACATTTTTATTTTTGAAAGGTTTTGTAGAAATCATTTGAATCAGGTAAATCATAGTCCTGAATTAATTTCTTGTCATGCAAAGGATTCTATCAATATGAATCCATGTTTCCTGACTGGAAGAATGAATTAATGAAAAGAAAACCTGAAAAACGATCTTGTTGTCTGAGAGGACTTCCATTTTCCCACCTCTGGCAGCTGTGCTTTACTAATGGCATGGGTTTGGGACCTTACAAAAACCTGTGCCAAGCAAGGTGTGGTTTTCAGTCTTTCCAGACTGAAGTGCCATGTAAATAGTTTCACAAAATAATTTTCAATACTTTTTATCCTGCTTGTTCTGGTTTTCAGATATGGAGATAACTGCAGCATTTATTCATATGAATAGACCCTTGGCTAATCTTGTGGCCAGATATCAATAGTTATGATACATGATTTCTATTCAGTAAATCAGTTTTGTCTTGGAGAGTGCAGGAGGCGTCTTTGTACTTTCTTGAAGACTGAAACAAATACATTTCATGAATTCTAGGTGAATTATATATATATGCTGATAATCTGGTCAAGCCATCACCGGTTTGTCTCTTAGTTTCAATGGATGGAAACTGGGATCGAATTTGATTCTAAAAGACATTGTTTTTTAGTATCAGAACCAATAAGACATTGTAGAAAATGAAGAAAATAGAATTCTGGTACCTGCTGCAATTGCAAGATTTTGAAGGAGGGACCCAGCTTGTTATCTTTCTACCTAATGCTTAGAGATACTAGGTTGGGTGTACCTCCTTCTAACTGCTGTTCTAGAATTGACAGCCTTCTTAGCAAGCTTAAAGTTGAGCTTTGAAACCAGAAGGAAAAAAATGTAAATTTCAAACTCTATTACAACATGGTCGTAAAAAAACATGTATAGCGTCAGAGTGGTTTTGGGGTAATTCACAACATGATTTGTGTTTAGCAGTGTCTTTCCCCCCAAACTGTTCTCACACCTCCTCTCTCCTCGTTCCCCCCGCCCCCTCTTTAACTTGGCTTTGCTACAAGAGTGGAATTGCCTCAGTGGTAAAAAAAGTGTTTTCTCAAGGACTGGTCTCAGCCTGTAGTTGCACTGTTGGAAAGCAGGGATGTATACAGCCAGATCTAGTGTATTTGCAGGCTTCTCTTGCTATCCTTGGCAAGTTCTGCTCTCCTCTTCTTTCAGAGGCTATGAAAAGGACTGCACTGACCATAGGTAATACTGAGCCTTTTATTTAACTAGGAGGTGCAGAAAATACATGCACAGTTTCATTTGCAGGTTCAAGGCCAATACCCTGAACTATGTTGACAGCATCTGTGAGGTAGTTGCTTTTCTTCCCCTGAAAGACAGAAATGACCATAACAGACAAACTGGATCAGTTTGAAAATGCAAGGTTATGGACCTCATATAGAAGATGCACCATTTAGTAAAGTGCTGTGGTATTTCTCCAGGGCACAGTGTCTAAATACAAATGTCTCTGCTGTTATACTGCCTGTGTTCTTGCATGTTGTAACATCATCCCCATTCATCACACCAGTGATGTAACAGCATGACCCATATTATGCAGTTTGTTGTTCATACTTTCTGATCATGGAATATAGAAACAACCTTTTCCAGTGCTCAGAGGGATTTGTTTCAGATGTTGTTCTATTCCCATGACAAAGAAGGACAGACAGCTCCATCCATGCCTGAAGTACTTTGTTTAATATATCATCTCTCCAAGACACATTTTGAAAGGGTGCAGCCTTAAATACGGTGCTGTCAAGGAGAGTTATGGCTCCAACTTTTATTACTGCTACTTACAAGAGCAAAGAGATAAAGCAAAGGAAACAAGCAATAATGATGGACATGTTGTTCTGACACACTCTGCTGTAGCTGCAGTCACTGAGGTTTTGTTGGTGGAAGATGCTGCTGAGAATATAATGGCATATCATAGTTAGAATGCTCATGGGAGGAATTACACCATTTGAAAGCTTTGTTAAAAAAGAAAAAAATCCCAACATCTTAACAGCTGTTGGAATTATGGCCTTCTAGTAGTTACTGAACTGACAAGGAAATGAGCCAAAAGCTAGACCTAAAAAGATTTGTATGCAGCTACCAGCCTTCTTTTTTTAATCACAGTGATCTGACTTCACTAGCCAAGGTAATGGATCAGTGTTTTGGTATCTCCACGGTAGTTGTAGCACCTGCCATCCCACACAAAGCAGCAGACAGTTTCTCCCAGAAGCTGCCAGCAGCAGAATGCACCATCTTCTCAGCACACAGAGCTTGTGCAGAGAAGAGAGGTGGCTGGTGTCTTCTGCTCAGTGCAGAAAGCTTCCTGGTGGTCCCACTGCACTTGACAAAATGGTACTGCAAGTGTGAACAATTGCCTGTAATACACATTTCTCTTCCCACCACTTAAAAAAGCTCTTGGAACAAACTGAAAATAACTGTCTGGAATTCTGTCGTACTAGCTGGGACTGCTTTAATGTCCATGATGCAGTCAACTTTCTAAAAATACAGATCTTGCAAGTTAACACCATAATGTAGAAATGCAATTGATACTATTAGGTGTGAATTTCTGCAATTTAATGTTCAGACTCCTGCCACCACCGTGACACAATTTTGTTTGTCCTTTGAGATTGTTACCATCTTGTGTCAGCATCCTAGAAATGCTGAAAATCACTGTGAGCATTGTGGAAGAGTATGATATTTCTTCCTTTGCTTAGGCTAGAAAGAGCTGAAGTTTGAATAAGAAATGCAGAAGCTACATGTGCATGGCTGAACACTGGGAGATACTGTTCTATAATTTCTACAACATTAATGAACTCTTCTGTGTGCCACTGTTGAAAAGGTTTCACCAATGATAGGAGGAATCCTTTAACTCCTTGTATAAGAGTAACAAATATGCTGGTCTGTTCCAGTGTATTCTTCCAGTGTGCAGTGCAGCTATGGCTATTGCCATGAAGGCAGCTAGAATGGGATCATTATGGGTCTGGTCTCTCAGTGTTTCTTCATTCCCAGAGAGCTGAGCTGCCTTTGATAACAATCTCTCATTTGCTGGGAGATCACAGGAGACTGACTGTTGGAAAAGTCACTCTGTCAATGCTCCATCTGGCTGCAGTGCTTATGTGTCATGCCTAGGGTGTCCTTATCCCTTAGTCTCTGTACTTAAGTGGAAGTCCTGACAAAGGGCTAGAGCATCTATCGAGCCTCTTTCAGTATCCTGCTCCTCTTCAGTTCCTTCTCCATTTTCCCTTATTGCTTTCTCACCTTTCGTTTCCTTGAACCACAGTAGCTAGGAGACTCTAAAAATGTTTGATTATGTCAAAAAAAGGAGGGGGAGGGGGGAAAGAAAAGGTTATGGATAAAGTTGTTCTCAAGCAAATGACCAGATGGCTGCAGCTTTTTCAGTCACTTTCTAACCTTTCAATTACCTAACTGCTTGCTAGAGTACCTAATGTTCCTTTGAGTTGTCATGCTGATTTCTCAGTGATGCTTTGTAAAGAAACTCGCACTCTGCTGTTGTGTTTTAATACTTACATGCATGAAGCTTTCCAATAAATTAAATTTTGATTCAAAAGAAAGTATGCAGAGGGCAAAGAAGGTACACGATGTACAGACCAAAAGTTACCATGGATAGGGCTTAGGCTCAGCATTTCATAACCACAGCTGAGACTTGGTGGTACAGCATCTTTCAGGTGCCAGTTCTCTTCTGTCAGCAATGATGCAAGAGTCTTCCTCTGCAGAAAGCTCTGATTTTTCTTGCACTTGTTTTTAGCCTGTCAGGCATGTGAGTTTAACTAAAAGGGGCCTGATTTTCATGGAATATTGAATTCTACTTTATGAAAGTGGGACCTCCCGCTAGGATGTCTCAAATTAGATGCTCACAAGCAATGATTCAAAAAAGCTTTGCCTCCTTAGGAACTGTGTATCTCTATTATGGAATGAAGTAACAGAGAATATTGAAGATTCGACAGAGGTATGCCAGTTGAGGTATAACACTTGAAGAAATACAATTCCTGCTTACAGAGGGTCTGTGCAATACCATTCATCACTACACAGCCATTTTTGTGGATGTTAAAAATCTAACCATTATTTGAGACAAAGACAAAACAAACAGGCTTAAACCGTAATATGAATAGGTAGAAGTTTTAAAAAATGAATAGTATTTGAAATGACTCAGTAAGTGCTATCAGGAGAACTCTGAAATAATCACAGCATAAGAAGCAAAGAGAAATTACTTGTATTCATAGGCACTGCTGCTGTGTAATTATCAAAAGGCTGAGTCAAAACCGAGCAAGTCTGTCAAAAATTCAGCATGTGTCAGGAATTATTTCCTAGCTAATAAATAACATGGCAAAAATCTTCCCCTGAAGAAATTACCAGCTCCTTTGCATATCTGAATGGTATGTAAGGGGAATAAGTGAATACAGAGTCAGCAATTGTGTGAGGAAAGAAGCCACATTACTCCTTTTATTTTTGGCTGTGCCTGAGGTCAGAAGTTCCTTTGTTCTGTCTTTACCTCCCATTAGAGCAAACATAGTCTGCTTCTTTTCTCTTAAGACTCTTCCCCATCCAACTTTTTTGTTTTGTTTAAATAAAGTAAAAGTGTCTATCTATGTTGCGAACTAAAACTGTGTGGGCTCATTATTTTCAACACTTGCATGTTAATGAAATGTTGCCTTATCCTGTGTTGTAATACTTCTCAAAGGAAAAACCGCATTTAAAGAGGCAGAGTAGCGGAGCTGTAATTTATTGAGTGAAAACTTCAAACAATAATACTCAATGTGCGTGTTGTTAAAGCACTAACCATGCATCAAGTGTTCACAGCATATAAGGCTACTTATGAAGTAACATGCTTTACTTATCAGTGCTTCCACGATGTTACATACTAGAGCTTTGTGGGAAATTGACTCCCTTTGTTTTGCCTTTCAGGTTTCAAGCTCTTTGTGGCCCACGTTATTGTTTACTTTAAAGTCATTACTGCGCCATCAAATGCAATGGGGAATCCATTCATTCGCTTTAGGTGCTTACAGCAGGAAGAAGTAATGTAATTGAGTGCATATGTGATGCCATGTTTGTGAGCATGGTTCTGTCTATGGCATTGGAAGGGTGAGCAGAAGCGTTTCTTGGATCACTGTTAACCAGTGTCTGAACTGTAACAAATGTGTAGCTGCTTCATGGTTGTCACTCTGTCTTTACCATGACCGTATGGAATTTCAGTGACAGCAGGGGTAGGACTTGGATCTGCATGCATCACCAATCTTGGCCTGTTGCCACTGAAGAAAGGGTTCTGCCTGGTTTTGGTATTCATGGATGGAGCTCCAGCAGTGGAAGCTGCCATATGTGAGAAAAGGGAATTAATTACTGCATTAGTACAAATAATAACAGTAGCTCTTACTGGCTTTTATTGACTGTGCAGCATTTAGTTGCTGTGTCCTTTCCCAGTCATTCATTTTATAAAAGACAGCAAGAAAAGGCTTGCATGACAAGGATGTTTATGCTTGAGTGACACATAGCTCGTTTTTCCTGTTTATGAACAGATTTCCCTAATTATTAAAATCCCAGCATGTAAGATGCTTAGGGATAGTTATTTGATTGTGTGGCATATGTTTTCACATGAGACTATGCAGTAAGCATGGATTTGTGAATGGGATCCTATGATTCAGCATTCCCAAGCATGTGGGCTTGTGCAGCAAGTACTGAGTTTACTGCTGTGAACAAGGCATGGTGTGACCTTTTCCAGTGCCCTGGCCTGGGAGCACAAGTGATTATAGGTTTAGCAATTAGAGTAACAAAATATAATGGGAAAGGCCTATAGAAGGGAAAGGTGTTTTTAGTTTAGCAAACACATTTTCCCTTCTCATGCTTATTCTTTCACTGATTTCACTTTCTTATCACATATTCAGAAGCACCAAGATGTGTGATCAGGTCATGGGGCTGGGATTACTTACAGGGACAGGAAGGATAGAAGATGCGGCTATTAAGTCCTCATCATATCTGCTGCATTTTTGTCTTGATTGGTGATCACATGGGGGTTTTTTTGACTGTACCTTTTGTACTCTTTAGGAGTTAACAGTGATTGCAATCTTAGCCCTTTCATTCTGTACCATCACTGTAAGGCAATAGGCAATGCTGCTGATTTCCGTACTGTGCTTGTCTGGGTGGTTTATAGCTCTAATCCTGTTCTTTATCTTCCTGTCACCTTCTCTTAATGATTTAATTTTGTCCTTTATTTTCTAAAACCAGACCTCTTGAGAACTACATACAGAAGTGCAGTTGATAACAGGTGTACTTGGGGGTGATATCAACATATGATACCTCTTACTGATTCTTTGACTATTTCTTCTGGTCCTTCCACAACACATACATTTCCATTAATATTTCATTCAAACTGCTTTTCATAGTCCTCTTCTGTACACATTTAATTGATTGATGGGATGAAAAAGCATCCTTTGCTGAAGTACAAGCAAGTTCTGTAATCCCTTTGATCTCTCTTGTTCTTGAAGAGATATATTGTGAAAGCTGCAGGTATATCCTCTGTTTAATTCTCTCACAGAAGCAGGGACATCTTTTACTAGATCAGGTTGCTCAAAGCCCCACCCAGCCTGGCCCTGAACACTTCCAGGGATGGAACACCCACAACTTCTCTGGACAACCTGTTCTAGTGCCTTACCACCCTCACAGAAAAGAATTTCTTCCTAATATTTCATCTAAACCTGATCTCAGTTTGAATCCATTCCCCCTTGTCCTGTCACTACATGTCCTTTTAAAAAATCCCTCTCCATCTTTCTTGTAGGCTCCCTTCAGATACCAAAAGGCTGCAATTAGGTCACCCCGAAGCCTTCTCCAGGTTGAAGAAACCCAATTCTCTCAGCCTTTCCGTGTAGGTGAGGTGCTCTATCCCTCTAACCATCTTCATGGCCCTCCTCTGGACTCATTCCAGGTCAATGTCCTTCCTGTGCTGGGCACTTTCCTGGCCCTGCTGGTCGCTCTGCCTTTAATGGAGCCCAGGATACGATTGCCTTTCTGAGCTTTTTCTGGTCTTTTATTAATTGAAAGCTTTGCCTGAAAAATGAGGCTTTTACACTCCTTATGAAAGCATCCTGAACTAAGAAAAAAATAGAAGATACTGACTTCATTAGCTTATATTGTAAATAAATGATCTGAAAGAGAGGAAGAGTGTGCATATATTACATACATCATAACCAGAATAGATAATGTATTATATGGGAAAAATTACTTTTGTGAAGAGGTTGGAGGATGTTTATTTATTTTCCTAAGAGGCATTATCAGTGCTAGAAACGTGAGTCAGAATATGTATTCTGCAATAGCGGCTAATCTCTTATGGAGGATTTTTGTTTCTTGCTAGCATATGTGAGTTATAGCAGATTATGTGTCTTTTCTATTTACAGAATCTTGTAAATTATGATTAGCTCTTGCTTTTCCAGGGCTAGGATCACAGCTAGTGAGTGATGAAGCAGCCTTGCTTTTATTTGAGCTCAGATAGGGAAAAGGTCTTTCATTTCCTTTCCAAAAACTTGGTATTTGCCAAACAATATGGAGATGATCCAAAGTGATTGTAAAAAACCCACTAAAATTAAAATAAAATGGTAAAAGATATTTTTAATGCTTCTACAAGCCCTGGCTTCTTTTTACTGAGAGAAGGGGTGACTCGACCTTTCCCTTCTGGGGCCTATTTTTGCATTATAATGTAGGTCATAACTTCTTAAAACCTACGTATTTGAAGCTAGTTGCTAATTCTATCTGTATTAATTTCACTTCCGAATTTGAGACTTTGTAAGACCTTGTTTTGAGTGCATATAACTTCTGTGAAAGTCTCTAAATCTAGAATCTGTGACCTTTAATACAAAATGAGCATTTTTTTCCATAAAATCAGAGAATGAGTCCAGGTTAGAAAGGGCTTAAAAGGTCATTTAGTCCAACCTTTTGTGGAAAAGGGAGCCTAGATGCGATTATCTAGTACTCTGTCCAGTCGTGTCTTGTTCAGTCTTTACAAAAGTGAATTTATTAAAAGGTAGACATCCCACAATGGCAAAGCTTATTTTTAAAAATAAATATTTTATTTTGGATTAATTATTTTAATTAGAAAATTATTTTAATTTTTCTTATGGTATTGGCCTCTAGATTCCAAAAAAATGCCTTTGTAAAAATAGTTGATTTTTTTCCCTAAACTACAATTGCTACCTTCTGTTTCTGCAAAATCAAAGCATAACAAAAAAATTAGTAGTCCTTTTTTAAGGTATTGTCTTTTAGGGATTTGATAATGGCTAAGGAGAAGCTTGTCTTCAAGAAATAACTTTGTCTTCAATAAATAACTATTGTCTCTCTTCCATTTTCTATTTCTTTATTTCACATTTTGATTTTTGTGCTGCCTTCCTGAAAAGCAGTAAAGTATCTCCCAGGCACTGCTTTCTATCTGTGAGGAATTTGAAGGATAATGATGCTCCCATAAGTTCAGATAAGATTTTCATGCTGTAAATGTGCGAATTATGGAACTCTAAACTAATAATTGTGGTGTCAGACTTAAGTGTGAGTGTGGGAAAAGTATGAACTAAGTGTGTGTGGAAGGATGTGTCTCTGATTTGCAGTTGCCAGGTATCAAGGGAAGCAATGATTGTTAACAATGTGTGGCCATTACAGAAATTATTTTTTTGACTTGGCAGCAGCTTGTAAGGTCATTCCCATCAGCTTCATTAGTGTCCTTTTTGCTTTTGCCATCATCCTGTTTGGGTATTGAAAGATAGTGCTAACCTTTTGCTAGTGTTTTATTTGCAAAACACCTATTCAGGCTGTAATTTCCCTTTTTGTGATTTTCTGCAGAGCAAACTCAAATGCTGTCTCAGGAAAAGTGATGTTAGCTCAAGTGTTTATGATTGTACATAGCTCCCCTATGAGACTGCTTTTTTCCCTGTGTGACCATAATCACAGCTCTGGTGTTGTGCCCTAAAACCATGATACTGTTAACCGAATAAGATAACTTCTGTGTGTGTTTTCCTAAAGCCTAGATTGTGAAAATCAGACCCATAACTCGTAAAAAGGAGCATCCACTTCCATGTCTGTAAAGCAAAAATGTAAACCCAAATTGTTTTGGGTTAGTTCTCTAAATTCTTTGCGCACATAGCCATGAGACACCTTCTTGTGTTCCTCTTCATATGCACCAGGTGGCCAGTGTTAAATTAAAACAACCCACGTAAGCTTGGGGTGAGAGAACAAGATGATTATTGTAATACCAATTTTTCAATACTATAAGAATGTGTGTTGTCAGTGGAAAGGATATTAGTAGGCAGGCAAACTCTAGGTTTGCATTGGGTCCATACATAACACTGAGTAGGGCTGGACAGGAAAAGGTCAGACCTTCATGATCCTTAGGCTAGATGGTGCCTGGCTGGTGGCCCTGCGCCCTCTCTGTCCCCCAGCACAGGAAGAACATACTTCTTTTGCTTTTAGAATGGAGCTGTTTTGCAAGTGTTTTCTTTTCTTGTTTATTTTTTTTTGTTTGTTTGGTTTTGGTTTTTTTTTCTTTTTTAAAGTATGTGTTGGAATTTCCTGTGTGAGATGGATTCTGACCAGTTCATTAAAAATGGAATTTATCCCTCAATACATCTGCAAACTGTTGTGAAAATTGCCATTTCTTTTGGAAATGATGTTTCATTTATTTTCCAGAGCTGTAATTCAACACTAAATACTGGGCACATGCCAAGTTATAGGACTGCAAAATTGATTTCTGAAAAAAGCCTTAGACTTTCCTATGTTTTAAAACGTTTGAGAGGGGAAAAAAACTAGTGAGTGTTCAAGTGTGACACTGAGAACTTCCTAAAAAATTCATCCCAAACTAATTATCTCTTAAAAAAAATAAGATGCCAAAAAACCCAAAGGAGAATTAAGGTGTCTCCTTAATTGTTAATTGTAGACAGTGTGTAATGTCCAGCTATGTTGCTAAAGTATTTGTTGGCGAGTGAGACTGGTAGGTTCTCTTTGGTGGTGAACTGGGAATCTGATCATGGCACGAAGGGTTGTGTGTTAGTAATGCATTTAAGGAGGAATCATTTGCAGTTGAGGTGGTCAGCTTGGTCTTTGGAATCAATTATTAAGGCCACATTTCAGGCTTAGTCTGATTATAGATGAGGCACATCAGTCTGCCTTGTTATTCTGCACTATGAAGAACAGAGTATTTTCTTTCTGGATACTTTTAGACCGAAGGTCTGTAGGGACAAGAACTTGCTCCGTTTGCAAACTGCTTATCAGATAGGATCCTCCTATGCTAAGGCCCATAGGCCCAAGAAGGAGTTTCTGCACTGGGAAGAGGAAAAATGTGGAAATGTTGCCATTTTGACTGTAAGTAAGTTTTTGTTTGCACAGCATTACTGTTATTTGCACTGCGTGGGTAAGCCAGCCGCTCGCTTGTAGAATTCAGCGGGACTTTTTTTTCCACTGCTGGGCTAGTGTATGTTTTTCCGGAGCCGGCAAATGTGTGCCATTCCCGTTTTATCGCCTGCCGTCGCCGGGGATGAAGTGTTTTTGGCTGTGGCTGCCCGCTCCTGGGGACGCCGGGGACATCCCGCTGCCGCAGCTGAGCGCTGCTCCACCTGCTGCCCGACCGCGGCACTGATCGGGAATGGCACAGTCGGATCCCAAAGGCAGCTCCCTCCTCCTGCTCGGAACTCGGATATTTCCGTGGGAGCCTTCAGGACGGCAGCATCAGCTCGTGTGATTTCTGTATGTCTCCGTTAAAAAGTTTCTCTGAAGTACTGAGAGTTGGAACGCGTCTCATTCATTGCTACCTTTGAGGAATTAACTGCTTAGAATTTTAGATTTGAAGGGGGAAAGTGGTGATGCTAAATAAGTAATTTATCTTTACCTCCTTTGGCTGCTGTAAATGCAAACGCAGGAAAATGCCCCAAATAAGCTACCTTTATCAAATACCTAATTAGCTGAGCTGTTATGCATCAGCACAAGGCAGGTTATGACTGGGATGATAAAAAAGGGAGTTCTTTTATAGCCTAATTTTTAGATGAAGAAAAAACATGCATTTGATCACAGCCGTTGATTTTTCTGACAGCTCCACAGCCTGTGACTTGTTCCTCATTAATACACCTATATGAAACTGTTCTTTTTCACTTCACCTCATATTTTGTGTGGCTTCAGCGTTTTCTGCAGCTTGATGTGGTACAGCTTTGTCCACGTTAACAAATACCGAGGCCCAGCAGGAGTGGTTCTGTAGAGTGAAATAGCCAGTGCAGAGGACCAGATACACAGGCTGCATTCATTCAAGGTTTTTACCGTAGTCAAGTTGCAGTTGTGTCCCAGCAGCTGAGCATCCTTTAGCATACACTCTGGAATGTGTCTTCTGATTTTGTTTCATTATGAAGGTATCCAGTTTGTCCCCTCTCAGACTCCTCAGTCATGTAGCTCAGTCTAGAAAAAGGAATGTTTGGGGAGATTATGGCAAAAGGAATGAAGGTATTCCTCCTCTGAATTAAAATGCTGATGTAAACTCACTCATTGAATTCTTTCTCAGTTGTAGCTGAAACTGCCTGCTTCCCTGCTTTTTTCCACATTGATTCACCAAAAGGAATAGAAATTGAATTTGTGAGACATATGTCATGGTAGCTGTAGGGTTTCAATTGATAATGTTACTGCTATTAGCATGCTGATTGAACTTTTTTCCCCATAAACTTTAGAATTTTTGTACCTCCAAGTCATTGATATTACTCACATAGCAAAACAATTTTAGATGTTCTTATGCAGAATCTCTCAACTTCACAGATGGCAATAAAACTTAAACAGAAAATCCAGCTTGTTATTATGAAAAAAAAATAACTAGAAAAACCCCACAAAATGTGTAGATCTGATTCATTAATCTTTGTTAGTGACACTTAGACAATATCATTGAGCTACTGTGGTAAAATATTAATGAGGATTGAAGTATTGCTTAGATGAGATTTTCACTGCAGTTGGGCTTTTTGGATACTTTTCTTAACTTTACCATTGACTTGCTGGGCAATGAATTTTCCTTAAAGTCTGAAATTTTTTACCTTAAAGACACAAGGAATCCCAAAGACATGTAAATATTATGCCATTTAATTTAAAGATCCAGATATCTTTATATCAGGTTATGTTACAGGAATGTTGGAAATGCTAAAAAATTTGAGACCTTCAAAGGAAGGATGAGAGTAAACAACTCTGTTTATACTGCCTAAGTGTTTTAGTATCAAAAGTAGTAAAATATTCTCCCAAAGAACTGTTTTAGTGTTGCACAGTTTTTCAAACTGATAAACCCCTGCAATCGTTTCTGTTCAAAAGCCCGTTTTCCCCCTGAATTCTTTCATGTAATTATTTGCTAGCATCACTTTAAGTATTAGAAGAATGACACGTACAGTGTTTGATCATATCATGGAATATAGCTTTGAAGATGACAAAAAAATACCTCAAGATGTATTGCACATTCAACATTGCTTCTTCCAAAGTGTTTTTAGACACTAAGAAGATATGAGTCAGCCTTCAAAATTTTACTTTACTTCATAGAATGGGTTTATAATATTCATCTGTAAAGGTGTTAACATGGATTCTTATTCGTATGTGTATAATTGGTAAGGTCTTCTCAATAGTTAAAATATTCAAGGACCTCTGCCTTGATTGGTTGCAAACTGCTCCAGGCATCTGCTTATTAAAGTTTATAAACAGTTTGTCATCACAGTGTGTGTGTTTGGAAGTCAGTGAAATACAGCAGACATGTTCTATCTGAGTCAGACTCAGAAATTCCGAAACCTGCACGATAAGAGCCTGAATTGTGATCAGTATCAAGTAATGGTTGGCACTCTCTTCCAACAGATATGTGCATTGCCAGTAATGCCTGCAACAGTAGTACTAACCCCTGTGATTTCCTCAGAAGCCATGAGGAGGTGGCATTTTAGGTTAAGTTCAGTTCTTGAAGTTCTAATAAAACTTGAGCATTCATACTTACTAAAAAAGGAGAAGTTCCAGGTTGTTATAGTTGCAAATACAATCTGAGATAGAAGCTTTCAAAACTTTCCAGTCTGAAGGTGCTGTTTAAGAAAACGAGAAGTTCCTACTTCCCCTCCTCTGGTGGTGGGAACTCTCTTCAGTTCTGAGACACCCAAGGTTGTCAGGTTGCTAATACTTGTTGTTGAAATGGCCACTTAGGCAGAAAGAAGATGCATTACCATAGTTTAAGGGACATTTTACAGGAACACCCTTATCTTTAGCATATTTTTCGCTCTGCTATACTTTTTAGTAGTCTTTAGCCCTGCTATGCAATTATCTATAGCTTCAGTTTCTTATTTTAAATGGTGCTTGTTGTTGCTTTCAGTATATTTCACTGTCTCTCTGTTTTAAAATCAGTGTGTAAAAGTCTTTGGCTGTAGAGATGACGTAATTTTAAGGTCAGCCGTATCAATAAATATTAACTGGTTTCTTTAATTTGTCAAAGTCTGTTTAAAAAAGTAAAGTATTCTTCCAACTTCCAATTCTGTATGTGAGCTAGAAACTAATCTATCTCAGAAGTTTTCAAATGTAGAACATTATTCCATATTCTTAAGCAATGCTAATAGAGTACATAAATTTTACAAAATACAAACAATTAACATCCATATTAGTATTTAATCAAGTTGAAACCTTTCAGGAATAAATGTATTTTCCTTTAAAAAGAATATTTCCTTTGAGGGAAATTGAATCACATGTAGATGCTTTTGCTTGATGCCATTGAAATACAAATTCAAATAGGTATGCATTTTGGAGGTAATGCATATTACTGGCAGAAGCCTTCTCACTTCTTTTTTTGATTTTACAGGATATTTATGTTAGACAAATAATAAAAAATTCATGGCCAAAGAATCAACCACTTATGTCATGATTTACTGTGTAACTGCAAAATTATGACTAAATACCAGCAAATGTTTGAAGACTGTACAGGGCATTTTTAGCATTTTAAAGAGGAAGTATTTCAACAGCCTTACTGTTGAAATCTCTAGCCTTGTCATTCTTAACACACTCAAAACATGCATTTGAGCTGGTTCCACTTTATATACCAGAGCACCTTCTAATAACTGAATGCATTTTAAGTGTCCTTTAGTAGCATGGTATGAAAAATGTATTCATTATGTGGTATACTGTGACATTTTCATAAAACAAGGGAAACAAAATGGGTCTTACAATTTTGAAACTTCTGTGACAAATAAGGAGAAATAATCGAAAGCTTAACTTCAGAACTTTCAAAACCAAATTCTGAGTTATCTGTAAATTTTATGCAACACATATTTTCCCAGGAATTAGCGGTGAAAAAAATACTCTAGTTTTCTATTAACTTGTGTATCCCCAAGTTAACGTTAATACTGTGTTCTGCAAATGATGACATAGTACAAAAATTCAGACCATTTGATTTGTGCATATGCTCGTAAGTTTTCAGATATTCTCAGTGCAGTTTCATTGTTACATTAGAAATAAAGGGCTTACCTTCTCTTTCAGCTCTGCAATAATATATAATCACTGCATGTATTTTGTAAGTCTAATCCACAGCAGCAAAAAAACCCCAAAGACATTCAAGCCCTCAATCAGTCTTTTTAAAAAAATCTGTTTTATCAATTGAAAAAGTAGTTAATATAAGCTTGGCAATAAACAAAACTTGTCTTACCAAACTGTATCCTCATAGCTGTGGGTGAATTTTGGAAAAACAATATTATGTAATTTGTTGTCAAAATCAACCTATCTGTGTGAATCACTATAGCTACTAATAATAATAATACTCTGGACTACTTTTCTTGCCCTTCAAATAACTGCATTGTTATGTCCTATATTTTTGCATCTCCTAGTAACAGAAAAAAGTTCCAAAAAGTTTTATTTTTAGAAGTGTGCTGGAATTGTTTTCACAATCATTATATTTTCATGCTGTGTCACTGACAGGTTCCCATGAGCAAGTGAGAAAGCTCCTCTGCTTAAAGTGCAGTGATCTGTAGTGGTTACTGCTGTCTGTTGCAATAGATATTGAGGTATATCTCCTCTTGTTGGTGAAACATTGGCCTTGGGGTCAGCATTGTGATCCCAGTCTCTGTACAGTTATAACTGAATGACCTCGTTTAGTTTATGATGATTTTATCTGCTGTTTAATCTACAGTTTACATGGCCCATAGATTCAAAATATTGTGTTCCTGTGTCCCGTAGGGTTATGATAAAAGATAATGGGCCATCTGTAGGTAACAAACTAGACATTACAATCATGACAGTTACACTGCCAAAGGCATCGCCTCCAGAGAATGTCCTGATCTGCAGGCCAAGAGGTGGGAAGGGCTTGGCCCCTGTGGAACAGACTGGCTGCATCTGTGTTGTATAACATCCTGTGCTTAGATCCCAAGAGATTGTTGGTTTTCTTTCTTTGTATGATTCACAAAAACTGCCACAGTTCACCCAAGTCGTATCATGATGCAGAGGGGTGTATGTTGTATTTCTTGAGGCATTGCATGATGGCAGTGCCTGAAGGCAGCAAACCTGCTGAGGCAGTGCTGGGGGAGTGTCACATTGCATAGGGAGCAATCTCATCCATACTGTCTGTAGGGAATAGCCCCTGTGGTAAATCTTGTTCGCAACTTGCCCTGATTCTGTGTCAGAAGCACCTACCTGTCTCACCCTGAAAGAAAGCCCAGGACCGAAGAGATATCTGGAGAACCTTAGCAAATCACAGATCTGGAATAAGCAGGGAAGCAAAGTTATTAAAATATTGGTACACATAGGATTATTTTAACTGCAGCTTGGTTGCTTCGACCGACTTTTAAAAAATATATTTCAAATGTATTTTGTTTTGGTATCAGTTGAAATTATATATGTGTGTTTGTAAGTTTTTTGTATAAAGACATATTTAAGGATTTCTTGGTTTTAAACGATAAAGATTGAATATGCAGAATGTTCCAGAAACCAAACTTCAGTATAGAAAGCTCAAGTGTCTTTCAGAATTTCCTTTGCAAGTGTGCATATTCATAATAAAACTTTCAGTCAGTTCTGCTTGATGGTTTCACTCGGGTAGAATACTTTCATCCAGTCGACAACAGTCTCAGACTTGAGAGTAAGGATCTCTTTCACCTAAATTCTTCTCTGAGACTCTTACCCAGTCTGTGTCCTGCTCTCGTGAGACTTGCTGTTGAAGTACTAGAAGGTAACTTGACTTCTGCTCTTATTAATGATTGCCAGACACAGAAAGAGTCAAATTGTCTTAAAAGATATAGAAGTAGTTAGGAGAGAGAATAAAAGGTGTTCATCCTCTCTCTCCCTTCATCTCCACCAGCCAGTGCAAAGCATGCTTTTGTGTTATATAACATGGCAATGACTGTATGTTCCCTCTACATCCTTTCATGATCCTCAGCATTATCATTATCCTCTTTTCCTTTTGTTAGAAAAGGTCTGGCAACCTCCCCTTTGCCCTGAAAATTATGAATTATAATCAGATTTAAAGTGGAATTGTTAATTATGTGCATTTGAATAAGGTAATTCTTTTCAGTGTATTCGTTTTCTTTATAAGGGACTTACTAAATATTTTACATTTATTATTTCTGCACCTTCATCTGATTACAGAATTACAGGAACTTCCGAAAACAATGATGATGATAATGAGATCAGAAATTACAAACACTGAAGTTTTCATGCAGAGATACAATGAAATTCTTAGTGAAAATCATTGTAGCTTGAGGAAATGGAGAGAACATAGGAACACAGAGCCCACTGCCCTTTTTCTCCAGGCAAACCACCCTCCCTCAGACAGTAGTTCTTAAATGAAGAGTAAAGAGCTATCCGAGTGATAACATTGGTTTAAAACAGCATTATTCAACTTGCTTTGTACAGAGGATTGGACTAGATGACCTCTAGAGGTCCCTTCCAACCTGAACTATTCTGTGATTCTATTGAAATGCTAACTCCACACGTGGAAAATTTGGATTCTTTAGAAAGTGTTTTTGCCAGCATCTCCTCTTGAGGCTGGTTTCTACAGCTTTGTTTAGCTTTGATAACACCTTTAATAGTCCTTCTGTAATTAAAACTCGTCTGCCATTCTTGTCTAATACCCGCATTAATCTGTGTAGTACTAAATTAGAAGCCATGAGAAATCTGTGTTTATAAATCCTAGTTTATCAAGCTCTTTTCCAGTGTTCCAGTGTTCAAGAATATATCCTATGTGAAATAACCTAAATCTACAGCTGCCTTTCCTACTTAAAAAAGTGTCTGACACCAAATGATTCTGCAAGAACTTTGCTTCTGTATCAGGTAAAATGGAGTGTGGTGTATAAACACCTTTCCCATTAATTTGTAGAGAACCCACTCAGCCTTCAGAAAGCCTATGGAAATGGGTAGTCCTTATAGCCTCCTTGGATGGTACATTTAAGAACAAGTAAATAGTGGACCTTGAGACACAGGGATTTCAGCAGGAAACTTAACAAAAAAAAAAAGGGTTGCTCGCAGTTCTTGGTGCTATTTGATGTTCTGTAGTAGCATTAAAGAACTATTGAGAATGTGCAGTGTGCTTGGTAAAGTAGCACTGTGATTGTAGCAAAAGATATGTCTTCTGCTTTTGATTATGGTCATATATTTACTTACACTACATTTCCTATTTGTTGATTCGTTGATTATTCAAATAGGAAATTACCAGCAATTCTTGGAATTTTCATTTCCACATTTGTTTTATTTTTATATAAATCTGATAAAAATATTTGTGGGTTTGGTAATATTTAGGCAATATATAGTAATGAGGTGAGAACTTTAGTGTTTATATAAAAAATGCAACTTTTCATCAAGTTTGAGAGACTTAGTCCATATTTTTCGTGAATTAATGCAGGTTGAATTGATCTTTCTGAGGCTATATTGATTTATGCAACCTAAAAGTTTAACCTGGGACTCTCTGTGTGTTTCAGTATAATTGTTTATGTTCATGTTTATTCATGCATAGCAGAATAACTGTTAGTTGGAATTTTGAGGCTTTACCTTAATGGCCACTATTTGTTTTATGACTGGGTACATAATTGTAGAATCATGAATCATGGAGTTGCTTTTGGAAGGGACCTCTGGAGACTGCCTAGTTCAAAACCTTGCTCAAAGCAAGGTCAATTCAAACAGGTTGCTTGAGGCCGTGTCCAGTTGGGTTTGCAATATCCCCAAGGATGGAGGCTCTGCAGCCTCTCTGGCTGTGTCCCTGGGGAGTGCAGACCTGGACACAGCATTCTACATGTTTCTCATCACTGCCGAGCGGAGAGGGATGATCCTAATGAGAGCTTCATGTATTTCTGCTGTTCTCACATACAGAGCAATTCCTCCTCCTGGTCTTCTTGGCAAGTCCTTCCTAAAAAACCTGTATCCATCCATTACCTGGCTGCTGCAGCCAGGTATCTCCTGTCACTCAATACCAGCTGCAAGACTGAATTTTAACCCATGGGATTTGTGCACTCCTCAGCTTCTTCCTTCTTACTGTCAGAATTGAGGAGAGAGCCACCTGAGCCCATTTCTCTCTGTCTTTATTTTTTAAATTTTAATTTACTTCATTTAATACATATATTTAATAAAGATCAATTTGTAAGTACGATGCCAGCATTTATTTCTATCTGACAAGTATGTACTGTAAACATATTATAAACATGTAAACATATTATAAATCCCCATGTAAAACTAACTTGTACTTTGATATCTATGCAGTAAAATAGAAGTTGGGGGATTTTTGTGCTTTTTTTTACTTTTTATAGCAGGACTTTGGTTCATAGAGAGATGTGGATTTTTTTGTCAGGGAGGAACATTTCAAGAAATAATTGTTTTCTCCTGAGCAAAACTTTCTAATGAATCTTTAATCAATTTCCTTGTTAGAGCAGTTTTATATATAGTGGATTCTAATGAAGGTAAACATTGCTTTTGAACAAGCATCCAAGAACTTCATCTGAGAAGCAAAGTATTAGCATAAAAATTCTAGTGAGGGGTTATTCATGTTGCAGATAGTGCCCTGATCCTGATTTAAAGACCATTTTCTTTTCTATGTGGTTGCATGCACACAAGGGAATTGGTAAATGGACAAACCCATGGCTTGTCTGTATTTGATTATGAAGTGGAAAGATGCTGTGGTATAGAGGTGGGGAGAGCAGTGATGAACCAACAAACTGATAATTTTCTTCAAGGTTAGAACAGATAGCATGTTACTTTTTTTTTTTTTTTTTTTTTTTTTTTTTTTTTTTTTTTTTCCCTTCTGCCACTACTTTAGGTGGAGATGCTTGGATTTGGAAAAGTGTAGAGGTTTGTCCTTTTTATAAGTCTGAAATTCATGTATGTAATAGTGCTGTGGTCTGAGTGTAGACTGTGATTCTGAAGGAAAGCTGCTTTTCTGGTGAAAGATTCTGTATCACAGGTATGTGATACTGATGGCTAGTCATGGTCTCCAGTATCTTCATAATTCAATGACATTGGGATTTCAAATTCTAAGGTACTCCTAGTATGTATACACAGTGTCTGGTTAGAATTCTGACATACACAAACCAAGCCAGGCTGTGTTTTACTTTCTTTGAATTGTTCTGGTTCCTTAGATAAGCTGGGGAGTCAGGAAAACTGATGCTGTATGCTCATATAGCTGAGAAAGTAGAGTAAAGGTAGGGTTTGGAGAATTCCTTGAAAAAATAGGTTGGTAGCTGCTTTGAAAGTAAGTGTAATTCTTTGGTTGCAAGTGAAATGTTACTAACAGGCAAGATTGGTTCTTTCTGTCATGATTTTGTTTTGTTGCTCCTCTCTCTTCTCAACTGATGGCATTTTTTTTCCCTCATATTAGCAGTGACATTTTAGTGGAGGCTTAGAAAAAGATTCTTGCCCTGTTAATCTTAGATTGTCTTATCCCTTAATAATAATTTTTGAGGTTGTAGGCTTTCATTCTTTTGAATGAAAGTGTAGGCTTGAAAGGAAAAAAGAAAGCCATTAGAAGTTTATATATAAATGTATATATATGTACATACATGAAGGAGTATATTGAAAAGAAAAAGGAAAAATGTGAAACTGCATTATTTATTTGCTTCTTTCCGTCTGTGACTACTGTCAGGAGGGATTCCATTCCTGTGGTGGTGTTGCTTACAGCTGGAAGCTTCTAGAAAACTTTGATTAACAGGGCACTAATAGAATTTTCCTTAAGCCATAGCACGTACTAAGTGAAGATATAAAAGATGTCAATCCTGTGTGCCCTCAGAGCAGTTAGCACGGTTCCAAGGCAGAACTCATTTGTGCTGTCAACTTACTGGCTATTTTCTTTCTTACAGATAGGACTGCTTGCTTGTAACTAGTTGAGAAAGAGTACATTTGGTAGCATTTGGAAACTCTGCTGTAATCTTTTACTTTAAAGTGGCTTCACAGAACTTCTGAGGTGGATGCTGAGTTTGAGTGTATTCCTGATCTTTCTTTAAAGTCATGATAGTATAGGATTAAGAAGTCTGATTTTGGGGTGAGGTTCTCCAATGCCAAGGAAATCTAGAGTTTGGGAACAAAAGGAGTCTTAGATTTGTTTCTGTAGTGTGTCCTTATAGGTGGAAGAAGAAGAAGAGGTTGATGAGAGAGGGCATTTTCCTTCAAAATGCTGTTTCTGTTCTAAGAACTTGAGAAGTGGAATATATTAACTATCCTGGTTTTGACTGGAATAGAGTTAGTTTTCTTCTTAGTAGCTGGAATAGTGCTGTGTTTTGGATTTAGCATGAGAATAATGTTGATAGCACACTGATTTTGGTTGTTGCTACATCATGCTCACTCAAGTTGAAGGATTTTCAGTTTCCCATACTCTGCTAATGAGGAGCTGCACAAGAAGCCAGGAGGGAGCATGGCCAGGACAGCTGATCCAAAGGCCAAAGAGATACTCCATACCATATGACAACATGCCCAGTATATAGACTGGGAAAGTTATCTGGAAGGGGCTGACTGCTGCTCAGGAATGGGCTGGGCATTGGCCAGCAGGTACTGAGCAACTGTGTTGTGCATCACTTGCTTTTTCTTGGGTGTTATTCCTCTCACTGTCTCCCTTTCATTGCAGTTACTGTTGTTTTTGTAATAATAATGGTGATGATGATAATAATAATATTTTACCTGGTTTGAATTATTAAGCTGTTCTGAACTCAACCCACAAGTTTTCCCCTTTTTTGATTGTCCTCCCCATCCCACTGGAAGGATGTGGGGGGAGTGAGCAAGTGGCTGTGTTGTACATAGGTGCTGCATAGTTTAAACCATGAAAATTAACAGAGAGATGTTTATTTAAATAAAGATTTACCATTTAATTCTTTCATGTTGTGTTTAGTAATCTTGGGTTTACTCTACACCCTGCCTTTTGGTACCAAACTTTTCTTTAATATTGCAATGTCACATGACAACCAGCTTCCATAATGGGCAGACTGCAAAGCTATAAGATAAAATCTGACTGTCAAGGAGTAAACTTGTTAACCCACTTTAGCAACATCTAAAAAAACCCCAAAAAAAACAGTAAAATACTGCATAAGTTACTGCTTTTTTATTTTACGTTATTTATATTTTGAGTCTGGCAAAAATCTGAAAAATCTCTCGTAAGGGTCAAATGCTACATTGACACAGAGCCAAGGGAAAAGCTTTACAGTAGAAATTGTTCATTGACTCTGTGACTGCCAGTGTGGAAGAGCAGAAAGAATTAGATAACATTAATTTAAGAAACACAACAAAGCCAAGGCACAGGATTGCTGTATAAACAGCTTTAACTGTATATATTTATTTCCAGTGGCTCTGAAAACAAATGGAAGATTACTGGGAAAAGATTAACTGTAACAAATGCAAGGAAATGTTTGAAGCAGTTAGAAAAGCTTTTTATAGTAGAGCAGTTAAATCTAGTTAATTGTGTTTGATTTTTGTTTTCATAATTACTTCCATTGTTTCACTGAACTCCTGCTGAATATCTGGCATAGTCAAGTTGTTGTGCCGTAATTAAAAAAATAAATATATAGAAACTGAATACCAATGTGATTAGTGTTGTGTTGCATACTTGAATATATGTGCTGCTCATACAGGTTGAAAGCTGCTTCATGCTTAGCTGAGGAGATAATCCACAATTTAAAAGAGAGAAACTACTCTGGTAAATTAGTGTAGTTAGTAGAAGTATTTGACTATATGCGAAGGTAAAAAAAGTTGTTCTGGTCATGTATTACTTACTGAATCAAATTTCTAAAATACAACTGTATGATGCTCTTGGAGCACAATTGAAGAGCAAGGTAGAACAATATCCTGCAAGGCATGCACTTTCCTGTATCTGTGGCACAGACAGAAAGATTGTGTCTGGAGGGCTGAGGCTGAGACCATGTTTGAAAGTGCAAGCACAAACGCTCCCTTTTCACTCTGGGTCTAATTTTGGTCTCCTTGCTTTGAGATAAACTAAATAAAGATGGATGAAGTTGCAGATGCTCTTTGTGGCTCAGTTAGAAGTATCTGAAAATACTAACACTGGGCAACAGGTAAGGAGGAGCCAATGGCTGTTTTTTGATCGGAGTATCACACCTGGATGCTGTGGTTACATTGGCCAGTTATTCCTTCATCCTCTGTTTTGTTTCTGATATATTTCATGCTGTGTATTTCTGGGTACAGGTGTTTAGTTAGCAGAGCTGTTGAGACTGAAAACTATCAGGAGGAGCACTGCATGGCTTTGTGTAAATAAAATGAACCATTTTACTGAAAAGATGAATATAGCTAGCAATGTCACATCTGAAGTAGCTTCATTTTTAGCTTGTATCATGAAACTGCTTTCTAAGTACTTTTAGGCAGGGGACAGTCTGATTCAGTAGGACTGTGGCATGAGGAGCAGTGGAAACAGGAGAATTCTGAAAGGCAGTGGCAGGCTCATATGGCAGAAATGTGCTGCTGTGTTTGTGCTCAGTCCTTGGTTCAGCCAGTGTTGCCGATCACTTTCCGTCCATGGTGGATGTCAATCTGGCACCTGTTGAAAGGAAAACCAAATCAAAAGAACTGCAATGTCTTCTTTCAATTTATTTGACAGTGGTATATTAGGGAACATTGTTTCTGAGTAAATCCAATAGTGAATACATGATTGAGTCCGAAGCTCTTCCTGTGAGCTAAGGATCTTCATTACCATTCATGGACGTTTTATATAATTGCTTGTGTAAGGGTTGCACATGATGCATCGTCTACTTTGGATAAAAGTACTCAGCAGGTGCCATGATTTTATACACTCAAAATGAATATTTAAGACCCAAGGGAAGCTATTCACAACTTTGGGGAGATGGGAGATAGTAGAAGCGTAATTTAAAGTAGTTTATGGCTCTTTTAAAGCACTATTAAAAGAAATATCTCAACATTTCCTAGGGTGATTCATCACAAGCTGACTTGTCTGTTTAGGATTTTCCCAAATGTTTTTCTGGTTGGATAAAGGATCCGCATGAATGTACAAAATGACTTGGCTGTTTTGTCTGAATGATGACAATTTGTAGAAAACTGAATTTGCCACATTCCTATCTTTCCTTCACAGCTGAAGTGGGAGTTCAGTGTCGTTCTTTATACCTTTTTGATTTGTTAGAGTATTTTACATTTGTAAGACAGAAAAGCTGGATTCCATCCTCCATATCAGCCTGTTCAGAAACTTAACTTGCATGGATGTTTAAAAGAATACATAGGAAAAATCAAATTATTTCTTAAATATGCCACCCCAGGATGAGTTAATCCACTACCAGCACTATAACTCCAGACTTCAAAGTCTGGGTGCCATTGACCTGAAAACTTGTATCAGCGTACTTGTAACAGCATGATTTCAGAAATACCTGGTGTTGACTCTTCCTTTGTTACCTGTAATTTTAACAGGTGTCATTGATAGGAGCAGTATCCAGCCAGTGCATGTTGCAGTCCAAGATGTGGCTGTTTGCCAGTGACTGTGCTTGGGAGTTTATATTTTCAGAGGTTTATTTTCCTAGGCACATACTGATGTCAGTGGTGCATGCCAGTACATTTAAGGGAAAAAAAGAATTCCTACTCAAAATAAGTGATTCTCTGCACTCTATAATATACATGCTTATAAACACAGAAGACGGGGAAATTATCAGTGTTTTTCAAGTAGGCATGTAAAGGACTCTCTTCAGAGCAGTGTACAAGCTATGTTGTATAAGGAAAAGAAATGAAATGTAATCATTATCCAAATAAAATGAATAAAGATAAGCGTTCTCGACAATTTATCTACTAAATGTGTGTCTCTGTCTAACACAGAGTGACTCTAATACCACAGTTGTTAATATTAAGTCTGCCCACATATTTTGTGCAAAATCTCTGTGGTGAGGCTTTCATTGCCTTGAAAAGCTGACACAATGGAATGCTTTTTGTGCTGGCTCTGGACAAATGATAGTCCATTTTATCAGTTCCAAGGTCAGAGTACTATCATGGCTCTTAAACTGTAGTGCAGTAAAGTGGGCTCTATTGAATGTTCAAGGAACAGCTGTTAGTTTGCCTGATTACTGCAGCCAGATATCTCCAGCACCAGAGATTTTTGTCTGAACCTATTTCTCTTGTCTACATTGTCATTTTTGCTGTAATTTAATTTCAGAATTGATTTTTACTGCAATACATATGGAGTTGTAGAGCTAAGACACTTTCAAGACACACAGCAGCCATTGTTAACATGTCACTGTAGAAATGCTTTCATTGCTTAGCTCAGCTCTAGTGCTAGTTTAAGCATAAGTCAAAGGGTACTGTTATTAAACACCTTGTACTGCCAGAGCCTGTGTTTCTTTCTCTATCATTCTTGTAGAATTCACTTCTATTCATAGAACTGAAAAACTTAAGCGCTTTCACACACAACCTGAACTAGATTTGCATGAACTTAATACTTCTCTTTCCTTTTCTAACTTGTCTACTTTCCTTCCCTTTCAAAAAAACCTGTAGTCAATATGAAACATTATATTTATGCCCTGCATACCTGCACTGGTGTGGGAATAGTAATTTTCCTGTGAATAAAAATCATCATATTTTTTTTCTTGGCCCCTCTGAAATGCAGAACAATTATTTCAAATTAAGATCAGAATTATTTTTTTCCTAATAAAAACCGTGTTATTCAGCAGAATCCACTTCGCTCATAGCATACAGTCTAAAGCTCCTGATATCTCCTGTGTAAATAAGGATGTTTCCTTGCCCATCTTGCACTTTCTCTTCTCCCCTTTTACACAGCAGTTCACCAGCATTGCTTTTTGATGTGCAAAGTGGGTAATTGCAGTAACATCCCTCTACCCCCAGACTTTATTATTCCTTTTTCGGTACACTCTCTTGAGTTCATGACCAACTGCAGTCGGATCACTGATTCATGGTGTGACTTCTGCTCTTTGGGAGCAGGTGAAGGAATGTGGGTGGCTTTCTTCTGTCTGCCTTGGGACCCCGCACATACAGGCATCAAAGATCTCAGAGTTCCTCTAGAGCAAAATGAGGGCAAAACCACAAATAAGGCTGATATCTCTTGGTAAGGTAGAGCTTAGTGTGTATTTAGGTGATATGATGTGGTTTATTGACTTACTGTCCTAATCTGACCTCTAAAACTTGTTTTATTATTCAGTAGTCATGGAAAATTTGGAAATGGGTACTGCCTTGCAATTGCAGTAGCCTTTGTTTTTTAGCCCTGTTCTTTTAAGTCTTTAGGAACACTGGCATAGTCTATAACTTTCTGTAGAGAGATAAGCTGTTGAAATATTTTTTTCCTTTCCTTTTCAGGGAGTAATATGTGGGAGGCTGTGGACTATTTGCTTCCGACATAGGAACAACATTGGGCTGGGAATCTGCACTCCTGAGAGAATGCTGGGAATCTGCAGAGGGCGACGGAAATTCCTGGCTGCCTCTCTGACCGTCCTTTTTGTCCCAGCCATTACGTGGATTTATCTGTTTGCTGGGAGTTTTGAAGGTAGGAAAGGAAAAATGGCTGAGGGGGGTGGGGGATGTTGAATGATTTGTAGCTGGGCAGACAAATGCAGATCAGTCATCACTGATTCTATTTAAATAAATCTTGTTTGGCTTGCATATGAAATAGTTCTCAAGGTGCAGATTTCAACAAAGAACCTTCCTTACCATGTTCTCACTGCTGAGGATGATGAGTTAATTACTGGCCACATTTGCTTGGTTTTCCACTCATCTTTGAACTTTGAAAAAGTGCAAAAACTCCTCCCCCTGCCCAGTTTACTAATTTCTTCTTTATATTTTCTAATTTTTAAAAGCTGGTCTATCCTATGCTCTGTAAGATTTTTAACATCTCATTTAAGATATGCTGAACACAGAAAATCAATGAATATAAAGTTTCTTTACATAAAAGTAGTTTGTATCCACATCCATCTGACTGTCAGTGGATTGTTTTAGTTGGAATATCTTTCTGTCCCCTTCTTTCTTTAGGTGAAAATCCTCCAGTTTAGGTACATTGACTTGCTTTGTAATGAGTACTTTTTATAACAAGACTTGGAATAATCACTGCTTTGTCTTTCAAATTACCTGTCTGATGAAATTTTATTTCTGGCCTCACAGAAGTTCAGCAGTAATACTTCAGTTAGGGGAGGTTCAAAGATTCTGGCTCTCCTGATTTTGATACTTTGTAGCTTTTTTGTTTGTTTATTGTGGAAGTGAAGCATTTTGTGTTGGGCAATAGTTATGTTATTTTGGCAAGAGTAAAAAAAGCCATTCAGCCTTTGTAGTTACTTTAGCATGAGGAAAGGTGTTCCAGCCTTGTAAAAACTGTTCAGTCAGTAGTTTACAGTCTGATAATTTTAAAAAGGAATTGTTTAAAATGTCAGGCTTCTTTCATGTATCCTTGGCTGACAAATCTGTGCTTTGTATCAAAACAAAATGAGTTTCCAAGTTAAATTACGAATAAGAACATGTAAAGATTTTCAATGTGTTACATACGATTCTGAATTAGTAATATGCCATGTACAAATATTTGTTTATGCAAATTTATTTGAGTACTTAAAATTCTGCCTTAATGTGCAGTAACTCTATGAGCTCATTCAAGAACGAAACACTTGCGGGATTCATGTTAAATTGGAAATACAAGGGGTGCTAGCTGCATACTTAAAAGTAATTATCTGTCAGGCAGGACAGTACTGATTTTGTTTGATTTTTAAAAGCTGAGCAAATGTAGGCCTCACCTTTTTGCTTTTAGAAGAATATTATGCTGCTTTGTTGTAATGACTATTTTAATTGTGTCCACACTTGATAATGCCATGGTGTTTTAAATTCCTCTGTGGGTAGAATCCTTTGTTTTTACAGAGAACTCAATACAAATCTTGAAATTTGCTTCCACATGGTATTTGAAGTGACTTAAAGTTCTCAGTGTGAATTAATCTTAAATGCAAACCAGAGAGCAAAGCCCATTACCTATTACAAAGCCCTGCACTGGAACAGGACTGGAAATTATATAAAGTTAGTAACTCTTCTAGTTATTTTTCTGTATCTGTTTTCTTTTTTTATTAATTTTGGATGGGGCATTATTTAATCTTTGTTGGTTAAAAACTAAGGTCAGTTAGATATTTATTTAACTGAATAATAGGTAGCATCTTCCTTCACTTGTAGGTATTCTGGGCAAAAAGTTAATGCCATTTTGTTATTTTGTGTGACTTCTTGGTTTTTTTCTCCACAATGGTTCCCATGATTTACTCATGTTTGAGCTCTCTATGGAGGTTGTAGTGAAGTGAGAGTGGCTTTCTTCTCCCACGTAACAAGCAGTAGAACAAGAGGAAATGGCCTCAAGTTGCACCACAGGAGGTTTAGATTGGACATTAAGAAAAATTTTGTCATAGAAAGGGTTGACAAGCATTGGAACAGGCTGCCTAGGAAAGCGGTTGGGTCATCATCCCTGGAGATGTTTGAAAGATGTGTAGATGTGGCACTTAGGGACGTGGTTTAGTGGTGGACATGGCAGTGATGGGTTAATGGATGGCTTCAACAATCTAAAAGGCCTTTTCCAACATAAGCAATTGTATCATTCTATGATTTTATAATTGAGTAGAAATTGCCTCACAACAGCATTGTGCCTTGATTTGAAACCATCAGGAATGTAGAGTTCTCTCTGCCTTCTGACACTAGTTTCTTTTGTTAACCACAGGGCTAGAAATTTTCAGTACGTCTGGTTTTAGATTTGTGTAAATAGTTCTTTTTGGACTTTTCTCCACTAAATTAAAGAAATCACCAATACCTAGTATCTTCCTAGACTCAACTGATTATTCAGTGTGGAAGGGACCTCAGAAGTTTTCTCATTAAACTCCTGCTCAAATCAGTGTGAGTTACGGAATCAGGCAAGATTTCTTAGACCTGTGTTCAATTGTGTCTTGAAAACCTCCAAGGATAGAGAATACATGGTCTCCTTGAGCAACTTGTTCCATGGCTTGACTCAGGTGGAAAACCATCTCCTTATATGCAGTTTGAACATCCCTTGCTTCAGTCTGTGTCTGATGTCACACATCCCCTCACCGTGTATCACTGTGAAGAGCCTGCTTCTCTTCTTGCACCTTGCTTGTAGGTACTGAGGGGCTGCTGGTAAGTCCCACAGCACCTTCTCCTTCCCAAGCTGAACAAGCCCAGAGCAAGCACTTCACACAGGGCACACCCTGTACAACTTGATAGCCCTGTTCTGAACTTCATCTGTATCATTCTGTTTGGGATCCCAAACTGGACACAGTGCTCCACTTGTGGTCTAATAAGTATCAAGTAAAGGGAGGTGATCACTTTCCTCAGTTTGTGTTCCTGTTTATCAACATACAGTCCAAGATGCCCCTGGCCTTTATCACTCTCCAGGCATGCCTCTGGCCAATTTTTAATGTTCTGTACACTAGGACTACAGATTTTTCCCAGCAGGACTAGTCCACAGCCTGTGCCATTATGAGAGGGTCAGTCTTTCCCAGGGCTTTGCATTGTTCATTCTGCCTGTCTAAGTTTTCCTGGTGACACTCTCCCCTGTGAGTTTATTGACTCCAACCCCGAGGCTCAGTGCCATTTGCAGTCTTGATGTGGGTGGATTCTTGTGTGTCATTGATAAAAATATTAAAACGAACAAGTCACAGAATAGACATTGAGGAATTCTACATGTAACTGACTTCCAGACAGAGCATGAATGAGTAACCATCACCCTTTCAGCCCAACAATTTGGATAGTTTTTCACCCATCTAGTAGTCTACCCATATACACTGTAAAATCCCAACTTGGGGTACTGTGCTTAAATTCAAGGGAGGTTGCATCACCTGGTCATGTATTCATAGTCATTTCATCATAGAAGGCAGTTGGGTTCGTCAAGCATGATTTACCTTTGGCCAATCCATGGTAATTGCCCCACCAGACTTGGGAATGTTTCTGTTCAAAGATACCTACATATAGTAGTAAAATCACCTTGGTGTTTTATTCACTTAGTAAAAAGGTTGACCCAGCTGAGTTGTCATAGCAAAAAAAATTGTGGGGATTTTTTATCCTTTTGCAGTTTTTTTTCTTTGTTTGTTATTATTTTAGGACTCTAGACTCAAATGTCTCTGGTATGACATCTGCAGTGCTATGTCTGCCTTACGTGTTCTTGATGTAATTAGGAATTACATTTCTCATCCATGTTTATATCTAAGACCTTCATTTGCCATAGTATGGGAGTGGGATCACATTAGAAACCCTTTAAAAGCTTTGTTAGTGAGTCTGTAATATAAAATATGCCTTACTGCAGTCTGTTCCCATATTCTGCTTTTTAAATAGTTTGCAGTTCCTTAAGACAGAGTTTTGTTTTGTTTTGGGTTTTGGTCTCATGTCAGAAAGTACACAGCAGCCTGCTGCTTTATGGTTGTCACTCAGACACTTCCAGTAAGACCCTTCCCTTAAAACATTCATTGGAGGTGGTGTTACCCAAGCTGTGACAGCAGTAGATACTAAAAGCCTCATTAATCATGTATAAATGTCTATTAAGGCTATGAAGCAGAATAGTAAAGATGATATTGAATATTGTATAACCTTGAATGTACCTGGTTACTGTTGTTTTTAATAATGCACAAGGACAGCATAATTTCAGTTATCAGTTACTTTGAATGAAAAAGCTAATTGTTCCAACATTCTTAGATTATATTCAAAAGACAAAGTAATAGAGTAGGAAGGGTGGAGTGCATTTAAAACAGGGAAGAGGAAATAATCAAATAATGCATGATGAATTTTCATTAGAAAGAAAATAGCAACTTCACTGACTAGCGGTAGCTCCATAAATAGCTCAATTTTCCAAGCTATATGCTGCAGTTTCCTGTCCCCTTTACCATGAAGGTCATATAAAATGGAGATTTGAAACTGTAATTTGACCATGCTTTCTAGATTACTGCTTCCTCAAAAAAGAAAAAGCCAAAAAAAAGTGCGGTGTGGCTATGTGGCCTCAGCAGATTTACAGTCACCTCCGTTTTGACAGGATAAAAATACTCTTAAGTTACCAGTCCCTGTGTGGTGGATCCACTTGAGGCTGAAAGCTCTAAAGTATGTGTGTAGGGCTGCTGTGTAGAACATATTTCCCAGGAAAGAGCGAGCCAGTAATGTAACCTTAAGATGAAAAATTGAGAAGTTGTGTGAAATCCTGTAGGGAGTCTGTGAGAGAGCAGTTGACTCTGGTTTCTTTTACCTTCTCTGGTAGCATTTTAAATAACAGAGCCTGCCTTCTTTCCTGGGACTTGCTTTCCTTGATTGTCCTCTTTCCACTCCAATGTTGGGCAACTGTCATTCCCTGACAATTCATTGCAGTCAAAGTCATCTGTAGAGACACGACTGAAGCCAGAGTTGGGCAAACACCTCATAAAATACAATAAAATAAATTGAAGGAAGGCTGCAAATATTCATCTTAGTATTTAAATGGATTCACTTTGATGCTGTTCACACTCTTTTTGTGTATGTTTCCATAAATATTCTAGTGAATATGTTAATTGGGAAGACTGTCTATGGAAACAATGAATATCCAGTTTTAATATTCATGGGAAGTAGATTTTGAAATCATATTTGTGAATACTTGAATCAAAAAACTGATTCTGGGGGTTCAGCTTTATTCAGTTAAGTGCCAAAAGTTTATCACATGGTCTATGTGCATGATGAAAACTGCTGAAATTTTTAGTGCTTGCAATAAGTTGCTCATAGGAAGAGGCAAACAAATAATTAATTACTGAAATGTCTATCAGACACTTGCAGCTGATGAACAAACATCAGAAAATAATTCCTTCACAGACAATGTAATCAAAAAGACACAAAAATTAGAATTGCTTTTTTTATTAAATTTCTTTCAGTTGGCCTGAATTTTATCTGGTATGTGTCTCAACAGGATTAAACAAGAAAACTTAATCCAGTGTCCATTTAAAATAGAAGCTTCAACCTTTGTATTGATCCTGGTTTTTTAATAAAGTTCTGAGAAGTCCTGAAAGGCTGCCTCTGTATGTGGTAAGGGTGTTACTTTGACGAGTGCCTGAACACGTTTACAGGAGTTGTTTTTAGTGAATATTGGCTGCCTTTAGTTAAAAAGCAAACCCTTCATTTCCATTCTGGAGTAAATGATGGTGGCTTACTCCTCTTTTGTTACATTTATTTCAGGTGATAGAGAGTTGTCACTTAAGCACCACTCTCTCTACTGCAATCACTGTATCTTCTTAAATATGTTTGGGGATCCTACAAGCATAAAATCAGTTATGATAGCAAAGACCTCAGGCTTATGTGAAGTTTGGTTGCTCCTGGAAAAGTTGTCCTTCTATGAAACCTTGGTGATTTGGTTATACAGAATGCTGACAAAAGGACCAGAAAGTCTGTGCTATGAAAGCTGAGTCTCATTCTCTGCTCCTCCTCTTTAACTTAGAAGTCAGTGATCCCACGTTTATTTTGTTTTAGAAACTTGAGAAGCCGTATATGTCCATCATCTAAGAAAATAAAATTCATAAGTGAATATTGAAAAATAAAGAGTTTTACTCCCCATTTTATAAATGAACAGCCTGCTTCTGAGCAGTGACAGGAAATTTGAAGTAGTTTCTGTACCAAAACAAGAATGGCCTTATGCCAAGAGTATCAGCCAGAATGCACCATGGTCATGAGAAGCTTTTGGAGATCAAATTGTGGAGTTAGTGAGGAGCACAGATTTATTTTTTTTTTTTTCCTCAACCATTTTTTCAATTAAACTTAAAATTCTGCAATACAGTTTTGTCCTTAACTAGTAAGGTCCACTCCAGCTCAGACCCTAAATGCTGAAGCCAGTGCTGTTTTTTCTTTAGCTTGCCAGGAGTTCACATCCTTAAACCAATACCTTGTCATCTCAGGAGAAGCCATGAATCTTGTAATGGCCACTTCTTTTGTCACTGTGCTGTGCCAAATGAAAGCAAGTCCTCGTCGCTTTTTGGAATTCCAGTACAGAGGGCACACATTTTCTTTTGACGCTCATATTTTTAAGCACATGCTTTCAGAAAAGTAAAGTAAGTTGTAGGCTTACCTTCTTTCTTCTCTACTGCTTGGCTGAAATGTTTCTTTGCTTTTAAACACCAGTTTTCTCTTGGCTTTCTTTTTCTAGACAGCTCTTAATTTGTCATTTCTGGCAGAAACACAAAGGTCAGAATGAAAAGGAATTCTTTGACAGGAGTTAGGGGCCAGCTCCTTTGGAACAGCAGCTGAGTATAATCAGTGGGATTTCCTAAGGGTTTTGTTTCATCTTTGTCTTCCTCCTCCTTTGAACAAACTTTTGGGAAAAATGCCGTCTATAAAAGTTGCATTACACAAAAGTGAGCAAATTTCTTCCAAGAAGAAGGGACATCTGAATGCCCAAATTCTGTTAGAGCTGCATGGAAAACAGTAGGACTATTTCCTGATTATTCCTCCTCTGTTTCAAAGATAGGTATTTACTAACTTCATAGTAAAAACATGTTTTTAGTAGAAAAACAGAAAAGCAAGGAGAGCTCAAATGTCTTGTTAAAAAAAAAGGGAAAAAACAAACCCCAAGAAATAGTGCTTGGCTTTCTGAAACAAAATGTGCAGTTATAAGTACAGCAGAACTCCTTTGTGTGCTGGAACTAATGTAGCCTGACTGGCTGTGATTGATGTCATGCAGCTGATTGATGTTGAAGTTGCTTTTCCTACAATCAGGGCATTTATAAAATCTAGCTCCCATATGGATCTCCTGGTATCCAAATAAATCCTGAGCTCATGCTGCAGTATGTTTCTCAATGGTAGAATGTTTGGCATTTCTCTCTCTCTGTGTTCCTGGCAATTGTAGAAGCTTCATTACTTCTGACTTCTTTCCCTCTACCAAAGTAATTTGAAGTTAACCAATGAGCTTTGGAGGTAAACAGGCAAACAGATCAATAAATGTATAGGCATAAGATGAAAAAATATCTGAAATAGAGATGCTTTAAAAGACTGAAATAAAAATTTAGTTTTTGATTCTCAGAACAATTCATTTGGGCTGTTTGATTTTTGTGAAATTTTTATAGTTAAGATTTGCAGGGTATTTTTCAGATCAGGAAAAGGTGGAGGAGTCAAGTTAGAGAAAAAAAGCATTACACATCGTGTATGGTCATTCTTACATTCTGCAGATAATACTGTGGAATGGTTTAAGAAAAGGAACTGAGTGGGAAGGTTGATAACCTGTTATCAGGTGGATATGTTTTAGGTATGCTTAGCTTAACAATACCAGTATCTTCAACGCATCTCTTTTATTCCCTTCATACCCTTTTCAAACATTTTTCAGATGTGGTGGCTGTTTAATTGTTCAGCTGAGTAATTATTTCCTTCCCTCAAAGTTTTACCTCTCGTGTTGCTTTGCAATTCTTGTTTCTAGACTTGAAAGAGATTTTTTGTTTTTTAATGGATCTAGATATCCTTGGAGTGAAATGCACAACTAACTTGAAAAACATAGTGTGACAGCAGTCATCCTGGTTCACTCAGCTTTATAGATACCAACAAAAAGAGGAAAAGTTGATGACCTGAAGACTGATTTAACCCTGTTCAGGCTATTTGAGCTATCCTGGGACAGTAATTCTTTCTAAGCTGTGGTATGACTGCCCTTCTCTATAATTCTGTGAAATGGTCAAAGTCCAGGATGTAAAAATCAAGGTTTTAAACTTTTTTTTTTTTTTTTTTAATTTTATACTTCTGTTTACCTTTGAAATTGCTAAGTGTCAGAGTTTGCAGAGATGAGGAATCAGGTGGGGAGAGCTGAAGGTAGTGAAGTTAAAATTACAAAAAAAAAATCATAGAATTGTCACATTTTCCTAAATTAAATTCACAATCCAAAGGAGACTGTGCTTCTGTTTGGTATATTTACTTTAAAAAAATAATTATAGGCCCAGTTAAAATATTTTACTGTATAAATAAAGTGATTCACAATGAGATACTTTTTCCAGTGAACTTGTAATAATGTCTATAGCTATTCTAGAGAGGAGATGTGTGATGTGCTCTCTGCATACTGCTTCCTGAACTTCTCTAAATGCCCAGTGAAATCACCATCACCAATGTAAGCTTTTAAACACCTGGAGTAGGTTACAAGCGTGGAGTTAGTAACACACTAAGGTCCTGAATTGAAAACCAAAGACGTGTAGCTACAAAATAAACTGGAAGTGTGATTGTAGCAGAGTCAGCCCTGCTTGTGCTGGCTGCTGTTGGCAGGCACAGGTACTGTCAGGGGTAGAGCTGCACCACTGTGAGAAGCAGAGGAAACCTGGGCAGCTCTTTTCCAGTCACTGAAGCCTGGGCCCCTACATCTTCAAAGTGATTATTGTTCTTCCTAAGCAGATTAAACCCAGTGCAGTTATGGCTGTTGGTGCTACAATAGGATCTTCATTTGGCTCTCCAGACACAGGATTGAGGTTGTCATGGTGTAGTTGAAAATCAAAGAATGTTGCATACCATTTGTGTAATATATAGAGGATTATTTCTGGAGCTGAAATAAAGCCATAGCTAATAAGATAGAGTTATATGTTGGAAAGAAGTTGAAGACACTGCTGAAATAAAAAATGTGAAAGCTATCTGTTTCTTATGTGATTAAGTAGAGTGAAAAAAAAAAACCCCACCCCAAAAGTAGTTGTGTTTCTCCCCAACATTTGCTTCCTTTACAATTTTTTTCTATTTTGTCATTCACCTTTCCTTGTTTGTATGTCAGTACATCTCTCCTAGAGTAGTTGCAGCAGTCTTTGTTTAATTTGTGTTTCAAAATGGACCCGTCAGACAAATTTGTAGATTCTTCTCAAAATTACACAGAACAGTTACTGATGTTTTATGGACTTGTGAAGATTTGTAGATTTTTGCCATCAGAGTGACTGTTAACAATCAATGGCTCTTGTATCTTGCACAGTACAGGCTGTATTGTATTGTAGAATTGATAGAATAATGCTGGCTGGTAATTCCTGCACCTGACCCATGCATTCTAGATACACTAAAGCTTTTCTCCTACCCAGATTTCTGAACTTGATTTTAAAGCTGGTGAAGGATTCTAGCACATCTCTGAATAAATTATTCCACCTTGTTAAAAAATATATGATTTAATCTCTGTCCAGATATTTCTGGCTTCAAGGTATGAAGTGAAAGACGAGAAGTAGATGATGGGAAAAAAAAAAGGAAAAAGGATAATTTTAACAGTTTCAGTTTCATGTAAAATAAGCAGTCATGATTATGAGATATTGCAGTGCATAAAGTACACTGCAGGAAATATCACCTTGAGAACTATAGATGAGAGTGCTACAGCTATCACAACTTACAGCTGTTTAAAAAAAGAGATAAATTCACAGGATAATTGCTAATCTTCTCACAGCTAGTAGAAGCTAGTTATCAGGATGATCAGTTGGCATTCCAGTCCAGAAAAACTGTTTTCCCAAGCAGAATATTTGTTTTGGACTCCAGATTACTGTATCTATTCAGTAGTGAAAAATAATCCTTCAGAAAGGATCAAGTCACAGTTTCAGTTGCAGGTTAAGAATGTTTATTAAATTTTAGAAAATAGATGTATTTGAGCACTAATTTGGCAACCAATTATTCATGGGATCAAGGCTTATAAACTTGTAATTTATCAGTATTGTATTCTCAATTCTCTAAATGAAACATAAAATCACTGTAGTGATTGCAAGTTACCTTTAGAGCATTAAAACATGGAAGATGTCTCATCCATTTCTTCCCCAACATTAAGGCATTCAGCATTCTAGAATCGTATTGAAATCATACCACCACTTTAATATTTCACAATCAATATATTTCCTGCCTGTCATTGGATTTAATTTAACCTAACCCCATTATTTTGCTTTTTAACTTCAGCAGGAAGAATGTTGTCGGATGAATGAATGCTGTAAAAGTCTGCGTTTTATTCTCTGCTAATCAAACTGTTATAATGTGTGTCTCAAGGGATCTACACTGACTTTAACAAAGAATTCTTTTGGTCTAAAATGTAATACACACAGAATGTTTTCTAGCCGTATTAACTATAATGGATTTAGCTATTTCACCTCTTGCTACAGTGCATTACGAACCCAAGGGTTTAAGGTAAAAATCTCAACAGAGAGGTTACATTTTACAGAAAATTATTACAGAAACCAAGTTTAAAAATCCATCTGCACAGCTACACATAATTATTGGTTTGCAAGGAACTCCAGCTAACTTTCTTCAAAGCTTTACCAATATACACAGAGGTAAGTAAGTCTGAAAATAACAATTATCTAACTTATTTGAGTTGGGTGAAGGTATTAGTTGCTTGTTCAGGTACACTTGAATGGAGATGTGATGAATTAAGTGGTCTTTCCTGCAGAATGTAAATGCAGTCATTTAACCAAACGATTGAAACCTACTATTTATCTCCTTTAAATTGCATGACTGTTTGCCCATGAGCTGCCTCACAGTAACTTGACTTCAGAGTCGCTGATGGTGACTGTCAGCTACACACTGAGTTCCTCGCTTTTAAGAGAGTTAAGAGCAAAACGTATCTCTGTTGTTATTTGTGTCCTTTTTTCCCTCTCCCCAGTTTTAAACATTCACATGTGCCCCCTTTCTCTTCAGCTGTCGTACTTGTACCTCAGCAATGTGATATTAATAGCAAAGATTAAGCAGTTTCAGCTCATCAGAGAAGAGATATTAATCATCATCAGGCCCAATGAGAAGTTTAATTTTCCGCTTCTCTTTTTTCACTAAGCTCTGGTGGCTGTCACTCGCACCGAAGTCTGCAGGACATTTAATAATCTGCTTCTGAAGATGCATTTCAGTGGTTTCTCTCCTTTTGTTTCTTCTGTCAATCTCAGTGAATTTCATCATTTTAGGCTTTAATTGAAGACCACTGTGAGGAGATGGAGAGAAGAAAGTTATTTCTTGAACAAAGCTACTTCAGGGACTCATGGTTTTTATTGTATTCAGGAGGAAGATGGGTTAAATCAAGATATTGAAAACTATGGGAATTGCTGTTTTGGTATGTGACTCACTACCTGTTCCCCTTGAAAAATTGCATATCCTCCCTGTCCTCAGCTCCTGTTTACAAGCATTTATTTATTTGTGCCTTGAAAGTGCGATTGGATTTGCAGTGCAATATGGATGATGTGGAGCACACTGAATCAGGGGATGACAAGAAAGAATCCACACTGAAAACTTCATGAAACAGCTCTCAAAATGACATCTGTACTAATAAAAGCACTCATGTGGGACATTAAACCAGTTGACATAGCAGTAGCTGTTCAAAATAGCACATCTCTTAGACTGGAACAAACTTATCCTACAGAGAAGCCCCAAACTTATAATTCTGCTCTGAGATTATGCTACTACTGTCACCTGTTAAGTACAGTCAGTCAGTGAAGTACTGATAGGTGTTAATGTGCAATCTACATATCCCCCCTGTTTCAGGGGTTTTATCGGCTTCTAAGTGGTTTTAAAAGCAGAAGGTCTCCATTAGGAGCAGCAGGAAGTTACAGTTTTCTAAGTCAGAGAAGGACAGATCAGACTAAGACAAAGCAACACAGAGAACTCAAAAGAAAAATTGTTAGTCTTCTGTGTGTGTCAGATGAACCCCATGTATTAGTGCATTTGTTGGTTGAACAGTGAGGTTGCTGATTAATTTGAACAGCACATGATGTGAAAGCATTCAAGTAACATTTTAAGCAGTATATAATTGTGGATTTTGCCATTCTGGCATTGCTGGCTCCTGGTATCTGGTTTTGAGTCAGTGTTTCTCCTGTGTGAAAAACAGGCCCCTTCAAACTTGAAGAGGCTCAGGTTGAGCATTCGAGAACTTTAATCCAGAATCTCTCATTAACTTTTAAAATCTCTTAGAAAATGTGGCTCCCCAGTCTTGTACTTTTCTGTACTGGGGGGATTGATTTATTTTATCTTACCAGGAAGACTCTTGTATAACTGCATTATTTTAGCTTCCTAAAAGACCTCTATCTGCATTGCTCACTTGGGATGAACCTTGGAACTTCAGCAGGCCTCCAAAGTTTTCTAGTCACAGAGACTTCCTGAACTGTATTAGAAATGGTCTTTTAAAAAGAAGTTTTTTGCTCTTAATAGCCACTTTTTCACCTTGGGGACTAAAGCCAAAATAGGCCAGTAAATCTAGATGTTAATTTAGAAAAAAATAATATTACACATTGCAATTGCTACTGCTAAAGAAAAGACAGAACTCTTTCCACAAACAAATCTACAACAAATAGTACTATTTATCTTCAGTTGGCCTGATAATTAATTTTGAAGGTTGAATTCAGGGTAGCCAGATCTAGAATAGTATTGTCAACCAAAGCAAAGCAAAATGGTAATTTTGTGGAAAAAAATTGTTCACACCCTATTGCAATCTATGAACATATCTGATATGCAGAGGAGGATGAGATACATAATTTCCTTTATTTTTTTATTAAGGGCAAAGTATTCCCCTTGCAAACAAATTGTTTGGAAAAATATTTGCATATTTAAATAGACATAATTTTAATAGGTAAATAGTTGTTTACCTTACATATCCATCAGTACATTACAAAGAGTAGAAAGATCTTGTATTATTTGAATCTTGTTTAGAAAGATTCCACTAGGGTCCTGGAACATCGTTTGACTGCATGTAAACAATGGAATAATCTGAGCTGTTTCTGAACAGGGGATGTTTTTCTGGTAGTTAATGTTTGCACAAAAGTAAGGTACTTTATATGGGAGCTGTGGTGGAATGGACTGGTTAAAGGCAGACAAGTGATGGAAGACTCCTACTGGTAGAAAGATTATCCGTGGTAATTTTATGTGGTGCTTGTTGGAAGAATCAGATTTTCAGCAAGGGAGAGTAGAAATCACAAATGGAATTGTTGAGAGTTGTTTTTAGTGGATCTCGCAGAAAAGATGTTCTAATGGTGTGGTGAAAACTGAGAACGTGAGAGTTTAATTAGGAATGGAGGAGCTAATGAATGAGAGTGAGGAAAGAACAGCACTCAGGTGTTGCTGTCACTTGTCATAAACAATTTCTTGGTAGAAAGCTGAATGGAGTACTTGCAAGCTGGCTTTTTTTATTGTAATCCAGGCAGGAAGAGAAGACAAAGGAAAAGATGTGCATGCGTTGCAAGTAGTGGGATGTAGTAAAAAAGTGGATTCATATGGAAAAGGGAAGGTATTATCTTGAGGAGTCAGGAAGACATTGAGTTCTGTTATGAAAGCACCATTTGCAGTATCACTAAAAGCAGTCTTGCTGTGCTGCACACTACCCTGGTATTTGAGCATCATGTATGTGTGAAAAGATTCAGCACCGTGAAAACGTGCACATTCCAAATTATTCATTAGGTTTGCATCTTTTGAAACTACAGGGAATTTTTCTAGATGAAATCTATTCCAAACATAAAAGCTACCAGTCAAACTTGCAAATTGATGATTAATATTTGGTAGTCATCGAGTGTTTATGGATTTAACTGAATCGGTGTTTTAAAGTTGTAGGAAATCATTAATAATTGTTAAGAGAGAATTTGCTGTTACAAGGAGTATCGATAACCTGCTTATTTGGCCCTCTCAAGAGCAAATACAACATTAGATGAGCAATATATTGAAGAGAAAGAGAAAAGTGATCTATGAAAGGCCAAGTGAGGCATTTTTTGTGATGGCTGATGGTGGAAGGAGTATTTAAGGCTAATTTAAGTCTCTCTAGACCTCCTAGCACTTTCTGTTGTTAGTCTAAGTCAAGAGCAGAGGCCATACATCATCAACCCTCCAGTAAGACTACTGGTGGTTATGTGGTTAGAAATAATATGAAGATTAGAATAACTAAAAGGCAATGACTGCAACTTGATAAGGAGTTCGTGTTCTGCCTGTGTACTCTAATGAACAGTTCCAATGTATCACAAAAAAACTTAAGAAGTAACTGTAACACTTAGGTTTTGGTTAATTATTTTCTATTCATATAAAAGTACATTTCCGGATGCTGAAACAGAAGAAAAGGAAGAAAAGAGATTAAACTCAGAGAGTCAATATTGTTTCAGGATGGCCTGTTGAATGAGATACTGGCTTTGAGATTCCAGAATATGGGAAAAACCACGTTCCTAATGAATACTGTTGATGATTTGTCTCTAAAGAAATCAGCAGAATGTTGTTACCAAATTGATGGCAATGCCAGCTATGGGTACGGGAGAAGAAAAAGTAATCAAGAAGGTCTTTGCTTCCTCAGATAGCAGAAATAGGGTAAAATAGATCAGAACTTCACATAAGCAGTAATGCAAGATGTTTGAGTTATTATTTCTGAAGATGTTTGTTGAGAAGGAAGTGTCTCTTAGTACTGTCCTAAAGCATATGGTAGAAGGTCAAACCTCTTCTCTAGCTATTTAAAGGTTGATAAATAGTGAAATTCTCAGGAAGATAAGGACTGCACATTTATATTCAGTGCTGCAAGCTGACTAGACTTTTCATTGCATACAGAAGTGGATTAGATCAGAACATAATAAGTTACAGCCTAAAATTGTAGCAATGGGAGATTTAGGTAGAGTTTGACAAGAGGAAAAGCAGCTTCAAACAGAAGAGTTTGAACTGTCCTGATAGAGTGTAAGCAGGAGTTGTGGAATCTCCACCACTGATTTTTTTAAAACAGGGCAATACAGTGAAAAATTAAAATCAGTGTTGGTAAGTGTAATGTAAGACATCTTGGAAAAGAATAATCTTAATACATTAAAGTGGATTCTTAGGTGATTGTCACTGCTCTGGAACTAAATCTTGGACTTTGAACAAATACTTCTAGCAAAGTTGAATTTGATACTGGGGGATAGTAGGTGACATATATATGTCAGTAGCCACAGGCAAAACTTGATAGGCCTTGATAGTTATTAGAATGGGAGATTGAATTGTGTTTTTTGTCCTTTCCTTAACCAAATTGAGAGCTTTCTAAATACACAAGGCAGGGCAGAGCTTTTCACATGAGCAGATACTGTTAATATGAAGACAAATGTGTTTTATCAGATCAACAATGCATTTAGGAATGCAAATGGGAAGAAAATATCTGTTCATCAGATCAGTGTACTTCTGACACAGTCTCTCTGTGGTATTAATGAAATGCAAAATACTCTCACTAGTTTTAATGCAAAACTCAAGCTGTTTAAGAAAGGGCTTATATGATATTTCAGCCTGGGATGACTGGGCTTGAGCTCAATAACTGAAAAGGTCCCTTCTAATCCTGTGTGGTATCTTTGCAAATATATTCCCTATTTGCTTCATGGAGCTCCCTTGGGTTCCACTGAACAGGAAATGAATAATCTCCTTTGCTAGGGAAGGTGTATTATTTGGAGATTATGTTTTGGCTTCTTCATGATTTTAAAACACCATTTTTAAGGATTAAAGCAGCAGCAGAGCTGATTATTTAGTGGTTATTACTTGATGAGGTAATGACACTTGCCTTATTTCCTAAGCACTTTTTGATCTACTGATGAAAAACACTCTATAGCTAGGTAATATTATTGTTAACAATAGTGGAGTGCTGGAAACTAATTAGTCACACCAGCCTATTTAGGCAAAGGAAAAGAAGTGTTGATGGAGAAAAAGGAATGCTGTTAAGCTCTAGGAATGCTTCTTTTGAGTGACAGTCTCACTGTGTAACGTGAACTACTCAAAGCCCTCAGGTGCACTTGTGTGGGAAAATGGATTTCTTTCCAAGCGGGTGGTTCAGGGTTTGTTTGGGGTGTGTGTGTGATCAGGTTTTGGTAACAGCAGGGGCTGCAGGGTGACTTCCCTGAGAAACTGCTAGAAGTTCCCCTTATGCCCAACAGAGCCAGTGGCAGCCAGCTCCAAGATGAACTTGCCGCTGGCCAAGGCCGAGCCCATCAGCGACAGTGGTAGCGCCTCTGGGATAACAGAATTAAGAAGGGAAAAAAAACCACCCAAACTGCAATAGAAAGAGCAGCTGGAGAGAGGACAGAGAATATGTGAGAGGAAGACAGATGGGGAGCAGAATGAAACCCCCACAATCCCGGAGGAAATCGTTAGCAACATGCTATGCTACATATTATTTATAATATATTCTGTATGTAGTTCTTTAGAAAGCTGTTGATGAAATCTGGTTCATGGAATCCAAATTTGAGACTAGATAAGCACAAATGAGTTATTTATTCACCATGTAGACCTTCAGTAACCTTCAAGATATAAATGAGTCCATGGGAATCTTTTATTATGATTTTTTGTGAATATGACAAATTGCATCTTTCTTATAAAATAAATACGACCGTCAAAAGGTTAAATGAAATAACTCTTTTTGAGAGTTTGAGTGCTCACGGGGAAGTCTTCCAGCCTCTTCGCTTTAATACTCTTACACTCTAATAAGCTTGAGACTGTCTTCAAAACACCAAAACAAGCAGTTTCTCTGCCATTAACCACATGAAATGAAATAGCTTCCTCTTTTTTCTCCTTCACGGCTTACATAGGTGGAAATTGTCTTAACTCTTGGAAGGAGTGCCAGTTTAGTAAAGGTATCCTGTAGTCTAAGTGTTAAAGAGAGAAAAAAGAAAGAAAGAAAGAGGTGATGCATCAAGACTGTTACCAGAAAAAGCAGAGTAATTTGAACACTATAACTGTTGTTATCCAGATAAATACTGGAATACCTCTTTCTTTCAAGTTTCTTTTATGTGAATGGCGAAATATTTCCTGGTTTCATATTTTTATGTAAGTTACAGCTGTGTGGCTGTGGTGGGTTACCCTTCACTGACTGCCAGGTACCCACCAGTCGCTCTCACGCTCCTCCTCAGCCGAACAGGGGAGAGAAAACATAACAAAAGGCTCATGAATCACCACCAAAATCTTGTCATGCAAACCCAGTACTGTGGTAGATCCTTTATTTAGTCATGCCTTACAGATAGTTATACCTAATGTCTGTGATCCCTAATTTCTCTGCTCCTAATTTCTTGCTGAAGACTTTATTGTGATACTGTACATATGTTTGACTTCACAGTAGGCTGTGACAAGAACAGTTTACCAAAGAAGGGAGAAGACATTTAAATGCTCAGTTGCTCTTTTGAAGTTACTAGTTGCCCTTTCTTCCACTCTGTTGTTTTTCAAAGAATACTCTGAATGGTCATTCTGACTACCTCAGCTTGGTGGACAAAATTGAAGGCAATTTCCCAATGTCTTTCTTATTGATAATTGTTAGTGATTACTATGGCTTTTGTTTCTTTCTTACATGGCTGGCTGGAATGTTTTCATGTAACACTTTCTTTTCTGATCAATGATGAAGGTAAAAGCAACAACAAAAAAGAAATCAATTGAAACTGTTTTCTCTCCACTTTTCCTACTTTTGCCATGTTTTATTGCATCACGGCGTGTTGCTGCCACGCTCTGTTGCTCACTTGCATGCACACCTGCACGCCTGTACCCCTGTTTTGTCTTTCACATTTGTGCTTGCTTGCTCTCTATCACTTTCAGCCTCACTGGCTCAAAATCCTGTAACTGTTCTCCTCTTGCACTTGCGCTGGTTCACACATCCCTCACACTCTGACTTTTTCCTCAGTGTTTTCACACCTTGAACCCTTTCAAGCCTTTTGTGTTGCGCTTCTTTTTTGTGCTTCATTCACTCTCTGTCACACATGTTCAGTATTCTCTGTTTCATTACTGGATTCCTGGGGACATATTTGCAGTGCTGCCTAGCAGGAGTAGGGGCTGCTATTCTAGTATATCTCTAATAGTGTTTATGTTCCTTGTTCGGCACCGATGATGATGTGACCAGAAATTTTTAACCACTGCTAGTTCTCCTCCACATGTACATCACTAATTTCTGTTCTCTCTCTTTAAAAAAATAATACCATTTGCTTTCTTTTTGAAAAAATTGGTTTTCAGTAGGAAAAAAGCCAGATTTATTTTGGAGATGTAAAATCAAGCAACATTGTTCAGCAAAGTTATAATGTGTTCTGCGTGAAAGACCCAAGGAGCCTGGAAATGAAACTTAAAAAAAAGAATGTTACAGCCCCCTAGTTACAACAGATAAGATCCAATATGGTTCGGATTTTCCTTTCTATACAAAAATGAGATTTCAGAATTGAGAAGTCATGCAAGTCACTTGGGCACAGGTCACCTGTCTAATGCTTTCCTATGTTGTATATTCTGCTCTCTAAACACCTGTTAGTGATGCTTAACATAAAAAAACCCCCCACAACAAAACAACAAAAAAACCCTCCAACACACAGCCAAAAAAACTCAACCACTGACTGCATTTTATGTCATTGTATTGGGACTCTTTCTTATAATTAATTATCGCCATTATGAGTAAATTTCTCCTAACCAATGTAGGTTTCTGATCTTTTTTTCTTATATACTGTGTGGGTTTTTTGCATCTGTTTTATTTGCACAAACTTACATGCTTATATTTAGGGCTTTCACTGAAGAAAATGTGATGAGAAATCATATGGCCAGCCAAGAGAAACTAGAAAACAAGATTTTCAGATAGTTGGAAATTTCTTCACAAATCCATGCACTGCTTCTCTCTGCTTACTTTTGGTCTTTTTTTTAGCATGTTCACATTGAGGCTGGTGAGATGCTGGAACAGGTTGCCCAGAGAAGTTGTGCATGCCCCATATTCAGAAGCATTCAAGGTCAGGTTAGACAGGACTTCAAAGCAACCTGAACCTAGTGATTGATGCCCCAGCCCACTGCAGGGGTATTGGACTAGATGACCTTTTAAAGGTCTCTTCTATCTCAAATCATTCTGTGATTCTGTGATTCTCTGTTGAACTAATAGTGGTGTTGTAGAGGGTGTTTGTCCTTAGCTTTATCTAGTTGCCACATAGTTTCAGTGTTATTTCACTGAAACTAAGAAAAAATTAAAGGTAAGACATGATTTTCCTTTACAAGGAGAAGCACTTTTTCAGTCATTTATTATAAGAGGGCAAAGGGGTGCTAGGGAGAGAGATTTTCAGATGTTTTATAGAAATAGGCAAAGCAATTCATTGTGACAGGATAGCAAAACTCAATGTGTATCCACATTGCATTTAGAAGTACAGCTGAAGAACTGCTGTCATTTATCCATATCCACTGCTCTTGGTAAGGTGGAACCTGGATATTTGGGATTGTGTGTGCAACCTGAGGTGATCCAGCCTCACTGGTGTCAGTGTCTGAACTAGTTAATGAAAACATCTCTGGTGTGACTGCATTCAAAGTTTCCATAACCCATTGCCAAAGTTACAGAGATAACGGTCAGCCTGATAGGAGTAGAGGCAAGAAGGGAACCTAAGTGTAGAGGGACTGAAAAAGAAGTGGAGGAAACCAGAGGTATTTCCAAGTGATCTGAGTGACTGATCCATCCAGTTATGTCCTGTCTCTCAGCCAGCACCTGCTTGCTTCCTGGGAAGGTTTGGGTCTGCTACGGGTAGCACAGAGGGTGACTTCTCTCCTACTCTCCCTTCAGAAGTTCACAACGCCTTGGGGCAAAAGAACCAACGGAACTCCCAAAATATTTAATAGTTGGTTGTGGGGTAATCACTGTTAGTAATTATGGGATATTATTTTAATACCTGTTTGTAGTCAAAATAAAGCTTTCATTGTCTAAAATGCAGCTTTATTTAGAAGATATTTAAAGAACTGTTATGAGTAGCATACCTACAGATATGTCCACCTTTTTTTACAGTGACAAAAGAATATATTTTTCAATGATGAAGGTTTGAATAGATCTTTAAAGTTTGAAGTGCATTTTACTTTGGGAGCAGAGTTTGAAAGGGAAAAAGTGTTATTCCCTGTCTCTAATGCTTTTCTTTGACTCTTGGGTTGTTTGAATTGCCAATTAAGGCCTGTGTGACAAAAGTTAGTCTATAGCAGAAGTTCATGTTACCTTAGGGATAAAGAGCAGTTTGGGCTTGCTAAATGTCAAAACTGTGCTTGTGTTTTGCTACAGCTGAAAATGGGGAGATATTATGTGCAGGTAGGAAATTACCCTAAATGTGCTTGTCCTGGTTCTGGCCAGGACAGGGTGAGTTTTTGTGGTAGCCAAGAGGGGGCATGAGCAGGACACAGAGGTTATTCTGTACTATCTCATGTCACTGCTGGGGACGGGGAAGGGGACTCTTGAGGAGATGGAGTTCCTTCCTGGTCGAGAAAATGTGGTGGAGGGAGTTGTCAGGCATTGTCTATTACTGGGGAATTGTTCTGTGTGAATCATTTCTTATACCTTCTGTTATTAATGTTGTTGCTGGTACTGTTCATTTTCTTATCTCATTGCCATTTACAGTAAATTGTTCTTATCTCAACCTGTGATCTTTGCCTTTTGTGCCTCCAGTTGGAGTGGGGTGGGAGAATGACACGGGGTTTTAGTGGGAGTACTGAATTGGAGAATACCATTCATAAACCACGACAGTCCTGTGTATGAAATGGCAGGACTTTTACAATGGGAATTCTTCCTGCCAGCTGCACAGTGGGATGTGAGATGCAGCTTCAGAGACTGACACTGCAGAGCCTGACATGGGGTACCCATCCTTCCCACAGTACCCTCCCTGATGGCTTTCTTCTGGCTCTCTTTCCATGATGTTGAAGCTAAGAATGAACACGTAGCAAGACAGCAGGTCCTGGAGTGAGATGACCAATATCTGTGTATTTCCAACTAAAGTTTTCACAAGTCACTATCTGTAAAAACATAGATTAGTTTGTTGTTCATTTCCAAGTCTGTACCATCAAATAAGTGTAAAACTTAAGGAAGGGAATGAGTTATCAGCTCATTGGAGGCTAGGAAGGGAGGACACTGAGATACATTTTAGCACATAAATCAAAGTAGACCTCTCCATTTTCTTGAAATTTATCAAAAAGGAAAATCCAGTATTTTTTTTTAACAGTTTCATTAATATCTTTCATGAGTATTTGAAAATCTTTAACCTTCAAGAGTAATTATTCTCTAAGTCTTATCCATTCTTTCCATTTTGTAGGTATTTTTCTTCCTTTAAAAAAAAAAAGGAAAACCGGATTAATTATAAGAAGGTGGATACTTAACTAAGCTTCAGGCATCTTGGGTAGTCCTAGCCTGAAGGTAATAAATGTTATCTCTGGCAATTTAAATGTTTTTTCTTTTAACTGAGTTTTTTAAAAAGTGGGGATATGTTAAAAAAATTGCAAGACAAGGTGATATATAACTGTCATGAATGAATTAAACTCACCCATAGTAAAGCTTCATTACATACCTGTTTTCAATATTAGAAAAATAAAAAAAAGATTCTGTCTATCTCTGTGTGAACAGAAAATCCTTCTCTTTTCTTACTCTGTAAAATAAGAAAATGTAATAGTAAAATCACAAAAAGAGGCAGAAGGAAAAAAAAATGGATATAATTCCTCAAACCTTTAAATATTTTAAACACTCTCAATTTTTAAAAATTAAATAGAATTGAAGTTGACTGATAGCATCTCTTTGGCTAGAAAAAATATCACTTACAGCATTGTCAATCCCAAATGTTCTAATATCTTGTGTTCTGGATCAAAAAAATCATGACATTGAATTTTTAGTTTTGTTTCTAAAGCGACTCTGCATCTGTTCTCCTAAAAATAAATCCTCATTAGTTACCATTTGGGTTATGAACTATTAAATCAGAATTTATAGCTAGATAACAATTTCAGGTTTTGCTTAGGCATTCTAAGGAACAAAAATTCTTCTTGCTATAGAAAAGAAAACCCAGACTCTTTGAGCAACAGTTCACGTGTACATTCATATTAATTGAGACTGTAAAAGCTACGCTGCACTTACAAGGCAGGTACATGGGATTTTTATCTAAATGAATACTGGGGTTTTTTTTCTTTTATCTGTCTTAAAGTTCGAAGGAAGATTTGTTGAAGAATTACAACATCCCAAGTAGTACTTGGGAGGTGCATCTTGTTTTCCTGTTCACTATCTTTACTACTTACGGCGTGGGAGTGCCGAGTGCTGTTTCTCTCTAACTCCAAAACAGACACAGGAATCCTTGGTTTGCAGATGAACAGCCCAGGGCACGGCAGCTTTTGGGAAATCCTGTGGTAATCCACAGCAATTTGCACTGCAATGTGCAGCTACCAATGGTCACGCTGACATGGGGCGGCTCTGTAGGATTCATGGGACTGGGCCACCCACGCTTGTGACAATTTCCTGCATGTTTACTTAGGAACAGAGCTGTGAAATGTCTGCTTCCTCTTTGACAGGCTGCCTTCCAATTAATATGTGGCAAGAGAGACCCTTGTGGAGGAACAGCAGGGAATATATTTGTTTAGACCTTGCCTGCAGAGGTCGAATAGGTAGTGTAGGGCCTGTTCTCGTCAGCCGCAAAAGCTTCAGTGAGCTTTGTCAGGGTGCAGTTCTCAGGACCAGTCATCAACTTTGATGGAAGTCATAGGTTAATTGAGTTCAAGCCCATTAAGGACATCTCAGTTGTCTGAGCTGGTCTTTGGTGGGAAGCTCATGTAATCATTAGTCATTTTCAATGACAAAAATGTGTACCCCATTTCTCATTTGAAATTTGGCTTCCAGGTGCTGGTTTTTGCTAAATCATTTTCCATAAGATTAAAGAGCTCTTCCATTCCTACTCTTTTCTTCATGTGGAGGAACTAACATAGTTTAATCAACTCACTTCTCAGCTTTCTTCTTGCAGGCTGAACGGTTTGATCTCTTTCACTTGTGGGGCATTATTTCTACTTTTAACTTTTTTTTTTCTGTCTCTCCTCTGAACCCTCTCCAGATTTTCAACACACTTTTAAAAATGCACGTGAGAGAATTCGTAGTGGTATGAAATATCTTTCTCATCAGTACTACATACGGAGGTACTACATATATTTATCACTTCCTGCTCTTTATTCCCCAATTATACTTCTAAGTACCAAATGACTTACATTCCCAGTTCTTGAAACTATTTTTTAATTATCTGCTTACCTATGCTGATTTTAAGTCCCTTCCATGATCACTGTTTTCCAAAGTACATAATTCTGTTTTATAGATACATTGTTCTATATTGTTTGTTCTCAAAAGTATTGCTTTGCAGTTGAACATAATGAACTGCATTTTGTCTGAGTGGGCAGGATTGCCCTGTCTTTAGCATAATTTACACTACTAACTTTGTGTTGTATGTAAAGTTTTTTTTTGTTTTTGTTTTTTATTTCCAAAGCGTCAGTAAATGTGAAATAGGAGCCACCAAAGTATTAAGTACTTTGAGGTCCCAGCAGCTATTCCTGTTTCAGTAACAGACACTTGGTGCTTGCAATCTGGTTAAGTAGTCAGGTTTTAGTTCTTAATATAGAATGTCCTGGTATTGTATCTTTTCAACATGAAAATTTGTTACTAGATCAGACACCTTGCAATGACTTAATATGTTAATATGTACGTCTGTGTATAATCTTTAGTTGCCAGCATTAAATCAGATGAAAAGATAACATCAGTCTTATCAGATCGATGGTAAAAAAAAAAAGCTGTCTATCTTTAATTATATTCCTATCAATTAGTTTTCCATCTTCTGACTTCTGCATTAACTTTTTCCATTACTTTAAGTGCACTTAGTGCGTTTGGCATCAGTGCAACAGGCACAAGAGTCACAGTGATCATTTTGTTTCCCTTTTTTGGGTACTGACACAGAATAAATATGCAAGTCAATAAAACAACCTGTCCTTTCTAATAGGTATTATGTAGTGTGCTTGGCTGTTCCTGGCACAAATTCCCTCCTTTATTCTTGAGCACACTCTCTTCCCCTGGTTATTTAGTATGGACCACTGGATAGAAGATATCCTGGTTTACGTTCCTGTTACCAAAAGTCAAGTCTTAAGGTTGTCTGCAATGCAACTAATTATATTATGTAAAATCACAGTGTTTATCGTCTTCAAAAACTACCGATTTTATAAAATTTCTGCATAAGGGAAAAGGTCACATTCAGTTCATTTAGTCTGCCAAACATGCACTGCTTTCCAAGACTTTGGTGTGTGATGAGTAGACATATTTCGCATCTTTTCTCATCAGCATATTAGCTTTCTTCTTTTTTTTCAGTCAAGTATCAAAAACTCTTCCTGAGGGCCTATCTCTTCTAGCTTGAATCATCTGGCTCCAAAATCCCTTTTGAAATTTTTCTGAAGCCCCATTTTAAGCCTGTTTTTAGAGCATCATGGGCTGAGTTTACACAAAGGGGCACTGCGGTCCAAAAAACTGAATGTGTATACCCTTGCACAATAGTTCCACCTAAGTATGACTAAAATGGCACTTCCAACTATGCACCACAATGAGGCTTCACAAGGCAAAAATTATGAACTTTCTAATCTCCTCCCCGTCTTTTTAATTCTCTATTTGTCTATTTTGTTAATGCAGCTATCATTTATAACTCAATAGCTGGTTTATAGTTTTCATAGCTCTTAAATAAACCACACAAATTTAGAAAGGGAAACTGAAAAATGTTTAATCTACCTTACACAAACTGTTCTTTCTTCTATAATATTGGAGGATATACACCTGACTCCCCTTTAAATAAAATGAAATAACTTTATAAGCAATAGCCGCTACTTGCTGCGGTCAAGTCACTCTTTCAACACCTCCAAAAGTAGGTCTGTTTTAGTTTTCCTTGGAATTTGGACTTTTTCCCTAGAATTTGACTTGTAAAGCCTCTTGTTCTTCTTGTTCCCCACAGACAGGACCATCTGGACATTGTTATGTTGTAATTGTGGAGAGCCTAATATTTTTGTTTGTTAGGATTATGGGATTAGTCTGGCTTTTAAATAAAGTGAAACAGACATCATCTCATTAACATTTATATTACTTCTTTCTTACTTTAGTTGCAGCCAATAATACTCAAGTGTAAGTTTTGTGTGATTTAGTAGATTTTGGTGGCATGAGATATGGCAGCAGATTAATGCAGAGTTTGGCTTTGGTTGGCTTCACAGTGGAAGTGTGGTCGAACTTCATTAGTTCACATACCCTAAACGCTTGGATTCTCGCACTTCCAAATTCCTCTTTGAATTTTCAGAAATATGGTTCTCCAGACAGGGGCTGAGGTGCAGTGGAGATCACTGAGCTCTGGGATGCACATTCTTTAGCTCTGATTGTGCTCTAAGTCCTTCACCAAAATCACTGACATAAAGGAAATGTCTAGTGTGCCAGGCAAAAAGATGCACTTGGAGTCTTCTGCATGACATCAGCCACAGGATTTTTTTTATTGCTTTTTACAAAAACTTATTGGTGATTTTAAAATACAAAGAGACAGAAAATTATCAGTGATTCTTGGTGAGTTATTTCAATGATTAATTACTTTTTCTGCTCAAATTTTGGACCTTGTTTCTGTCTTTTATTTTTGAAAATTCAGTTATCAACCTCTGGTTCCTGTACCAATTTCTTAAAATTGAAAGAGTCTTCTTGGAGTGAACTTTACTATTTTCTTAGGATATGAGGATATGAGCAAACTGCCTATGAGCCATAGGCAATAGGCCATATCTAGTTAGATAAACTTTGGTGTATCTGAGTAGATATCTGTCCTTCAGCAGTTCAGTCTGAAATAGGTTTCCCAGCACTTGGGCCATTATGTAGGTCTTTGCATAATTCATCTTACTGAGTTCCTTGTTAAATAAAGATCACCAGAACAGAACAGTATTCTTTGTTTATATATATTGTATAAATACACATAGGAAAATATTGAAGGGTTTTTATAAAGAGTTGAGATTGACAAAATGTTTCCATTCTAAATGTCCTTTTTAACAAGCTTACAGTTTTCCACAGACTGTGACCATTCAGGATAGAATTTTACATTTTTATGAAGACCCTATGCAAGATTTTTTTAATTATTTGAGAAAATTGCTTATTTTCCAGGAGAAAATAATTTACCTTGCAAATGTGATTCATTTAATGTTTAACCGTAACAGGAAATAATTTCATTCTTTGTCCCCATTTTTGCCAGTTCTGACTTTAAGAAAGTTACCCATCGAGTTGAGCTTTTTAGCACTTCTTTGCTTAGAAGTTTATTTATTTCCTGGTGAGGAGGGGACAGGTACAAAGCTGTTGATTTAAATTCTGTGGAGATTGGCAAATGATAGGGGATAAAACAATATGTTGTCTGTTTGGATTTTTTTTTTTTCTGAGAGTGGGTGATTTCAACAAAACTTGAAAACTTCATATGTGCTATGAATAGGACCTTTCACAAGGGCAGGTGTCTAAGACGTTGAAAAAACACCATGATTTTGAGAAAATGTTAGGTATGAAGATGAGATGCTGTGCAGGAGTAGCAGTAAGTGACCTGCCACTGTTATTTCACAATGTTCTGAGAAGGAAAGCTATTTCAGCAGGAGATCAATACGAGTGTTTTGGTTATGTACTGTAAAACAATTACCTAGACTTGAATGTCAGTGCAAGAAGAGGCTTTGGTATATTGCCATGACTGTTAATTTAAATGCACAGAAGCTAAGAACTTTAGAGTTACAGCAGCTGTGGGAAACATAAGTTGGTAATGTTTACATACACTTCAGAGCATAAATTTCTTAGCATAAACAGCAATGCAAAACACTACATATGTGCAAGTTGAGAGAGTAATGGATACTGTGGGAACCACATATGAATTTGAATTTCTGGACTTTAAATACAGAACCCCAAGACTGCACTCACTCACAGCTTGTTTCCCACTGAATATGTAAGATGCAAAATGAGTTACGTCCTGTTCTAAAATACAAGACCCTGATTCTGCATAAACTTAAATGCTTACATAAATACAGTCATCTAAATAACTGCACTGCCTGCTGTAACTTCTTCCTCATGGTTCACATGCATGTGCATTTATACTGGGCTCAGTTACTGGCATCCTAGAAACAATGCAAACCAAGACATGAAAATGAACATGTTACACAATCTGCATTTTCTGACTCAGGGTAGCTAGTTGCTGGTTTGTCAGTTTGGCTTCAGCTTTCTGAACTCCCCACCTTGAGCAGCACAAAAGATCAAGGATTCTCTTTGACTGGATACTTTTGCATTTAGGTGGTAGTTAATACTGGCTAAGAATCAACTTAATTCATTTAGTGCTGTCTAAGAGTCTTTATGGCCTGTAAATCATTTAGGACTGGTGTCTCTGCTATTAGTGGTTGTTGGCTCTAGTCATAGTAGTTTGTAATAAAAGGTAATAGGTTTTGAGCTTTTTGCTCTCTCCTTAATCCACTATTCATCCCTTTGTTGCTCAGAGAATGTGTATTGTAAAATAATCTGTGTCCACTTGGATTGATTTATTCTCTGTTAAACATCTGTTTACAGAGATTATTAAATGTTACATCTACATACTGTTGTGTTTGTTTCTGATACGTTTTAGGGTGCCGGTTCATAAATACACTGACTCTGATTTTCTTCTAATACATCAAATCAGACTAATCAGTAAGAAGTCATTTCTCTTTTGTAAAACAAGTTTCTTTCCAGAACACACCATTATTCCGTTGTTTATTTTGTGACCTTTCTTCTGATGATTGTTTTAATATGAAACCTCTAAAGACACACTAGAGCAGCAAAATATAGGGAACTTAGTCTGGCCTCCTTGCCTGTATTTGCCAAACATGGTAATTTAAGAAACAACTGTGACTGCATGTTGCCTTTCTTTAATAACTATTTTTGTGATTTAGCAAAGACCAAAAGACACCATATCAGAAAATGGGAAGTTTTACCATTGGCATCAGTGGATTAGGACTTCTTTCAGAAAACCTTGATGGGTGGTGAGGTGCAAGGTTTATTTACTCTTTTATTTTCAAACCTTTAGGGAACTACTTGTCCATTTTTCTCTACTATTATTGAGGCTAAGTGTATTTTTGCTCTCATTTAGAACCTGAGATCCTACATAACTCCACTATGGCAGTTGTGAGAGCCTGGAGAACATCACCAAGTGTTTTAAAACTCATGATATGTGTTTCATGTCAGTCCTAACAATGTCCAGATGCTTCGCCATTGTTTCCTGTTAGATTGAGTTCATCATCTTGTTCTCCTGAATGATTGGCAGTGGTTGACACAAGGATTGGGTTTGTGTCTCTGCGCTCTCAACTCCACCGCAAATTAAAATTTCATCTATCTGTTCTTGAAGAAACTTTAAAGGCTCTTCCCAGCATGCTTCAAAAAGTGATCAAAATCCTTGTTAAAAACATGAGCTAAGTTCACATGAGCTGCCTAGGTGCCTAAACTGCAACCCCTAAGTTAAAGAGGGAGATGAACAACTCGGATCATCTTCTGTCTGGCAGCCTGACCTCAGTTCCTGTGTAGCTTCTGGGAGGAGAAGGATGGCCTGGCTAAATTCAGCACACTGCCAACTGCAATCTAAAATAGCCTGTGGCTACCAGCAGCCATTGGCAATCTGAAACAGCCCATGGCTACCAGCAGCCTTTCTAGCACATCACAAGTGGTTAAGTATCAGAAGGGAGGCTGTGTCTACTGGACACACTGGCACAATTTTTCTCTGCCTTCACAGTGGCCAAGAGGGAGAGACAAAGCCAGGAGAGAGATGCTGCCTTCTCCCCAGCTCAGCCAGAATTCTGGATGAGGTCTCCCACCTCTGCCATGCCGGTGGTACTTTGGCCATGCTGTAGCCTTCAGGGATTTGGGAGGAGGAAGCCATGGAGAGGAGCGCTGAAGCCCGCTGGTTTATAGCAGCTCTGACAGATGTATGGCAATGTGCTGTGCTTTGGCAGCAGCCAGCAGCAATGCTGTTAGTTGCCAAGACAATTGGCAGCAGATGGCTTTGTCCAATTCTGCCGTGAAATTCATTTGAACTAAAAAAGACAGAGTATTGTACTTGTAGCTGATTCATTGCAAGAAAATAAGATTTCTTGTACTCTGATTTTATAAGTTGGGAATTTCACAAGTACTGATGAGAATCCAGATTATTACATAGGGTCCTCTCTACAGCCCAGCACCATGGTTATGCAAAAGTGAGAAAAATTCAGTTGTATTTTTCAGCGATAGCAAAGGCAGATTTTCTATATTTACTGTAGCTCCTAGGATAACTTTTTAAAGTGGATTACAGCCAAGGAAATTTTGGACGCACAGTTCTCGATCTGTTTTTTGTACAACTGTGTGTCCAAATCCTTATTTTCGCAGCTGACCCCATGATCAAAACAATACCACATTGCAGCAGAATATCTGTGATAACTTTTTTAATAAAATTTTTGCTGCAAAATAGCAAGTGCTTAATGTAGTCTCTCTTCCAGCTTTTCTTCTTTACTGATAACCAGAATTCTCATACCAGTTTGAACTGCTCATCTTCATGTAACTTAGTGAGAAAGAAACAGTGAAAGAAGGACAGTATAGAAAATGTCCAATTTATACTATTTAATGCTAACCTGAGCCTTACAGAATCTTATATCTCTGTATAGTTTGTAGTTTTGTTTGTAAAATAGGTTCATTAAGTAATAACAATAAATGCAGAAAGTCATGCTGTTTTTCTGACAGAAGTGAGCTTTGTCTCTACCATTCATGCCACTACCAAAAGCCAGGTAATCAGTCTATAGATATTTCTTTCTGATAGTTGCTCTTTTTCTTAAAAAAAAGGAACAGACCTTCACAAATTAATATAATTGTTGGCCAGATTCTTTTTAACTTAGGTGAAAAATTGTCCGTATTCTTTCAAAAGTGTGAAAAAAAATCTAAAAACTCAACAAAATATTTTGGAAAATCTGTAGTTTGAAGAAAAAAAGCAAATCAATGATTTGGGGTATCCAGTAGTTTTTGTGCTTGGACGAAATGCTGTTAATATAAAAAATAAATCTAGTATTTTTAAAAATGTTTAGAAAGCTAAACCAGCTGAACAATTTGGAATAACTTCTAGTTTGTGTTAGATTTTAAATATTTACTATAAAAGCAAATTCTTGGCCATCCTATTTTGAAAATCTCAAAGACTGTTTTGACTAGGAATATGCTTTTCAACTGTACCCAGGTGATTTAGGAGCTGGGGAAATAGGCCCACATGACAGGTTCAAAAGTATCTGAGAGATCTAGGAGATGAGCACAGCCTATTTGTTCTTGTTACGAATGACTGCCATTCTAAAAATCCCACTCAATCTTCCAAGCCTTATTTATGTGTTAAATTGCTGGTGATTAAAAGAATGCTGTTTATAGAAATCTAAAGGAAGGAAAGTGCAAAATACTGCAGTGGTCTAAGGAGTGTATTTTCTCAGAGCACCTCACTAGCAGACAATCATTTGTATGTTGTACTGGTGAAGCATTTCTAGCATGGAGGCAACTGCACCAGTAAAAAAACTTTTGTATTGATACAATAAGCTGCTTCCCCACAATGAAATGTACTGCTGGTGAACATGAATTTTTTTCTGGTGTAATTGTATGTAGTCACAGTCCTTCCACAAGGATAGCAGTTCAGTCAGGGATTAAACATTTTCATACCCCATTTCATGGCTCAGGAAGTCTCTCCGGAAGCTTAGGTGTGCTGCCTGAAAGCCTGAAAAATCCCCTGAACAAGGATTTGGTTGTTAGCTTGTTACCAAAGTAAGAGGACTTTTAATATAATATTATAAAATGATTACAGATTGTTGTTTTGTTTTTAATTTTCCTGATCTCTGCTGGGAAAAAAAGGTGCTCTAAGGACCTCCTGTTGTATTTGGAGCTAGTGAAGTGAACAAGGAATGTTTTCATTTTAATTAATATACTTACTTAAGAAGAAATTAATGAACTGTTCTTCCAAAAATCTTTTTCTCGGTATTTCATATCCACAGTACACCACCACATAAAGATATTTATTTCTGAGATTGCTTGTTATTCTTCTCTCAAATATGACTTAAGTGCTGCATGGTGGCTTTGAATCGGTAGCACAGCAAGTTCTGTTCTGGTTCTGAAATTTCTGAGCACAGACAGCCTCAGAGCCACTGTGATGAATGAAGCAGCTTAAAACTAAGCTACATTTTTCAAAACTCACACTTAAGGGCTGACTGGAATGCTTTGGTCTGTTACCTGCACAAAGCAAATCTTGACTAGCAGGACAGGACACTAGCCTCCCTCATTTATTAAATAGGAAAGAGTGTTCAAATTTCAATTTTGGCAGCATTTTCATTATCAATATAATAGCTGCAAAGCAGAAATGAACGTCTTCCAAGTCAAATTGCTGCAGTACACATCGAAATAAAAACTGGATGTGGTTAAACCCTTCAGTAGCAGCCATGGGCATAAAGAGGAGATTTCAGGTTTGTGGGTTTCTCTCCCTCCCTTCAACAGCCCTCGCATTTCCTGAGGCTTGTCAGCTTACAGAGCATTGGCAGGTGCCTGCCCGTCGGAATGGATTTATAATAAGTCTTGGGATAGCATGTTCAAAAGAATATTAAATTTCACCTTCAAGAGCAAAGTTAGTCTGTTAGGACTTTCTTTTAAAAGCCATTTAAGCAATTTAAATAAGGATAGATGCCCAAAAGTGCACCTACCTGCATTTTCTTTGAAAATCTGCTCCTCTCAGGCACCTCAGTGACTATTTCTTTTGATGGAAAGTGCTTCTAAGTCATCTGGGTGATCTTCAAGACCTTATTTTTTACCAAGTGGTAGAAAGACATAAAACAAGGATTCCATTAAAAAAATATTCCAGATAATAGAATTTCTTGGTAAAGTATCAATATGGGGGATTTTAAAAATTAAATAATACTCGTCTTCTCCATCACCTAAATGAAAACAATAATTATGAGTTCTTTTCTATGTCATTATTCTTCCATCTTCCAGTCTACACTGGAAGTAGGAATGAGAAACAAGGAAAAAAAAAAGAAAACTAAGAAGTTTTTGATTGCTAGACTTTTCTTGACAGCTGGGGAATAAATTAATTTCAAATTAAGATAAAAATATAGGTTTGGTGGAGCAAGCTGTTCTGGAAAAGAGTCTCAATCACTGTCTTAATAATTTTGGCCTACTAGATGCGTGGTAGGATTCTCCCTCATCTGAATTATAAAGGGAGTCACCACTGCTTTTACTGAAGTTAGTAATTTTCTTTTTCTCTCAAAGAAAGTGCTGATGGATGTGTCACTGCTTATGGGGAATTGCTTTACTATAAATATATCCATTGGTTTAGATTTATTTCTCATACCTCTGAGTAAGTCAGCATTACAGAAACTTGAAGTACTAGTTTTCTAGGATTTCATTGTCCCCTGAAACTAGGATGGGTGAGTTTAGTAATATATGTGCTCTTTAAGTTTCCCTAAAATTGAGCAGTGGTCTGAGGAGTTTGTGTGCTCTTTTTTTTTTTTCTCCAACAAATTAACCAGAAGCCTAACAGATGTTTTCCCTTAATAAAATTGAAATTAAGGTCAACATCTGCTATGCTTGTCTCAAACCCAATAGGTATTTTTGACATCTTTGTCTTAACAGCTCCGTTTCTGGGTTTTCATTCTGCTTTTTTTTTTTTTCCCCCNAAAATTGAGCAGTGGTCTGAGGAGTTTGTGTGCTCTTTTTTTTTTTTCTCCAGCAAATTAACCAGAAGCCTAACAGATGTTTTCCCTTAATAAAATTGAAATTAAGGTCAACATCTGCTATGCTTGTCTCAAACCCAATAGGTATTTTTGACATCTTTGTCTTAACAGCTCCGTTTCTGGGTTTTCATTCTGCTTTTTTTTTTTTTCCCCCGGTTCATGTTCTCTATTCTAAATTGGATTTGTGCCTCCTTCTTGCTATTTCCATTTTACAAAGCAAGATATGAAATGTGACCTCAAGTTACTGATTTTCGTGTTCCTCGGAGCAGCGCTTCGCTGCTCTCTGCATACTCCATTGCACTAATAGTTTAAGCTCTTTTTCCTGAAGACATATATAAGCCCATCACTGTACTGTGCCCTGGGTTCAAAATGCTCCACGCACTGAAATTCAATTGGCAAGATACACTCATTGTGATTTATTGGTAGCTTTATTGGTGGTCAAAAAGGGAACAATTTGCAGAGTGCCCTTTATGCTACCCTTGTGGCATAGAAGGAAAGTGTTCATGCACCACTCAAGTGTCATTGCCTCAGCTGTCCTAACCTGCAGTGCTCATGAAGGCATCATGTTACTGCATTTCCAGAAATGTTGTAGCTGAACTGATAGCAATTCCAGATGGACTTTTTTCCCCCCTTCTAGAAGCCTTTAATAGGCATGCATATACCATACATGCACCAGTCTCATACAGTCCATAATGTCCCATATGTGACTCAAGTGGATCAGTTCCCCAGAGATACAGAAGTCTCCAGTTGTGAATTTTTCTCCATTTCTTCCTGATCTATTTTTTCTGGTTCTCAGTGGCATAAATTATCTTCACTTGGTGTGGATCATGTTTTCTAAGACTTGCAAGTGGAAACTCTGCTGTGACTGTACTCCAAGCCTTCCTTCACTTTCTTGAGCTGCAGGAATATGAGTCTTTAGAATATTTCTGCTTTTGGTCCCAGCATACCCTTCGAGAGCAGCCCTGCTCAGGAAAAGTGTGTGCCACTGTTGCTGAAAGGATGTAACTGAAGGCAGATTCCCTGAGGCCGTGCCCCAGCTCATTTAGGAAGTTCATACTCACTGCCTGTGCTTTTCTCTTTCTTCTAAGCAGCCACTGCATTCCCTTCCTGCATAAGTTTGTAACCTTTGTGAGGCTATGCTAAAACCAATATTTAAGTAGCCTGCATTAAAAATAGTCCTTTCTTTATGGTGGTGGGAAAAGAGCTTTCTTAAGCACTTGTATCATGGCACTGCAGTTTGTCAGGCCAGTCCCCTGCAAACTGGAACCATTGTTAGGGTTTGCATCTCTCCCGGTGGTACATGCAGGAGCGCTTTGTGCTTTTCTTTGTGCTGTACACATGAGAGGCAAATGAAGGCACAAGTACTTCTGGTATTTTCTAACTTATACTTGCTAATACTTGAAATTCTTGGTTTTTTTCTGCTTTGTACTTTTAGGTATGGCATGGTATAGCATGGTATTGCTATGTTATGGTATGTGGAGGAGCAAGAGATACAAGCATTATTAGGTTTAATTTGTTCCCTTTCTGGCCAGGGATTTTGCCTGTGGCAGTAGCACAAGCTAGACCCCTGTTCTCTAAAGCGGGACATGTTCCTTTTCTTTCAGCCATGCAGCTCCAATTCTGAGCATTCCAGAACACAACAATGTTTTCCTTACCATCCTTCATCTACACATATCTTGAGTATCTGGTTATGTATCTCTCCATTAAAGAGAAAACGAGTGAACAGCATGCAGAGCACTAACAAATGATTAGTTTTATCCATGAACACAATTCTTGTCAGTTGAAGCTATGCAGAATTGAGTGTTGACAAAAAAAAGAGATTTGTTTTCTTGGGGTTTTCTTACATATTTCTCCTATAAGTAGACTGTCATTAGTAGGTTAAAAATAGTTTTTGACTGCTTAATCTTAAAACCTGTAGCTGCAGTTCTTGGTCATACCTGTAGCTCAGTGCCAACTTTAGATTTACTTCACCAAAGGAAAAGCAAATAGGGAAAGAAAAAGAAATGTAAAATAAGTGTTAACAGTACCTCTGTGGTGTCTACTTTACAGGTTTTATGGTTAAATGTATTTGCTGTAAAGGGTTTTTTGCTGTGGTGAGTACAAACCAGCCAGGATTAAGAAAGGAAACAGGCATTCCTGAGTTGACAAAACAGCCTGAAAAGCCATTCCACAACAGATACAGGAACATTTTGAGCCATAACTATTTTCAGAGTGTGTTTGGTGACTGCTAGTAATAGACTCTCCAGAAGAAAAAAATTACTCCCACCTTCTACAGCCACTGTGTCACTGGGAATTGTGCCCACTTGAGCAAGTACTGAATTTTGCACGTCTTAGAATATTTGAAAGTGAAGGCTCAAGCTGTTCTGTTTTAGGCTGCATCTATAGATGAATTTCTATCTAATTTAGAGAGTCCTCACCTATATTAGATGCTTTATATCTTGAATACTTCTGTCACTTCATCCCCTACTTAATTACTTTCATTCTTCCCTAATTGAGTTTAGGATAATAACTTTGATAACTCAGACACCATCTGGCATGGGAATACAGATTTCACAAGAAGAAAGCAGCAAAATTGCACTTGAAGTTCAGCAATATTTCTTCCCTTTTTCTTTTTAAGAGAAATAATCAAAACCAGGCATGCAAATATTGTCATTTCACAGTTTTCAAAGAATTTTGAGCCATACCAAATGCAGTGATGTATAACTACAGAGTGCACCTTAGAATTCCTCACATATGCTCATTCTGTTAAATACAAAAAATAATAACATGGTTGTAGCTATGTGACTGAGGCTTGAAATTAAGCTTATTTTCACATCTCTTGTGTGCAGCTGATAAAAGCGAGTTGGTTAGATTAGATATACCTGGGCTGCTCAGTTTGGAAGGTATGAATTCATTACATAGGCATTTTACACTGGTTAATCCGTAGAGCAGGATCAACATCAGCCTGTTATGAGGGATTACAGTCTGCACAGCCACACAGAGGATAGAGACAGAATTTGCAGAAATTTCAAAATAAAGAAAGGCATTGGGGAATGCTGGGCTCTGAAATTAAGGCATTAAGGATCATCAGGACCTGATTATGAAGCAGATGCAGAATGCTTGAACAAGAGAAGCAGAAAAAGGTGGTGGTGGTGAATCAAAAAGGGAAAAGGCACAGCTGTGAAATTAAATACATGGTAATTGATATCTAACAGATTTGGAGGTTTATATGCTTGGCAGAGTTAAACTTCAGCTTCTAAAGCACTGTAGTGTGACAGAGTAAAAATGATAGCATTTTACCTTTATTTAAGCATTTTTTTCCTGCAATCTGGACAACTTTTGAGTGCTCATTATGGAGAGGGAGAGAACCCTATTACGTGTACTGGGGAGATCAGTGAAAATAACATTTTTTCAGTACAAAACTTTGCCTGCAGAGCCCTTTCAAGGATAATTCCAACAAAAATAAACCCTCAGTAATTCCAATTGATGATAAACACTTGTTAATTTTGTATATTTTTTTAATCAGGTATAATTCTGTAGTCTTGAAAGCTCTGCTGAAGATTACTGCAGGGTGTTTAGGTTCCCGTAAATGCCTGACAACTGTGAGGATTGTCTTAATTCTCTTTAGGCTGAATTGGTGACTGCACCATAGCTGTCACAAACTTGTCACAGGTGCTGGCCCTTCCATTTACCCATCCTGCCTGACATATCTGCTGTCATGATAAAGCACAAGTCATTTGAACAGCCCTAATAAAAATTTTGCATTGCTAGTTCAAAGTGTTCAAAAGGCATAATTTACTATATCTAAAATGATAAGTTTTTAAGAGCTTTTTCTTCTGATTTTTTTCATCATGATGGGTGATGTTTTTTCAGCTTCTGCTGCAGGGATGAAAATGAGATCATACTGCAAAAGAAACAAGCAAGTAGCATTGATATTTTCTCATGCAACTCCAAAATTGGACTTTCCAATAAATCTAAAATATTGCAAGACTTTAAATAGAATTTTAATACAACTTTCCCTGTTGATTGGATTCAGTCATATTATTCAGGAAAAGAAAGAAAAGCATTGATGGAATTCACAATAAATATTTGTGCTCATCAAATAAGAAACCAAATCATTTCCCTAGAAGTTGCTAGTATAAGGTGCTATTATGAATTTTAAATATGTAACTGCTGAAGTTATAGTTTCTCAAAGAGGAAAGACTGTCTCTCAAAACATAAGAAATCATATTCAAATATCCTGTCTATTGGAATTTTACTGTAAGGGACAGGATACATATTATATAATGTTAGAAATACAGGATTTTCTTCAGAGGAATGCATAAGATCAGAGCTGGTATAACTCATTATCCATACTATTTTAATGACAGTTAAGACCAGAAGAAAGCATAATTCAGAAAGCAAACTTGATAGTAACAGGACAATAAAGTGTTCTTCGTCTGTTGCCTGCCTCAGTTTTTCCTGTGTAGATGGTTGTAATTTAGAAGGGAGAAGTCCATGATTCCTTATTTTCCATGAGGGTATGCATTGCAGCAGCCTGTTCTTAGAGGGAAAAGAAAGGTGGTGTAAACAATATCCTTCAGCATTCACTCCTCAACTTTATCCTATATCAGTTCTTAACAGCTGATTCCCATGTCTAGATTAGTTCAAATTTATATGGAATATATGACTAAAATACTGACCAAGATCCTTCCCTTTTCCTAAAACAAGATGGGAATAGGTGAGAAAGGTGACACCTTTTTCTCTTCTTTTTTTTCCTCATGCTGTTGTTTCTTCTTTTGCTTGACCTCTAAAGGACTTTCACAGTTGCAGCATTTTTTGTTATGTAGCTGATGTATTGGCTTTTTCCATGTCTTGTTCTTTAGGCATAAGGTGTGTTAATTTTGTTTTTTTCAATGTCAAACAATTTTGGTCAAGTCTATCTATTCTGCTTAGACGTTAAGATAAAAGATATTTCAAATGGTAGAAGTGAATACACCTATAATTACACTAACAAAGGAAGATGGATAGATATTTTTAGTGAAAATCTGTCAACAGAATAAAGGACAATTGTCAGACTGTAATTGACCTCTAGTCACAATACAGTATTTTGTAAATGCCTCCACCTTCATCTTTCCTTTACTCCAACACACAAACTTGTCATAGACATCAATTAGTTCATAGTATTCATCAGTGTAGAAAGCTGATGGCCATTGGCCCTGCCCCTAGTCTACCTCACGAAAGCATCCTTAAAAATCCCACAGTGTCTGTACTTACTCGAGGTCTTATACAGCACATTCTACTTTTGAGGGGGAACACCTGGAGGTAATGAAAACTTAGGAAACTAGAGATGTATTTGAGGAAAAAAAAAGGAAGTGTTTACTTAAAGACATGCAGATCCTGTCAATATTGAGCACTGCTGCTCTAATTGAGTAAAGCAACTTTATTTTATAAGAGTAAATAAGCATGTCAGTGGAGCTCAACCTTAGTGTTGCCATACACAAGAGTAGGCACATTTAGAAATCTTGTTTAGGATCCTAAGGGCACATTAAGATGTTTCTGTGCACCGCAGCAGAAATGTGAATTAGTCTCAAAGATAGCCCTCATCTGTTACAAGACAAACCCTTAGTAAGCAGAACATCTAAGTCTTGCTCCCAGTTCGTTGTTTTTACCTTAATAAACTTTCGGCTGCTTGAAAATGAAAAATTTCTTTTCCTTGCATCACGGGAAGCTCAGCAGGTTTGGGATGGGGCACAGGGGACGTGGCCCACATTCTGACTTAAAACAGTTCAGCACTGGGTGCATTTGTGGTGCAAACTACAAGTGTAAAAATGACTAACACCACCATGCTGTATGCATGCACATATCATGCAGTGGTAGACCTGTGCTTGTTTTCATCAAACTCACCAAGTTTTGCCTTTGGCTTACTTGAAACAGGATTGTGTTTCTGATGCGCTGTCTTTGCTTCTGTAACAAAACAAGAATATAATAAAAAACGTAATTGCCTCATATTTTATAGGAAACCTAGGTCACTGTTAGAAATTAAATCTCTACCTGATAATAGCTATCAGATATATCTGGTAAAAACTCAGTTCTTACAAACTTACTATATCTTTGTAGAATGAGCATTTCTAATATGTTAAAGCTAAATACTTTTTAAAAGGTAAATGTTGAGTAAGTTAATGTGAAAAAGAGGTTCCATATTACTTGTCAATGGAGTCTGATCACCAAAAATACATTGTGGCCCTCTGGTAGATATTTGGCCACACCGAAGCTATTTCTGAAATCACTGTTGACTTCCATGAACAACTCATTGCTATTTAACATAATTTTAACTTTTGCAAATAGTCTAACTAGTTGCCCTTAGCTAATTTGCGTGCTCTTGTTGTAGGGATATTTCTTCTTCCATGACTTATTTTTATATCTGTTATTTTAAACTATGATGTGTGTTTTATTTCTGATGTCATAGCCATGACATGTAACCTACCATCTGTATCACTGCTGAGATGTTTCTTTCCCCTGCAAAGTGTGTTAGCAATTTTGCCGTATATAGTACATGATGATCTGGTATGACATTTTTCTTCATGAGGAGGACAGGAAACTAACTCCTGAGTTATTTTATCTCTTGTCATAAGTGAAGATAAATGTCATAACACTGATCAGCCTTCATGTGTCCTGAATATGCAGTTATTTGCATTTTCCCTTCACTTTTCTTTGGGACTGGTGCAGCAAATGAAGCACTGAGAATGTGTGGGGAGAAAAGAAGACTCAATACTGAAAGATATTAATAACTTTTGCAATGTTATGTCATCAGAGGAATACCACTGATGTCTGCTTCTGTAATCTTCAGATACATTTATAAAGAAGAGAAATCACTGATTTGAAAATTTGTTCTTTGCTACTTGACTTGATACATATGTGCTCATATCTGTTGCTCTTGGTTTGAGCTCTGTAAGATTTGAAGGTTTTTACAGATCTTGGGTATTGTTAAGGAAGAAATGCTATGGTGCAGAATTTGGATTTTTTTGCTTACTTATTTATCCTTAAACAATTCAGGCAATCTCCTTTTTCAGCAGCCTCAATCAAAATACCAGCACATGGTTCTCTGATGGCATCTCTGTGCCAAGGGAGATTAAGGGATGTAACAAGCTTTTGAGCAGGTTTCAGCATCACCAACCAGCCTGAACTAATACTGCAGCATTTCTGTATATGTGCTGAAAGTCCACTTTTGAGATTGTGTGTAACACTGCTACCAGGTGACTCCCAGCAAGGCACATACATTTTGCTATTAACGAAATTTTAAACTATTACTTAAAAGAGGGTGGCTTTCATGGGCTGACCACCTGCATTCCCTTAGACCTCCCTTTTTCAACCCATCTCCCATGTTTAAATAAAGCCAAACTTTTGCGCTTTTTTTGATTTACATTTTTTATAAGCAAATCAATAGATCTTTTGCTTTACTATTCATTGTTGTCTGATAAAAAAACCATTCAGGTCTGTTAATAATAAGCCTACAATAGACTCAAACCAAAGTGATACAGTAGCTACGTGGAGGCACAGGTGGTTTTGTTACAGATTCCATAAAGATCTTCCCAATTCTTATCCCTAAAGCGACTGTGCCTCTGAACTCCTTGGGTATTAAGCAGATCTGGACATGCCTTGTCTGTCATGGAATTATGAAAACACGGAGAACTGAACAGATAAATGTAAGCTATACATTGTGTGTGTTTATCTGTTTTCTTGACACTACAGTTAATCAGGGGGGCATGGCTATTACTGATGACCAAGTATCACATTCAGGAAATGAACTTCTGATCTGGAGAAAGTAAGATGAGAAAAAGCTTAACAGAGAATCACATTTTGATTCTGAATCTTCCTCCACATCTGGAGGTCACTGGGAACTAATGGACGAAATCTGTCCACTGGAGTTGCTGTGTGTCTTTTAAGGTGACCAGGCTGCCTTGTCACAGACCAGTTGTTGCACATTTTTTAGGTTGTAAAGAAGCTACAGTAAATGTTTAGAGGAATATGCAAAACTGCCTTTTGTATTATTCTTATTCTGGTTGAAATGAATTGTTGCGTTTTTCCTCTTGTGCAGAGTTAGGAATGTTTTCCACTGTAGCTTGTAGATGTCAGTGTGTGCAAGTGCATTTCTTCTGAATGGTTGGCCTGATGAGGGTAAGGAAGGATATGCAAAGTAGACTCTCTTGCCCAGGTTCCCCAAATCCAAGAGCTGTACAATCAGGAAATGCATTATAGTATCCATTGTTGCTTCAGCAGGGAAAGTGTGCTTTACATATGCAAATACTGCTCAGAAGTTTAACTTAATAATGATCAGCTGGAGTCTCTATTGATGAGCAGCTGAGGCTAATCATCAGCAACAGAATTGGAATTAACTACTACTAGGCTTGCATTGAGCATGCTTGTCTCTAGCTTATGGTTACTGTGGCAATTGTAGAAACATATATTTTTTTTCTAAGCTTATATATACTTATTTCTTGTACTTTCTGTCCTTTTAAAAAAACACTGTAAAGTCCTGTATTTTAGACTTTTCTCCTTCCTATCTCTTCCACAGTTTATTACTGAGCAGGAGCCAACATAGAATAGCTCCAGTCTTTTACGTCCCACTGCCATGAATGATAGTCACAGTACTGTGTACAGCTGCAGTGACACATTTGGGCACATGCTTTACCTCAGAGAGCTGTAATGGCTGCCTGCTGCTGATTATATGTTCTGCTATATCAGGGCCAGTAGTCACCTTAACACAGAGCTCACACCTGAACAGAGAGGAATACCTGGGTGTAAGACAGCTAAATGGTTAATGAGAAAAGAGATGCTCCTTCTCCATAGGAGATTTTCAGATTAACAAATCCCATTGTTTTCCCTTCTACTCCTACTGTACACCAGGGAAATTCAGCTGGCTGCAAATACTTACCCTGCAGATATCATTCATATGCCTTTTCCTAAGTGTGCTTTATTATTCACATCACACTCCTACAGGCCCTCCACAGCTTCCCTTCTAATTATTCCCTGCTTGCCCATTCCTATGAATAACCAGTGGCATTCACCCACTTTCTGCCATTTAAGGCATTTAGTAGTCCATCCTACTACGAATTGGATTCCTCATTTTCTAGGAGGTGCCACAATTTATTTAAATTCATCCAGATTGAAACTCTAAAGATTTATAATTGAGTTGCAGAAGGTTTCAGCTTCAGGACACAGGCACCCAGTAGGCAGTGGCTTGTCTCTACTCCCATACTGGAGGTGGTAGAGGGGAGTGCTTCAGGGCAGAGGCAACTGGGCTGGCTCAGACCAGCTTTAGCTGAGTTAGACGTGTTGCATTGCAGGAGGTGAGAAGCACTGTGTGACCCTCTGGGTCAGCTAAAGCTGTGGGAATGGTAACCTCTGAGTGAACGGTGATTTATGTCTGTAACTGATCTAAAAGGGCTCATTTATTTGTACCCCAAGTGTGTAGTGCTAATTGTGATGAGGTTGTTTATGACAAAAAGTCACTGCTAAGGGATGGCCAGTCATCGCCTCTGTAGAGAAGTGTGTTTGCCAAAAATCCTATAGGCAACACCTCAGAGCCTGGTAGTGTGGTCAGAGGTCAGAAGGGGCATTGACCCTCTCCTCCTGTCACGGGATGCTCTGCAGTGTACTTGCTGAGTGTTGTTGTAGGAGATTTCCCTGCAATACCGCTTCAGAATCTGAACATGTGAGTCTCCCAGGCTGTCACGTTGGCAGGCTTGACCTGCATGCAAAGCTTTTGAAAAGAAAGAGAATACCCCTCTACCTTTGAGGAGAAGGAGCTTCCTTTTCTCCTCTTTCTCCCCCGCTTCCCAACTGCTAAAGAAGTGGTTTGCCAAAAAAAATCAGCATCTTTACAGGAACGGGACTTGGAGAAAATAACAATTTGTCAAGAGCACAGATGGCTTATTTAGAATCTAATAGGTATTAAGACATTATTTTCCCCAGGCTTTACTCCTGATATTGATAATGTGTTATCTTTGCCAAGTTCCCCTCTTGATAACATGTTATCTTCGTCAAGCCAAGTCCCTGATAAAATCTTATTTTCCCTCAGTGCTCTCTCTGATAAGATATTATTTTCTTACATCTCCACTGCCAGTGGAAAGGAGGGAAATGTTATTTTTAGTCCTTTTCTTGAAGAGGCATATATATTGCCAAGGCAATGCAAAACAGGGAAAGGAAGAATGAGAAGAACGAACAAAAAAAAGTAATTGTATTTTAGACAAGGAAATGAGCAAATATTTTAAGACTTATGAGCCCTTGTTTTGAATATGCTAATAAGCCAACATCCATAACTAGATAATGAGCCAATATTTCTTTTGAAAAAACAAACTATTAAAAAAAGCCACATCTGTTTCCAAGAAGAATGTTTATGTTTAGATTTTCTTGCCCTATTTCTTCCTGCATTCTGTTGCTACATGCTTTTTCTTTACCTAGTGTCTTTTACTGTTTACCATCCCTGTTGCCCCTATTAGAGAACCCCTGTCAGAATTGCATTCACTCAGCCAGCACATAAACAGCTCTCTGCAGTTCTGCAGCACGGTGCCGTCATTGATGGTACAACTGCAAGCCCTTTTTGAAACACAACCCTTTCCTCATTTTGTGTGCAGGGCAAATGCAGCAATGCAGTGAAAGTGGTTCTTGAACCACTCCATTTAGTTAATTTAAGAGACTGGAAGTCATGTCATGAACAAGGCAGGGGACAGCTTTGTAATATATGAAGTTGAATTTGCCCTGAGAAATTGTTTCTGTCTCTACCACAGAATACATTACATGGTGTTTATAAGACAAACATATTGCAAGTGGCTGCTAAGTACTTTTCCCCACATTTCTTGGATTTCCAACTTGCAGACTCCTGCATTACAGAAGTGTTAAGCTTATGCTGTTGCATATATAACTGTCCTCTGAAAAATTGTAATGCCAAAAAGGGGATTATTTGTTGAAAAACTGTATCAGACCCATCTCAACTGTGCATCCAAAACTTGTATTTTCTGTGAGTGTGACTCCAAAACTTCTTGCTTGACTGTAAAAGAGGGACTGATAGTACCACCTTTCCTTTAAATAACTTTGAAAAGTAGGTCACTGATCCCTGTGCTGCATTAAAATATATAGTAATGAACATCATAGGCCAGTGAGGGAATAAATAAGTCTTTTTTTCATAGCAGGATATGTATGTGTGGTCACAAACAGAATGATGAGCTGAAACAACCTGCTAAATAGCTGTGATCACCATCCATCCTATGCACACAGTGATGCTGACATTCTTTGGAAATAAAGCGGTGATCATGTAGTTAATGATCCTGTCAGCAGACGCAAGGGAAGGACAGCAAAGATTGAACAGGAGACCATCATTCTCACATTTCCAAACTTTTAAGTGTTTGACTTCAGTGGCTGATTGACCCTGGCTGGACACCAAGTGCCCACCAAAGCCACTCTGTCATTTTCCCTCCTCAGCTACACGAGGAAGAGAAAATACAATGAAGAGCTTGTGCGTTAAGACTAGAACAGAAGGAGGTCGCTCACCAATTACTGTCACAGGCAAAACAGACTCAACTCAGGAAAATTAATTTTATTTATTACCAATCAAATGACATTAGGGTAATGAGAAATAAAACCCAATGTAAAAAACCCACTTTATTTCCCACCTTGTTCTCAAATTAAATTTACTCCTGATTTTCTCTCCCTTTTTCCTTGTAATGGTGCAGGGAAACAGGAAATGGGGTTGTGGTCAGTTCACTACTTGTGGTCTCTACTACTACTTCCTCCTCACACTCTTCTCCTGCTTCAGTGTGGAGTACCTCCCATGGGGGACAGTCCTCCACAAGCTTCTTCCAAGGGAGTCCTTCCCACAGGCTGCAGTTCTTCAAAAATTGCTGCAACCTAGGTCCCTCCCATGGGGTTCGGTCCTTCAGGAACACACTGCTCCCGGGTGACACCCCCACCCTGGGGTCACAAATCCCGCCAGCAAACCTGCTCCAGTGTGGGCTTCCCCACAGGGTTATAGCCTCCCTTGGGCATCCACTTGCTCTGGGATATGATCCTCCACATGGATTTATGGACCTTTGTGGGCTGCCGGGGCACAGCTGCAGAGGAATTTTAGCTCTGGTACCTGGAGCACCTCCTTTCTCCACTGACCTTGGTGTCTGCAAAGTTCTTCCTCTCCTATATTTTTACTCGTCTCCTCTCTGGCTTCAGTTGCTTCTGTGTAGTAACTTCTTGCCCCTTCTTTATGCTCGTCCCATAGGTGGTCAGGGTTTCTGATGGGCTCGGCCTTGGCCAGCAGCAGGTCCATCTTGGAGCCATCTGGCATTGGCTCTCCAGGACATGGGGAGAGCTTCCAGGAGCTTCACACAGAGGCAACCCCTGGAGCCCCTCTGCTGTCAAAACCTGGCCAAGCAAACTCAATGCACTTTGCAAGTCTGGTGTTCTGTGGGTGAAGGTTTTTTGTGTACAATATGTTTAATTTCTGAATCCACTGATTGTAGAGGGGTGTTTTGTTTGAGGAAAGGACACTGAGGAGGTTATTTCCCTGTATATGAACAGCAGGCAATAACGTGATTCTTTAAGTAAGGTTGGCCTGCAGTGGAATTGAATGGTTCAGGTTTGGGTTCAATAAACCATGTTAATGTTTTCTTAAGGACCCTTAACAGCAGTGGAATTGAACGCAAATTTAGTACTTAAAGTACATGCTGAAGTTCCTAAGTGCAATTACTATTGACTAATTCCAAGCCTGATGGTTGATTGGCATCTCCAGTGCAGTCTCTCCTAACAAAATAACATGTAATTTAACACATACGTTGTCTATGCCAAATCCTGAGAAGGACTTAATACTGATAGGAGAAGTTCCTCTGTCAGAGCTGAGGAAACTTGTTTGGACTGTATGAAAAGGCTTGGTTGTTATTTCCTGTGCTGTCTCTGTCTAGTGGACATCAGCCTTTAGTGCTCTTACTGTGACATCTTTCAGTGTTACAACTTTCTACCTCTGACATTTGAAAAGCATGAGCTTCTAATTGTCTCATATCCTGTTAGGATGAAGAAGTTCTGTGTTCACAGACCTACAATAAATTGCTTGGACTGTGTTTCTCTGTTAAAATGGTTGTTTGGGCACGGTTTTCTCCTTCTATCTGAGATCATGCTGCAGTGTTTGACAAAAAGTTGTTGGATAAAAGAATGCCTTGGTAAGTGTGAGAATAGGAACTTTGGGATGCCTTAGCACCTACTCATGGGGGCACATATCTAAAAGTACCGAAGGTTAGCAGAAAGGACTTCATTCATAGCTGCCAGTATAGCCAGGACCTACCGGAGCAGCCAGCTGAGCAGAAGTGCACAGAGTTGCATTAGCACAAGTCTGAAGTAAAAGGCTTGACACAGAAAAAAACCTAAATCTGAACCTGCTAAAGTTCAAAAATAGAGCAATAACCCCAAATGAAGAATAAAAAATAATAGCTTTATTATTATTTATTATACCATTCAAAAGTGTACGACTTGCTTCAGAGCACAGTAATGTTCCTTGTAGTGTTCCCTACACTTCTCCCTGAAGTGGGAGATCTTCAGTCCCAAAGTCACACAGATCTCGTTACGTGTTATGTTATTTTATTTTGATTTAGATTAGATAAAAAGTGCCTAGACACTAGCTCAGAGCACTCTGCCAGTTACTAAAAACTGTAAAATTCAAGTACAGTGCAATCAGTTTAACTCTTCTACCAAGCAACACACACAATCAAACATCAGTGGTCCCTAACAATAATCCACTCCGTCTTCAAAGATGAGAGATGAAACACACAGTCCTTGCCCTACCTTGAACAATGGTAGGAAGGAAATCAAGGTAGAGAGTGTTGCTGTTTACCTGCCAGACAGTAGCTCCCCAGAGGCATTTTGCCCTGTCTCTGTATTCACATGCCCAGTACGATAATAGAACTAAATCAAATAGTATCTTGCCATCAGCCTTGCCAGCCTCAGATGTGCAAAAATCATGAGTTACACAGTCTCAGAATTTATGAAAAATACTACTTTGTTTCTGAGTATTAAGATTGAGCTCTCTTCACTTTTGGTTTTCTACTTTTATTTCAAATGGGTCCTGGAATTGTCACATTATTATTTGCAGCAGAGAGTTGGGATGTGCAAATATACCAAATACATTATCATACACCTGAGAATAGTGAGCAGTATTAGTAACAAAACATGACTTGTCCATCTGTATGAACTCTGAACAGATAATTCCAGAAATTATCTTGGACTTAGCAGCTTGTAACAAAACATAGATAATTTCTGTAGTAAGTTGGTGTATTTCAACTAGTTGTACATTTCAAATGAAGAAGCTAGCTAGTTGTTTAATTCCTGACAGGATTTCCTTTCTCCTTTTACATACCAGTAGAAATATTTACTACTGAGAAAAAAGTAGTAGAGTTACTGTCATTTAAAGCCAAGGCTGCAAAAAAACTGGGCTGGTCTTGTTAGCTGCTGCAACTTCTAGTCTCAGGAGGGAGATGATATTTTCTTTCTGTCCATTTCTCAGACTATACTGTTTCTTCTAAATATTGTGTAGAAACAGTTCAGCTGTTCGGATGAATATACCTACAGTTGTTCAGATGCACAAAATGGTATCTCTTTCTGAAAGATAAAGAAACTTCTGGAGTTTTCATTTTGGCAAAGCAGCATTTATTACCTATTGGTTTATGTCTGTAGAACAGCTAAAGATATATTTAATTTTTTTCCGTATTTTGAAATTTTGATGAAGGTTGTTCTGAGATTTACTTCCATATCTTGCTACCTTTTCTGGTAATTATTTGAAGGTAGGAGAATTCAGTGACAAGGATAGGAAGCTATGAGTAACATCTGTGTCAGGTGGATATTCACCAAGTGAGGAGTTAAGATTGCCAGTGAAGTCTTTGGCTAGATTTGCATTGTAATTGTGTATCTGATGATAACACAAGTTGGTTGTTCTGTGGGCGAGTAAAGGTGCTCTTTTTCTTTTTATCTAAGGGTGTCTACACAATATATTCTTGCTGTCAAGTAATAGGGATGTGATAGAATCACAACCAAATGAGTCTTAGTTTTCCTAGCTTGAGTATCAGCAGCTGAGAAAAAACACAACTTCAGTTCCAGGCCCTCCCAGCTGGGTAGAGGAAGATAACTCAATATTCTACTGCATGTCTAATTGTAGCATGGCTCTGTCCTTCATGTTGACATTTCTCTATTGTTGCACCCATTATTTTCAGGCTTTTCAAATATCTCATTTAATTTTTAATAACTGTTTGCTGGAGCATTCAAGTTTCAAGATATCAGTGGCCAAACTCCAGAACCTGTCTTGAGACATTTTACAGGCTCAGATTTATCCATAACCTTTGCTACTAGTAAAAATAATAAATTAGAAAAGTTTTGTAGGAGATAGTCTGCAAGAAAATTAAAGATATTCTATCCAAATGATGATAAAAATCAAGATAATGATTTATATACATAACAGGAATTGGTATACCTGTGTAACTCAACAGTATGAATTAGAATTGAGAGTTTGATTTCTATAGCTGTTTTTTTATGTACTCAGTTTAGAGGGCAGCTCATCATTCATTTAAATGTGAAACAATGAAAAAACAAGCAATGAACAGGTCTTTATAGCAGGGAGATAGTTTTGAGTCAGTAGGTGAAAAATGTACTTGTTAGGGAGAACTTCTAAACAATCACTGCATGATTTCCATTTTATAAACCACTCAGGCTGGTATTCTTTTGATAAAACCAATGGGACTCTCTGCACTGAAAAAAATCATTAAATAGCAACCATGCCCCTGTACTTAGCAGTGGTGAGGCCACACATTGAATCCTGTGTTCCGTTCTGGACACTGAGGTGCTGGAGCATATCCAGAGAAGGGCTGTGAAGCCAGGGAAGGGTCCAGAGCACAAGTCCTGTGAGGAGCAGCTGAGGGAGCTGTGGGGGTGTTTACCCTGGAGAAGAGGAGGCTCAGGGGAGACCTTATTGCTCTCTGCAGCTACCTGAGAGGAGGCTGCAGCCAGGTGAGGGTCGTCCTCTTCTCACAGCAACAAGTGATGAGATGAAATGACTTCAAGTTGTGCCACGGGAGATTTAGATTGAATATTAGGAAAAATGACTTAATGGAAAAGGTGGTCAGGCATTGGAATAGGCTATTCAGGGAAACGGTAAAATCACAATCCCTGGAAGTGTTCAAAAAACATGGATATGGACATGGTTTAATGGTGAACGTGTTGGTGCTGGGTTAACAGCTGGACTCAAGTTTTTTATAAGTTTTTTTCAAGCTTACAATTCTATGATTTTATGATTTAATACATGCAAGTAGAAAGTTATATCAGAGAAGTACTTTAGTATAAGATACATATCGTTACTGCAAAGGAATGTCTTGCTAATTATGACAGTGGATAACTCTCACTGTCTTTTGCTTTGCTTCAATTTGATTTTGATTCAACATTTTTGAGCAGTACTTTAGGGTGAATGGGTTTTACCAGCTTTTGAGCATTTGCACTCTGGGTGTATATAGTTAGACCTTTATTAAAGGTATGTGAAAATGTGTCTCCTTTGAAAACAGGAGAATGTTTTCAAAGAAATGTGTCTCCTGCTGCATCCCTATTTGCTCTTTGAAATTTGGTAGCAGTAATATACTGAGAAGTGATCGCAGAATGTGTTGCTTTGGTTATGGACCCTGGTTTCACATGACTTCCCTGGTTTATACTTCAGCTCATTTTTAATGCTTGCTTGAACAAAGAAAATACCAATTTCATATTTCTGGATTTCAGCTTTTTAGTTGAAGGTGTTTAATTTAACTTTTTTTTTTTTTTTCAAAATTCCCCTGAGTCTTTTAAAGCCAAAATACTTTCCAGAATTTGACCCGCATGTGTATTGAACGTTTCTGTCCTGAACCTCTTATTTCTCAGCAAGCATATAATACTATATTACTGAATAAAACCCATCTGTTCCTCACATGTGAATCAGCTGGGGCTACTGTTTGGCACAAAATGGTTGCCAAAATGCTGTCATTTGACTGTGGAGGAAGTGGGAATAGGAAAATTATTTCATCTTGCATACATTTCTAAAATATATTTAACTGTATATTAATTGCCTTTGAATTAAATCCTCATGTTCTTGACTGTCTTCCCAGACTAGAGGCTGGCAGACAGCCCTATGAGAACAAAGAAACACATGCTTATCTTTTGGTGTGGTTTTAAAATTAGTAGGACCTGTAGCAGAACTTCAGTTTCATAGAACTTCAGCATTTGTCCAAGTTTACCGTGCACTTAAGCATGGCCTGGAAGTGCGAAGCCTGCCTAAAACGTGGCTGCATTTGAAACGCATCCCAGCCTCATGACGCCAACGTTAAAGGCAAATTCAGCTTGGCGTATATTCTGACAGAAGTGGTGTGTGTCTTTGTCGTGCAGATGGGAAGCCGGTGTCGCTGTCCCCACTGGAGTCGCAGCCCCACAGCCCTCGGTACACGGCGTCGAGCCAGCGGGAGCGCGAGAGCCTGGAGGTGCGCATGCGGGAGGTGGAGGAGGAGAACCGCGTGCTGCGCAAGCAGCTCAGCCTGGCGCAGGCACGAGGCCCCGCGCACCGCCACGGCAACCACTCCAAAACCTACTCCATGGAGGAGGGCACGGGCGACAGCGAGAGCCTGCGCGCCGGCATCGTGGCGGGGAACAGCTCCGAGTGCGGCCAGCAACCGGCAGTGGAGAAATGTGAGGTAAATTAACAACAGGAACCTGCCAGAAACAAAGCTTGATCAATGTGAGCCTTTAAGGACATTGCACGTCCCTGTCTCCTTACCCCTGAGACCTTTTTCTCCAAAACCAGCCTCCAAAAGGTCTACTGCATGCATAGTTTTTAGATAAATTTTTATTATTCTTTTAAAAAAACCTTTAACACATTTAATCATCTGAATATCATCTGAGTTATTATTTCATCACAGCTTTCTGGCTTTTTCATTCTCGCGTCCCCAAACCTCATATAAAAATCAAAGACTTGTTTCTAGCTGACTTCACTACAGCTCTGCTCATAAAGACCTGTGGCAAACTGATCCCGTGTGTTTTAAATAATAATGACTTCAGTATGCTTAGAAAAGCCTTATTTCTTTGTTTCTGTGCCTATATTGGAACAATTCAGAGTTTATGATTAATTAAATTGTGGCTCATAGAGCCAGCCTGTGCTTTTGACTCACTTTCAGGAGTGTATCTGGATGTTACTGTGGGAGCAGGTGCTTTGTGTGAGCTGTGCACCAGCAGTGTGCTTGGCTGCAGGGAAGGGGAGATCTGCTTCTAAGACAGTTTTGGTGTGGTTGGTTTGTTTTGGTTTTCCCCATTTTATGTCAGTACTTTTGTGGATGTCATCCAGATGCTTAGTTGTGAGATGTGTGAATGATGACAGGTCCAAATATGGATAGATCCAAAACAGAAAATCTCACTTAAAGGCCTTGTGCCAATCCCAGCTGATAAAGTTATCACAAATAACTTCCTCCATTTATTTCTACAAAGAGGGTAATACGGTATCACCTTTTATCTTGCTTTCTGCCACTTGGAAGATAAAAGCTGAAAGAAAATTAGTGGGAGAGGAAAAAGAAATCCTAATTATCTCTTCAGATAAATTCTATTCAATGGGAAAATATCAAATACGGTTTGAAAATGAATTACTGCTTTCCAGTTGGATATCTTTGTCCATCAGTGTAGAAAAAAGGAAGCAACATTATCATAAGGAGAAGGAAAAGGAGGTTTTTAGTTTTTTCTCTCCTCTTGATAATGAGGGTCTGATTTTCAACACCGTGAGATTTTTGGCATTTCTTTTAATCAGGCCATCAATCAGCAAACCTCACTTTTCCCCTATTACTATATCAAGGAGTGATGAGCTGAATCTCAGTTTTTGGTTGTTCAATGTATCAACCAATCTGGGACACAAAAATAGTAGCTTAAAGTAGGAATAGTTTAAGTGGCCTTACAATATATAATGTGTTTTGCCAATGAGTTTACTTGCTCAGTGGGGTTTAGCACTCTGCTGGAGGCAATGTTTATATAAAATATGAAATCTCACGTTATTTGCCATCCCCCTATCTCACTGCACACTCTTTTGATCTCAAAATAACTTCTTACTCTTTTCGTAAGGAATTCACTCAGTAATTCAGTTACAGCAATGGAAGTTAAAATTGAACTTCCCTATTATCAGATTTGCCAAGGGTCTCATCATTTATACTATTAGTGTAGATTCTGGTCTTGTGTTTGTGTGAAGGGCATCTTAATGCCATTCACTCTCTGGTTTTTTTCAGTGTTTCGGAGGTGTATAAACAAATTTTTTTTAACGTATTACCCTGGAATATATCACAGCAAGAGTCAATTGGATGGTGAAAACCAAGGCTTCTTGAGAAGAAGACTGTGGCTCTCGGGGAGACTAAGAATGCTAGGAATAGGTTGTTCATTTCATTGAGTCTGTTCTTAGAGATTTGCTGGCGATAACTTTTCAGAATCTAATTTGGGATGGTCTCTAATGGTGATTAAAACGTTTGAAAATGGAGTTACAATGAATGAACATTAAATCTCTGATAAAGCATAATCTATGTGATAATAATTGTTATCTATATCAAATAGCTGTGAGTTTGTTACATTCCAGCCACAGCTTCCTGCTCTGTTGCATCACAGAAGAGCTCTTCTGATATGGTAAAATGGACCAGCATTATACTGCAAGAAAAAATCAGACACCCAGACAAGGGGTTTCTCCCTGGAGGGAGCAGATGCCTGTCATGCCTTCCCAGCAGCAGACAATTTGAACACAAAGTTGGAAATATAAGTAAGCATAGTCCTTAGACAGCACTAACCACAGGCTTCAGAAGGAGAGCACAATGCCAATGAAAGCTAACAAAATTATGTGCCTCTTTCTCACAGTGTTATCCCAGTATCTTTTCAGCTTGTGCCTCCATAAACTTAGCATTTACTTGAATTAAGTATGCATTTATAAATATTTTTGAAAGAGATTATACGTTAGGAAATTGATAATCAGCAGTGTAGTATATGGTGCGTTAGCAAAATACTTAACATTTGAAGCATTTTTAGAGGCATATTTGTATTGTTACTGTTCTCAGCAGTGTTGTTCAATAGGGTTAAGTGTGTAGTGCTCCACAGCCATCAAGAACAGGCACTCGCCAACTTCAGCAGTGTAACACATGTAAAGCAGATGTTATCTGCCACTGGGAAAAAAAAAACAACTGAAAACAAATACAAGCATTTGTAACATACTTTTAATATCTCTTAATCACATTCAACAATTATTTATGAAGGATTAAGTATCTACAATGGAAAGCCTAACCAGCACTACTGGAAAATTATTGAAGTGTGAAATGTCTTACCAAAGATTATTATTAACTGTAATAACTACTTGGAGTTTTTTAAACTCAGTATTTCATCATTCCAAAAAGTAGCCCAAGGAGGCAAAATTATTACATATGTTCATCTAGGCACTGTATACTCCTCCTCAGTATGGGATCTAAGGCCCAGTTCTTTGCGTGGATATTTTCTTCACATTAATATTATCCCCAAATATGAAATACTGCATTTAGAAATAGTTTTTCCTTTAGTGGCTGAAGTAAGAGTTTCTGAGCTATGTTAGTATGCATCTTGGTATGACTTAAACTCCCTTTCCTAAAGAAGCTCAGCTTCCTTAAGTGTCTGGAAGGACCTAGACCTGAGTGCTTCCTAAACTATTTACAATTAAAAATAGTTCAGTTTGTGTCCCTGATGCTCAGCCTGTAGGGAGAATGTTGTGATGAACTTTCACAGTGTTTTGATTACCTATTCGTATCTCTATGTATAAACAGAGGAAGAATTCATTGACTCTGGAAAGCAGGTGTATTGTCATTTCATTTGTTGCTGCAATGAGTTACATTGTCCAAAAGCATCTCCAGTGAATGACCTGAGTCCAGACTTCCTGCAGCAAGTGGTGAACACGTCCATCACTCTGTTTGAAGAGAGTGTTGTAGGAGGATGGTCACTTGGAATGTGCTCAGTTTGGTCCTGCAGTGACTTCTGAATATCCAGGCTAGAGTGTGACTAGAATTATCTAAACCTATCAGGAATGCCAACCGTAAAGGGGCAAGTGTAGCGTGCAGAGCCTTGGTGTGAGATGTTTGGTGGGACATGTTGAGCCAGACAGGCAGGCTGACACTTGCTGTGGAAGTTGGAGCATTCTTTGGTTATGTGGCTTCACTCCTTGGTTTTAACTGCAGTCATTGAGTCTGGAGGTTGTGTGACTCAAAGTGGCCAGTTCTGGTGGAATGGGGGATGCAGTCTTCCAGCCATCTGCAGATGGAAAAAAGGGAATTTGAGAGAGGTGACAATTTTCAAAATCTGAGAGGTGATGCATACAGTAGTATGCTCAGGAGGGTGCAAGTTCTTTCAAGTTCTTCTTCCAGCCACTATTGCCCTATTTGCCAGAATCTGGGTACAGCCAGCTGCTCTCAATCCAAACATGCATTTGGAACAAGCGTGGAGAAAACTGGAAATAATGTTTTTCCCCTTAGGATGCAAACATCTGCAGACAGTTCAGGTTGATGACTTCATTTTGGCTTATCTGTTTTTCCACTGACTTTCTTTAACAGTTAAACAAAGAGAGAGGAAAGAGAATCAGGGAAGGAAGAGGAATAGACTGAGTCTTGCAGCATGCTGCAGGCAAAAACTTGGAAAGAAAAGGTCTAGATTTCTGTTCATTTTGAGGATTATTGCTCTTTTGTTTAACTGATTGCAGGCAGGAATAGAAGTGATATGTAATATCAAACACCACAGAGAGACTGAGCAGAAGGTACATGGATGCCTGTGTGTCTGAGCTGGAAAAGAACATTCAGAAGAGTAGCAAGTGCTGCTCTCACTGTGTCCTGGCTGAAGCAGCATCCAAGGCAACAGCAGCTACTAGAAGACAGCGAGGAATGCATGCTTTCAATTCTGAAACAAACTGGTTTAGTAAAAGGAGAACAGATGTGGGCAAGTCCTTGACAGAATAAACTCTGATTTGGAGGGGAGTTGTAAGGTAGAGAGAGATGCTTTGAGGGGAGCTTTTCTGGCAAGTTTAGGTATTATAAAATGATGTTGACGGCATATGACAGTGCTATTCTTGAAACCCCCTAAAATGTTTGTGTCTGTTCTAGTGCCTTCAGGTGAAATGTTTTAAAGCAAGAGTGAAACGATTCTCAGTTAATTTGATTTCAATTGGCACTGAGGAGAAGGGTCTTAGTTCTTCCAAAAGCCTGAGACAGACCAGGTGACAATCAGAGAGGAGACAGCATGTGCAGGATCAGGAAGCAGTGCATCCACAGCAACCCATGCCAATGAGTATGGTACAAACTCCTGCTGCAATAAAAGTCATTAATGAGCAGCCTCTGTTGTCCCCTCTTATCGCAAGAGAGAAATACAATCAATTTTTGCCAAGTGTTGAGCATGCTCAGCTCACATTGACTTTAACATAAAGTGCTCATACCTCACAGAGCTGCTGCCAAAATGTACTGCAGTATCTTTTCTTTCTCACACCTCTCTGGACAGACAGTTGTCTTATTAATTCAGGTCCTCTTAAAACATCAGATGTTAAATATGCCTGAGCTTGTGAAGCACACTAGGGCTGGAGGCAGCTGTGATGCTCATGTGGACGTTCTACAGTGGCACAGCCACTTGGCAGTTGTATGATTCAAACTGTGCCCTGTGCCAGGTAATCGTAATGGATGGGGCCGTGGACTCTTCAGATGTGCCCAGCACATGCTTGTGTAAGTGTGCTTCTGTTACACGCCAGGCTTTGGGAATCTATGACTATGTGAGGAGGCAGAATTCCTCATTTGTTCTCAGCATAGTGGGCATTCTGTGGAAAATGAGAGCTGTGTGTGTGAGAAACCAGCTAACCAAGCTTCAAATGGAAGCCAAATGAGGCTTCCCTGCAGTTTCACAGCTGTGTCCCCAATGGCAGCTTTGTGCTGACAGCATGGTGAACTCTGCTTCATTTCTGTGACCACTAAGAAACAGAAGATTACAAAACCTGGAGTCAAAACTTGCTAGGATTAATTTTTTTTTTGTCCCTAGGGAATAGAAATGGCTAATTTTAAAAGCAGAGCAGAGTAACGTGATAGCATTTTTCAGATTAGTACTTACTGCCTAAATAATGACTCGTAGTGCCTTTTCAATTTTCCCTTTCCTCCTGAAGAGATGAGGAAACCTCTGCCTCATGTTAAAAAGGAGGTGAAAAGGCACAGAATAAGTGATAATTTACCAGTGTCATGAAGTGGAGAGAATGTGTTTGTGGGGGTTGTATTCAACTTCGCATTAACCCTACCCAGTACAGCCCGTACTGGTAGTCACAGGCAGGGAGGTGGCCACTTGCCTTCACAGCCTGTGTCCCATCACATCACTGGGATGCATCCAGCCCTGGCAAACCAATTGTTGCAGTCATGTTCATCCACGAGAGCTTGCTTACCCTCTCCGTAGTGGCTGTGTATAAGACAGAAATAATATGAAATTTCTGGGATCATAACTACTTCTAATTATCAGACATACTGTTAAACTTTAGTGCAGAAGATTAAAAATGTCTGCACGTTTGCACACTCAGAATTTTGTGTGCTGCTTACTTGGGGAGGGTGTGTGTACATACATGCACACATATGTCTTAGCTAATGAATGCAATTCTGTTCAAACATCTGATGCAATGTAGGGATACTAATGACTTTGGAATGATGATGGTGCTGTAACTCAATTAAGATGTTTTTAACAAACTGCCTCAAGTGGGCTGCAAACAGCTGCAAAACACCCACTCAAACCTCTAACAATTGCAGCACTAAACAACAGCAGTGTCATGTGTGTGCTCTCCTTAATGAGTGACGAACGCAGGAGCAGGCTTTAATTTTTGTTCTTTTTCTTCCTTTTCTCCCACAGACTATCCACGTTGCCATTGTCTGTGCAGGCTACAATGCCAGTCGGGATGTTGTCACACTTGTCAAGTCTGTCTTATTTCACAGGTAAAGGTAGCTTTCCTTTCTTGTATGTAGTATATCTGTTCATGACTAAGTAAGTTCTTTACTGAATTTACTTACTTCAAAAGAAAGTCAGATTCCTTTCCCTGGTTCCTTTTTCTTTTTAAGGAATGAAGCATTTAATTTGTGACCATCACAAATAGATTCACCTGTGTGAAGATTTCTATGGTGAATTAGAGATCTACCTGGTACCCCTGTTGCATTGTGGGAATAGGGACAGTATCTCTCCTCAGTGTAAAGCATCTGCACACTCCTGAATGCTGTAAAATAATGATGATGGTAATAACAGCATTGTATCCATTTAGCCTATTTCTGGTATCAGTTTATGGCACAGGTGTAGATGATAAATTCACACTGGTTGCTTGACTATCCCAGCTTCCAATTTTGACATTTGTTTTTGAAGTACACCTGCTGTTATAGTCAGTATATACTATTTCATTAAATTCAAATGGTTTATTCTGGCTTCAGAATGGCTGCTTACAGCCCCTGAGAAGATTTTGCAACCAGGTTTTAGCATAGCTAGCTCCCAAAGTTGAGAGGCATAAATGTACAATGAAAACAAAATAACCAATTCTCTTAATTGACAGCAGCTCCAGAAAAAGATAATTCACATTAAACTGTGTGTGGGCGTGTGTGTATATCCCTTGTCCAGTTTAGAAATGTCTCTCAGAGATGCTTTCGCATAATGTTGCAGAAAGTGGATTAAAATTGGGAAGTGATCAGACTGTTTGACTCAAACAGGACAAATAGACAAATAAAATATGCTTACAGTACAAACAATTTACTAAGGAGGTAGTTTCAATATGCTGCTTTATTTGAAAGACAATTTTGTGCAAGAGTGAACGACTTTTGCTCATGTCATGTGGTAATATCTTCTTGCATTTCGCCTGAGAGAGGCATTCCAGTCCCACACTTTGCTCCTTATGTTTGCCTCCAGTCTTCTGCTGGAAGCCTTAGTAGTCACTCCTTGACAATGGTTTTAGTATACCATTTTATCATTTTTGGTAAGCTTCATAAAATAATAGAAATGCTCACTTTGTCCAATATGGAAAAAGACTCATTGAGTACTGTTTAATCTCCAAAATACGAGACCAACTTCCATTATCAACACAGAGTCTTTGCAAGTCTTTAGAGAAGTAGCATGTTCGTGTTAGATGAGGGGTAGGACCACAAGAACAATGCTAAAATAAACATAACCAAAGCAAAAAAACCCAGTAAAAATCCATGTCATTCTCTGTGCTGAATTTTTCTGAATGTCAAAATTCTGTTAAATGTTAAAACTATATCTATTTCCAATTAGAAGTTTGAATTATTCAGTGTAAACTGGCTTTATATTGCAAGGATGTGGGGTGGTTTTTGTCTATTTTAATTGTTGTTTCTAAAGGATTTCATGGCAAATTGCATTTTTGTGGTGACATGAGTTATCCTAGTGGTTAGTTTCTCCCTGTTTTTCTATCCTAGTACTTGCATCCATTTTGAGAAGACTTTAATCTCTCTGTTTCCAAATGTTCTGCAAATAATAGGAATCTCACAGCTCAAAGATTTAAACAGCCTCTCTCTGTGTTCCTTAAAGGAAATGTACCTGTTTTACATAAGCCACTCATCTGAGTGATTAGCAAATTTATAAACAATTCTGCTATATAATGAAAATATTAAATAATAATTAAAATATTAAACCAAAACAAAGTAATTAATATTGGTATTTTTAAGTGTGGTGGATTCTGCATCTGTCAAGAACATATTTGTTGTTTGGCCTGCACTAGTGCTCGTCTCAAAGGATTTGTTGAGCTCAGCAGAGGTGGTCAAGATAAAGTCCAGTATAGCTAATGAAACTTTAGTACATTCAAGATAACCTATCTCCCTTGTTTGCTCAGAACATGCTTAAAGACAAATCTAAGGCCATTCCTGCCTAGGACTAGCTTTTCTCACTAGACATTAAATTGTTTGCTAGAAAGAGAAGATATTCTCAAAAAAGAGACAGAACTTCTTACAGACATTTCTTTCTTATCTGCTAGAAAACACAGGCTTCTTAAGCATCAGTTGATGCTATGGCTACATGGCCATGCTTCAGTAGCACTCCTTTCTTGGATCTTTATCTTTGGAATGGCAGTTGTGTAGAAGGATGCAGAATAAGCTAAAAGAAACAACAAGCTCAGCTGAATATTGATTTAGAACTAAGTTTCCTTGCATTGCTTGCCATGTGCAAATAATGTTATCTTGGAGACTGGTCTGCACTTCAGAAATGGTGATGGTTGGAAAGAAGGCTTCTTTTAGTTGCTAGGATCTATTTAATTTTAGGAATGAAAGATGGACACAGGTCATGATACTGCATTAGGAGGATTGAGTTAGGAGAGTTGGAAGTGGTTGGTTCAGATAGTGAATGCTTCATGATGTCAGCATCAAGTTTACCTCTGACTTGAGGGTCACCAGTGAAAACAGGCACGGAGATGTCTCTTCTTCTAACCCTAAATACGCACCAAGGAGTGCATCCTAGCTGGCATTGTCCAACAAGCCAGGCAGAACAGACATTTGAAAGGACTGTATGCTTCCAATGGAGAAGTTTGCTTAACAAGAAGTTTGCTATCCTAATCTCTAAGTTAGGCTACTGGTCCTTCATTTGTAGGATCACCACATTGAATCTCAAATATAGTTTTGCAGGAACAGAAAAAATATCCTGCCAAACATATTGTCATAGGAGTTTTCTTTTTCCTTGAATACACCCTGAATACAATTTACTGATTTAACAACTGACCCTTCAAAACAACCAGGCTTAATATCCTGCACCTCACTTGATGTTTGTTGTAAGACACTGATTTCAGTGAATCTGTCTGGAATTTGTCGAGTTGTCATGTCCTGCTTTTAGCATTTCTGTATAGGTTAGTAATTAAGGCATGTTTTAGTGTGCATTTTGATACAAAACTATACACTGAAATTCCCTACTTCTGTAGAAAATCCTTACTTCTCTAATGGAAGAGCTCTGAGAAAAGAGGCCATGTCAGTCTAATCCCAGGGAGCATTAACATATTTGTTATACCCCCAACTTCGAGCTAGAGTGCTTAGACAGAGACACAAAACAGCAGGAGTGCTGGGTCATTAAGGATAAAAGCTACAGGATTTTCTATAGATGGAGTGTGCTGTCTCCTCTCTCTTGCATGAATGTACAGCAAATTCTGCATATTGAACATTTCAGCTCTCCACAGGCCTAAAACACCAAGTTTCAGATTCAAGTCATACCATATATATTATGAGACTTAGGCAAGCCACTTGTTCAGACCATTGGAGAAACTATATCTATCTTCAGGTCCCAGAGAGTGGGAAAAGGAGAGGAAAGGGGTAGTGTGATTGATTCCATGTAAGCACACCATAGTTCAGAAATGTGTTTCATTCCCACTGATAAAGGAGCTTGATTCCAGTTTTGTCTTTTGAAAACGTATGCTCCAGCCACAAAATCCAGCAGCTTTTAACACCCAGTTTGACATAACTGACAGTCTGTTCTCAGGAGGAGACTCAGCAGAGCTGGGATAGTGCAGGGTTTGCAGTCTGATAAATATGCATTGGCAGCACTGCACAGAGGGAGGCTTGTAGAATGAATACTCAGTCCTACTCTGCAACTTTCCTGCTTTCCTTTCTTGCACATCCAGTTCCCAATTATGACAGATTTTATAAAGCCATTGCAGGGCTAAAAAAAATTATCTCTGAGCCAGTTTAACACAAGCCAATCTCGTATCACTGTGTCCTAAGAGCAACCTAACTTTAGTTTTTGCAAACCAAAAGAGTAAACACTAAAAATTAACTACAGTGGGTCAAATAGGTAGAATGAGGCGCAAATACTTTTGGAAACAGTGCTTATAGAAGTATGCTAGCAAGCACCTGCTTTTCTTTTTCAAAATTGAACCAGTTTTCTGTGGCTGATAACTTTGCCTCTATCTTTTGCAACTATTGGTCCAAATTACGTTGGTGATTTTCAATGTTTTACTCCATTTCTGAAAATTGTAAACCTTAGAGTGCCACAGAAACAGCTCACAATTACAGTTTCATATTGAAAAGATAATTTCTCTCTCTGCTCAGGTAAGTCTTGAGTAAGAGCTAAAATGGTTTATAATGTACTCTTATGTTTTCCAGAGATGTGCTAAACACTATGTTTCGTTTGGAAACAAAGAAAACACCAAAATGACACAGTTATAGCATGTTTCTGGCAGTTAGGTCAACCTCACAATCTGTAAAAAATTAACTTCTCTTTTGTGCCAGCAAGTACTGGGTTGGTTTTTTGTGCCCTTTTTTCCCTTCAATGTCAGTCCCTCTTCTTTGGAGGAGTCATTGCATTTACTTCTTTAGCTGTACTCTCCATCTATGCTACAGCAATAGTAGCGTAGTAATGTGGGGAGGTTTGTAAGGAATGTAAACAAAACCAGACAACCAGACAAATGCTTTTTAATATGAAATTGCCTCTTTGCTTTAAGAAGGCTGCTTTTAACCTTAAAGTTAAGCATATGTCTGAGCATTTTCAAGAACAGGATATGAAGCTGTGTTACAGAATACTGTATGAATAATGTACCCTTTTTTTTTCCTTAGAACAAGTAGAATAAGGCAAGCCAAATGAAAATCTAAATTAAATTAAAAGGATGACATGTAATTTCCAAGTAAGAGTCACAAGTCAACACTGGCTGGTAATTAAAGCTTATATAATCTAATGGCTATATTCCATGGAGACCACTTTGCCTTAATGGAGTTAATTTAAGAATTCAAAACCTCTGACAGTGTTTCCAACTTTTCTAACGTGTCAGTCTATTTTGTGGGAGATTATTCTGGCAAAAACTATAAAGCATGACCTGGTTTCTTTGATCTATATAAATGCATCAATAATACACACCTCTTTTTGTTTTTTCTATCTGTCCTAACAATAGAGGCATAATGGAGAAAGCAATGTTTAAAAAACATCTGCCCATGGAATCTCTTAGTACTTCCCAAAGAACTTCTGTAAGTTAACACAAAACAAGAAGATCTGTGAGTGATGCAGCAAGTGTCTATTTAAGATCTCTCCAATAGTTTGGGGAGTATTTTCATCAATACTGGGTGTGAAGAGGTATAAAAAAATCTTGAAGATTTTCACATTAAAATTTTCCACGTATGAGAGATGGAGTGTCATATGGGCATTAGGAAAAAACTTTCCCAAACTGCCTTTTATAATTCCTGTTTGAAGTTCTTGTAACCATTTGTTACAGATATAAAAGGTATTACCTTGTTGTGCTTCCCTTAATAAAGTACAGGTTTTGGAAATAAACCCCCTGGGCTACTGACCTTTTTATATTCTTAGAAAATAAAATTCCTCTGTTGCAGAGAGAGAACTGTGTAACCAAGCAGCCAAGCAGCTGCCTTTTGAATTCCTAACAATTGAGCTATGGAATAGTACAGAAGGGAAGAGTGAGTCTTGGTTCACTACTCCCTTTTTCAATTGTAGATTTTTGTATTTAACTTTATGGCAGTGGCTATTGGAAAAAAAAGGGTCACAAATGCTTGAGCAAGCAGATCATAAATCTGATGAAGAATAAGAAGTTTTGAAATGCAAGAGTAAGACATCATGATAAGAAAAATGTAGAGAAATGGGTACCTTGAAATAGACTTCTAAATTCATGGCCTGACTTTTAAAATTATTGACTTCTTTTCCTTTTATTAACGTTATAGCACCTCAGCAATTCTGAAAATGAGGGCATTCATTCAAACTCCTATATTTAGGTCTAAGAGCCTATATTTAAGCATCCATGCTTGAAAATCTTGGCTAGAATCTCCCTTTGTCCACTTTTGAGTAAAGTAATTTAGGAAAATAAATGTGTGCTCTTTACATATGGTTTACTTTGTCAGATAGTATTCTGATCTTAAGATAAGTGGAAATAAGTTAATATATGAAGATTTGCAGTTTTCTGAATAGAGTACCTAAAACATTAAGTTTCCACTTGATGGGAAATAGCCTTATTTCAAAACTACATTTTACCACATTAAGACATTAGTGCATCAGAATTTTCCATGTAGCAGAAACTGTGAGAAATTGTACTTGGTAGAAATTCAAATGTTCAAAATCATTGAAGTAAATATGATGAAGCATTTTTTGGACCTTGTGAGAAATTCTATGGCTGTTTCAATACTTGCTTCTTTAGTGAGGAATCTGGAAGACCAAGGGCTCAGAGTTCTGAAACCTTGGACACTGGAAACCTTTATTCCCAAACAATGAATACTGGGAATTTTCCACAACCTGTTAGTTTTGTGGGAGAAGTTTATCACAGTTGCCATATATTTGCCCCTTGTTATTCCATAGTTGCATATCCTGTCACCTTGACAGTGTAGTGATTTCCATCAGGACAAGATACAACCAGCCTCTACTATGTGTGGTTTTTATAGTTCTCTTGATGTGCCCAGTGGAAAATGAGCAAAATGTCCAAGTTTAATGAAATTCAGCTTTCACTGGAATCCTTCACAATATCCTCATTGTCACCCCTGATTCTTAGAGCTAGTGATTCAATCACGTCGTCAGGTAATTATGGCATCCCTTTCACATATCTCTTGAGAAAGATTTCCATCTCACAGAATCTCTTCTGTATCTTTTATAATGGATGTTGGTTGATCTTTAAGTTTCTAAACTTGTTTCATAAACACTTTGAAGCAATCCATATCTCTGAGACTTCGCATATTGCAGACAGCAGAAGAGGTGAAAGATGTCATCTGTGTGTATGCTAGTACGATTACCTTCAGAAGGTCTTCCAGCTTTGAGTCTGTGCACTGTTGGCTTCTAGCACCGTGCTAAACCTCACATTTCACAGAACTGAAATCTCGTCTGCAGTAAAAATTTCTGTGGCTGATGCACATTTAGTTGTAGATGTCATCAGGTCACTATACTGTTTTGGGGATATATTTTTGTAAGTGATAATCTTCTGCTTTGCCTCTGACACACACTTTTCTTCCAGCTGAATCTTTACCATGAGGCTCACAACTTGAAAGAGATTTCTGTGTGGGAGTACAGCTATCCTTTTTTCTTTCTCCCAGTAGGAGATGAACTAAAGTAAATGTCACCCACTTGTACCCATTTAAGTTTCATACACTCTGGGTCATTCAGATAAGTATAAACTGCTACTGAACATCTGAGTGTCTTTGTGTCAGATTTTTTCTTTTCAACTAGCGTATTTCATCTTGAAATATTTTATATCAATTCCGTTTAACTAAATGATCATTTGAAAGAAGACGGAACTTTCTTTTTTTAACTGATTTTTTACTCTTCTTATTCTACTTTAGAAATGAGATAAATAACCCTGGAATAAGAAAAAAAAAAAAACTAAAAAAAAAAAAAGGGAAGGAAGTCACTGAAGAACACCAGCTGGGAAATAGTCCTACCAGAATCCAGACTCAGCCCCTGCTTAGCAGAGGGACCTGTGTGGGATGTGTATGTTGACATTCAAGATCTATTTGTTTTGAGATAGCATTTGGCCTGTACCCAAAACCACTGGTGTTGTACTTTGTTTCTCTTGGCCTTGTCTTTACTAATGAGATGTATTTCGTGATCACTGCTATTTCCTGATTTTTTCTTGGCAAGGTGCCTGGTTACTGCGGAATCTGCATGAGCCAGGATGTCCTCTTCTACTCTCCTGCTGGGCTGGTGAAGCAGATGTAATTGCTGTGATCCCTTTAGCTTGGTAATGGGACACTCAGCAGCTGGCAGCTTAACGCCTTTCCCCTCCTCCCTCCAGGGCAAGCTGGAGATTGAAAGACCTTTGTCTTTCGAAAAGCATGTTGTGGCTTAGTATTTTGGATATTGTTAAATGCAGGTCAGCTGTGGGTTTATTCTGCCATCAGGATTCTCTCATATATAGGGCGTCTGCCCAGCCCTTTTCTGCTTGTCCTGTGAGCACTTAATGTGATCCACTGTGTCCTTGAAGCCAAAACAGCAGCTTCACTGGCAATCCCAGGTGCTGAGTTCGATCTTAGGTGCAGCATTTCTGACACTGCAAAATTCAGTCATATGTTGCTTCTCATAACAGTGTTGTCTTTCTGATGAGGGGTCTGTCCCAATACTATGAACCATTATATGTATTTTTACATTTTCCTGTAGACTTAGTTCGGTGGGATGCAGTATTACTCATCAAAGCAGGAAGAGAAACATTAAAGAGAAAGGCACACATTGTTCATTAATGTCGAAAATGGAGAAAAAATAATCTTCATCTTTTGGGTTTAGCCCAAAAATGTAATGGAAGTATGTTGGCCTGAAGTAACATAGTTTTTCTCACTTTTCATTCACACTGAAGAATGTAGTAGCATCAGTCATCTTCCACTTTAATCAACATCTAAAACTAAATACTTCTCTTGTCAGATGAAAAATATCAATTAACAAGTACACCCATTTAGCTTTATAAATTCCATAGAAATGAGAATCCACTATTCCACCCTAGGGATCAAAGAGGGTTGAGCCAATGCTAAAGTCTAAACCATTTGTCTTCATAGTGGTTTTTGCAAACTCTGTCCTTCTCTGCTGACAGGGAAGGTTGCTAAGCTAAGGGTAAACATGAAAGACTAGAATTTGTGACTAACATCCACTGCCGGGTTTTTGTATTCCTACCACAGAAGTTAAGATGAAATTTTGTTGCTCACTGTCCCTCAAAAAGGGAAGGAGCTTAAGGCAATTAAACAAGGGTTTTATAATGTCCAAGTTCACATTAATATAGAAAAATCCATACACTTTGTCAAAGCTTGCCTCTCTTGCTGATACTGGCTTCACTTGTCTTGTTTTAAAGCTTTTCAATTAGCTGAAGTCCTGTAACTTCAGAGGTGAACCCAGATCTGGTGTTTTAAGGTAAAATGTTTCCTTTCTTCCTGCCTTTCTTTAACTATTCCTCCTCTTAGGAGAAAGGATGTGGCGAGATTTGCAATCTCCATTCTATTCACCGTACCAGTGAATAGCTAGAAGGCACTCACCTGAAACATCTAATTGTGGGTTCCTATGGGACAGCTGTTGATTCCCCAAGTTTGCTTTGTAGAAAAGTTCTACGTAAACTCAAGGGTCCCAGAATTTCACCTCATTCAAATTGTTATTTTTTAACCTTCCCTTGCACACTCATTTCTCCACAGATACTGTTCTTACCACTAAGATAAATTACCAGGTTCACATAGAAACTGAAAGCAATCACTTCCAGAGCTCAAGTCCCCAAAGGGATATTAACTTGACGTTTTTTTAAGGAGCTGGTGCAGGGGACAAGACTCTTAGCTGTAATAAATCATCACATTCCACTGAAGTCAAAGGATGTGTATGTTTATAACCATCTAGAAACTGATCGAGTATTTCTGTTATTGTCATGTGTATTCAAATTCTGTCTCAGCATTTTGGCCCCAGAGCGGGACTCCACCTGACATGCTGTACACTCAAAACTTGACATCTTAGACACAGATAAAGCTTTGTAAATTCTGATGTTTTCCTTTAAGAACTGGAATTAGAAATCTTTGAACTAACGCATTTCTGTCCCTTCTCGTATCAGGCGAAACCCACTCCACTTCCACCTCATCGCAGATGCAATTGCCAAACAGATCCTGGCAACTCTGTTCCAGACATGGATGGTCCCTGCTGTGCGCATAGACTTCTATGATGCAGATGAGCTCAAGGTAAGGACAGACAGACACAGGTGTCAGTCATTTCCTTCCGATTTGATGTCAACCCTTTGTTCCTCATCTCCCTTGACTGGTGACTTGCAGGGGAGCTACTGTCTAAAATACTCTTCCTGATCACAACTAATTCTAACTGACATGACTGTAACCCAAATTACACTTAATTAGAAGATGCCTAATGGCTAAAATCAGCACAGTTTCTCTGCCAATGGAATATGTTGTTTAGCAGCTTAGAATTTTACCTGCTGTCAAGAGGATTCTGGCTGTCCACCTGATCACATGATGTTTTTCTAAGGACACTTCTTCCTAGTAGCAATGATGGAATCTTAAGTGTCTTCTTGTTCAATAAGCCCAAGTCTGTCACTGGAAGCACTCAACTGCCCTGCATTCCTTCAGCACAGGTGTGTGACACCCTGAGCACACAGGCTGTGATGAGGTATCAGTAGTACAATAGCTACCTTTTTTATCTGGATGCCTGCCCTTCCAAAAGGAATTAATATGAAGAGAGTTCAAAGGGGGGGGAAACCTCTTACTCAAAGTAATTATCTTTTCATAGTTAAAAAGTTTGAATCAGAACATGGAGGCACAGCATTGGTTTTGAGCGGTGTGTTTTTAACCTGTGGAGGTAGAATGAAATGTTCAGATTTTAGAATTTGGAGTTGGTGGCAGTAGTTTGTATGACTTATTAGACTGTTCTGAACAGCACCCTGACACAAGGAGAAAACCAAAATTCAGCAAATTTCTGTTCTAATTAAGGGGTAAATTCAAAGCACATCGCATTGTGAAATATTGAATACAAAAAGCTTTAGAAATAGATGGAAAGCGAAAAATGCGATTCTTGAGAAAAATACTTCGTTTCTGTTTTTATTTTTGTTGCTTCTTCAACAAGAAGTCATAAGCCCATATTAACCTAATTAGCCAGAGATCTTCCTTCTGTTCTTTATAGCTTCGTAGCAAGGAGCAGGTTTGTTCGTATAAATCTTGTACGTGTCTATGTTCCATGTGCTTTTCTGCAAATTGTAGGGTTTTTAATTAGCGTCTCAGCTGGGGAAGACAGACCTCTTAGTGTTTTCCTTCTGGTCACTTGGGTATGGTCCAATCTAGTTAAGTAAATAACAACCAAGAGAGCTTACTTCAGTGATCCCCAAATTTCTGATTTATAGGCAAAGCACTGAGCAGATATGAGGCTACAGAGCAAACTTGGTTTGTCCCTCCCTCTTCACTCAGCGTTAATTTTTGTGTGACTGGTAACCTAAATCAAGACTAGACTATCTTGCATGTAACCCATAGGCTTTAGGTTGAGGACCACTTTCTAACTGGATGCAGGTATTGGTGCATAAATATCTTTCCAGGTTTGTCACTCTTCTTCAGAGCTCATCATGCTGCATACCAAGCAACTTCCCTGATTTCAGTGTCCGGGAAAACACAGTGTATAGTACTGAGTGTAGGGGAATGTGACAGACACTGCCAAAGGAGAGCAGAGTTGTAAATCTAAACAGAGTTTTTAAAAGCCAGGAATGATGCTGGCTCATATCCAGATCATTCTGCAGGTTTTAGCAAAGAGGACGAGAGGAGCTGTTTACAGACAGCTGTAGGAGCTCATCTCATTTGTTTCCTATGTAGCCCCTAGAGAGGATTTAATGATTGGTTTGGGTTCATGTATTTCACCTGCACTCCTGGGAGCTATATTATGCTGCCTGGTGTTAAGAAAACATAGAGCTGATGCTGGATGTTTATTAGAAAGTCTGTCTTTCTCTGAAGTGATCTATGAATTCACTGTTACAGTATATACTGTGTTTCAGTTTAAATGACCCTCCATAGTTCTTTTTTAAACCTGCAATCAATACCAATTCCTGACATTTAAAAGGGTTGAGACTGAGCAATAGCATGAGAACTTTCTGCTTAGCTTTCATTCACCAATGTTCAGTTGTTTTGGAACACATTTTAGCTGCTACAGAAAACATTTCATTTCACATTTAGTTTTTTCCCATTGGATATGTATGAGCTTCCAGCCTCTCCCTTCTAATTCAGCAGGAACTGGCATGTTAGATTAAGCCCTGAAGTCCTGGGAAAAGTCCTGCTTCTGCTCCTATTCCTGCTCAAACAGTGGAAGGGAGCACATAATATTAGATCCTCCAAAAATAGTATGGATGCTTTTTTGTTTTCAAGCAGCTATTTCGAATTCAGGCAACAGTTTCCACTAGCATATTAATTTTTTAAAAGGCAGATTTTGGAGACTAAAATATTTGGTATTTGGCAATGTTTCTTAACATATCCTGCAGCTCTTAAAATACATGCTGTTTAGCTTAGAGGTAGAGCCACCAGTGTCCTGAAGAAAGGCATAGAAAATTAGGCTTGGCTGTGGCTGTTGTTTTCTCTCAGGTTTTAGAGGAAAACTGTACACTTCATTGCAAGACAGGGAAAACAAGGTACCACAGATTATATCAGAATTTCTAAGGCCAACAAACCAACATATCTACTTTGCTGCTGTGAATTAAGCATGTCAGATATTCCTTTTAAAATTTAGAGAAGACTCATTTTTCCTTTGCCAGGTGACACAGGTGTTCACATTCATGTTGCACCAGAAAGAGCCTAGGTTCATTCTCTCCCTAGAAGCAGGTGCTGCCAAGATAACAGTAGCCTGCTTGGAAGAGGGATGGAGCACAGGAAAGAATGGCATGGGAAAGGTGTGTCTTTGCTTGGGGCACATGGTAAGAGAGGAGACAGAAGAGGAGGAGACTTGAGTATGGAGCTGAACCAAGATAACAGCATTACCAGGAAAAGGGTCAGACACAGTCGAGATGGCAGCTTGCTGGATGTATTTCTTTCAGCCTGTGAGTTTGAAGATTTTAACAGCCACTTCTAAGATGCTTGTAACCTTCCCCAACATAGCTTGGCCTGTCTCCTCACTGCCTTGCCAATAACCACAAGGGAGATAGATGGGTGCTTAAAAGCTCTCCCTCAGCTTACAAGCTGTTCAGATTGTGAACTCTCTCCCATTAACTAAACTTGCTGTGTGCAGTTAGTAATCAGCAATAAGCATCCTTGAAGTGTGGGCTGCTGATAATGGTGCCAGTAATTGAACTATTCCACAGCTACATACTTCATTCTTGATCTGCTCAGTATAGCCCACACATAACTCTTCCAAATTTAAGTGGTCACATATGGCTGTGACTGCAAACTGGAAAGTTACTTGGCAATGTAAATTCACTTTATATGATCACTTTAGTCATGTTGGTCAGCTTTGGTCCTAATGCAGTAGATGTATCTATTGCAGCAGTGCATCCCACAAAATAACTGGAAACTGAAAATGGTCTTCTTTGAACATTAAATAAAAGGAAAAAAAATACCTGTGAAACATTCATCCATTACAGCTGTGACTTGCAAATATCAGGCTGCAGGATATTGTGTTTTTTTCAGTTCAGTCTTACATGAAGAAACTCCAGAACAAACTATTCAAGATGTGCAGCTTGGGCACTTGGCTTCTACACTTCATTGTTTAACATGGAATCTTGTGTCAGTTCACTCACAGGGAAATACAGGTATTAAACCCATTGTGGTCTGCACTGTCCCAGAGCAGAAGGAACAGCTGATAAGGCAGTACTGTATGTGATGAGTGGAATACAGATGAGGTGAGTTGGTTTTCCCAGATGTTGCCTGACAGACTGATGACATCAGGTGAACTGACGAAGGCAGAATGTAGAATGAGCAGTTGCCTGCTCTGCTGTAAGTGGCCCAGATACACAGTCTCTTCATCACTGATACAGCAGAAAAGCCATCTCCTTTAAATAGTTTAGGCCACATGTGCTGCAAGTGATTTATGAACTTGAAGGGATGGTGAATAGGTTTTTGTAGTAGATGAACATTTGATCTGAAAGTGAAATGTGAAAAACTTCATTCTTTGCTGTATATATGGACAATATTCCAGCTTTTACTGTTCCCAGAAACAACAGACCACAAATCTGACTACCAGTGCTGCATTAGATGATGTCATCAGAAATGTTGAAGTCTGCACTCTCAGTCAACATCAGTGGTCTGATCCAGAAAGCACAGCCAAACTGGGATAATGCATGGCATAAAGATCACGTATCTTTGGGCATTTACTGAAGTATGAGATGAGTTACTTCTTAGCCACTTTCATCTGAACTTTGAAGACAGTTCACTAGGTCAGATATTTGTCATCATTTGGACAGCCATCACAAAATACTCTGAGTTAGAAGGGAGCCATGAGGATCATCGAGTTCAGCTCTTAAGTGAGGAGTCCATAGAGAGGTTGAATCCACAACCTTGGTGTTACTAGCACCATGCTCTACCTGACTGAGTTAATGGGCAAGGGCTATGAGACTTAAGCAGAAAAATAAAGTTTCATTCTTTAATTTTGATTGTAGCGTAGCTGGCTCTCAGGGCTGTGCCTGTTTGCTCCCCCGATGCACTTAAATTCCCACAGTGGGAACTCCCAGGCTTGTCTGCACAGATGAGATAAAGGCCTGGTTTGAGACGGCAGCCCAAGCTGAAACCAGGTGATTGATGGAGCTGCTGGCCATCTGCACAAGAAGTATTTGACAGCTTGTTACAGGAGCGGTCCTGGTGGGAATTTCAGACAGTTCTTGAGATTTCCCAGGCAGACCCTGCTGTGCCTAGACCAATTTGTATGCTTAAGCATGTCGATTAACATCCTGGGCAAAGAATCTGGCTGTCCCAGATATTCACAGACAGTTCCTGCTGCAAAGTTAATCGATTGTACAAGAGTAAGACAATCAATAGGAACAGTTCCTGCCTGTGTAGAAATGATCATGTAGACAATCTTTTGTACGTACTTAAGATAGTTAGGAAATGTTTCGTACATAGGTTAAGGTGAGCTGTAGTGATGCATTGTGCATGTCTTGCAGTGGTCAGGTAGGACTGCAGACCAGCTGGGTTACAAAAATTGTACAGAAACATTTTTGTGGGAGTCTCACCCAATCCAACTAAGATGACCCTGTAAGAACCCTTACTGTGGAGATTTCCTTTGCCTTCTAGACAGAAACCAAGTGTCCTGTCTGGCACGTTGTATTGTCCATGCAAAAATTAGTCAAAATTCCAGTAATGTTAGCTATTTTAAAGTATGCTCAGTTTGTGAGTGTCTTTGCAGCAAATTGCACCAAAAGCAAATTAAATGCAATGAAATCTTTGGATACCAGCAGAAGCTCTTCCAATAGCTTGATAATAGATAGCAGTGATAGGGCTGTATGTATTGTACATTGCCATATACCAATTTTGGAATCATGATTGAACAAATGCTTCTAAAGGAATGGCAGATCCCACCTGCTGAGCATGGGAGAGAGGGATTCTGGTTGGGAAGATGTGAGAGTGTATTTGATGAACAAATTATTAGCTTGGTGTTTTTCACATCAACTTGAGAGGGTGACAATGATAGCAGTGTTGGTAAAGCCTTGAACAATAAAATCGGTCAGCATTCCCCTGCCCTCCACCACCTTCCTATTCAACAAGTTCTGCTGGATATTGCAGCCATCCATAACAATTTATTTCACAGTAACAGTGACTGACCCTTAAACTATCATGGATTGTAATGGTTTGACTGGATTTGCATTGCACAGCGTGCAGATTATTTATTGTTAAGGGCAGTGCAGGATTGTTTATCTGTTAAGTAGTTCACTGCATGCCTCAGAGGCAAACACACAAAGTTAAAAAGCAGAAGTACACTACTTTCCTTCATTTCTTTTCCACTTCATATGCAAGATCTAATTGCTATTAATGCAATACAGAATGAGGAACTCAGCATCTGTTTATGTTTACATTCATTTACGCAGCAGTAAGTATTCAATTAAAGCATTTCTACGGCACTGAGGTTTTGATCTAAAACTGTCACGTGTTATGGGGGCCTTGCAGTGCTCCTGCATTTCACCAGCCTTCTGTCTTTCTGTAAACTGGCCTACTGCACATGTCAGTGAAATAATAGGCATAGAGTGCTGTTTCTTCCTGCTCTTTCCCCTTCTCCTTAGTTTTTTTTAAATGTGCAAATTGAAGATTTTGAAAAACAAAGTCTGTAATGAAAACATTTTACAGATTTTTGTAACTTACGTGGCTTAGTTTTAGAATTTAATTTCCACTTCATAATTGAGATTTTGTGTATTTGCTAATGGACGTATTGAATACTGGAGAATTGAAGTCTCAGGTGATAAAATATGCTTGTGGTTTGACACAGTGCTGCCATGTTAAGGACAGGGCCCTTTATCCATGGTTTTCAGTACAGATGACAGGACATTAACAGATCAGGTTTTGTAAACCAAGATATTTTCCTTCAGACTGTTTGGAAGGAAATTAGTATCCACCAAGAAACAGATAGCAATTCAAACTCCCCAGCACAGTGGAACCTTTGTGAGGAGGTCAGAATCTATCCATGCAGACTGAGTAGCCTAAGCAGTACTTCTTCTGCCCTCCCAGTTCCTCTTCTGCACAAAAAAAAAAAAAAAAAAAAAAAAAAAAAAAAAAGAGGAGCCATACAACATTCAAGACTATTATTTAGATGTGTTTTCCATTATTATTTAGATCTAGAATATGAAGAAAGTAATTTTACATAAAATCAGACTGGGTCTTAAATGTCTGCCTGTCCTAAAGAGGTGATCAGAAAGAAGTGCCATGGAAATCACTGAGGCTGGTCAGAATTGGTCATGGTAATGGGACTCATAGTGCCTTTCTGACTTAGCAGTTGTCACCTGCATAGTGACATGTAACTTTCATGAACAACCTCATCTCTGACTTTATGGAGGGAGGCAACATATCAAACACAGAATTGTTTCTTGCAGATATTTATGTAATTTTTCTTCAGATTTACAAATGTAGTCAGTTAATTTGAGATTTAGAACTGTTAGAGTTTGTTATACTGAGACGAAGCCCAGTGTGATGCAATATTCCCTGGGCCTCTTTCAAGGGTCCCAGTCTGCCTACGGTGTTACATTGTGCAGTGCTTCTACTGCTATTCTAGAAGAAAGCCTCATGTCTGACTTTGTAAACCCCTTGTACTTTCCTATTGTTGCTGGTGCTTGAAAAAACCTTAGAGTTTTTTGTTTTATAATTTAGTTCTAATTACTGTGGGCCTCTCTGCAGCTGCACCTTTTTCCTGATTCTAGGGAAAAGCAGTATAATTGTCTGTTCTACATCCACCAGGAAGACGGGGTAACTGTTCTTTGTAACATATGTGGAGTGAGGAATGAGGAGCCAGCTCTCTTCCACTTAACATCACCCACATTTGTATCATAGTAGCTGACTGTGACATTTCAACAGCAAGGATTTTTGTTTGGCATTCAGCTTCTTAAACATTGCTCATTGCAGCAACATGTGCTGCACCTCCGGGGAAGGCAATTTTAGCAGGGAATGAGAAAAAGATGAATAACTGCACACGAGATTTTCCAAAAATTATTCAGTTTGACAAAAATTAAAAAACGTGCCCTGGAAAAAAAACTAAAAAAGACACAGCATCTCAAACTAACTTCAGCAGCTATTGCTTGTTCTATGCATCCTCATTACAACTGCCTTCTCAGAACGTTATCATCCACCTAAGAGAAATGAAAGCATTTTGCTGTCCTAACCTTGGATGTGCAGAAATTATTTGAACACTTTGATCTGCATGAGGGGTATAGGTTGTATATCCCCTGTACTTGCTGGGGAGAGATAATGGTCAGCCTGTGCTCCAGCACAATTTCTTTCTTTGGCACCTGCAGGTAAAAAGATGGGAAGACATATAATGACTAGAGTTAGATGGTCTTAGATCTTAATGACTTTTGACTTTCTCACATAGACACCTCCCTGCCAAAGGGCATTCGATTACTCACAGAAGAGCAGTGACATTTCAGGGCATTCCAAGTCAGGATCAGTACTGATGTGAGCATTTTACTAAAATGTTTAGTGATCCTCGCTTTTAGATTTACAAAGAACTGAAGTATATGTATTTCCATGTCTGATTGATAAGCTGAAAACAGGAGGAGGCTGCCTGTACTCCAAGAATATTCTTGATTCACCACCAGGGAAGGTTAGATTTCCTCATTTGTAACCTACTTGGTATTGGCTTATTTCTGAGAACCAACTGAGATTCAGGAAAGTGTTGGACAACAGAAGATGTGAGCTACTTCCCATGGAGCAGTTCAGCAGGCAATGTAGGCACAAAGTATTCTGAAGGACTGGGACTGAAATAGTCATTCTTGTGGAGAAAAATGGTGTTCTTGTCTGGGCACACCTTTTTGTGTGACACTTTTTTGCAGCACTGGAAATGACAAGCCATGCTGTGTGCCTGACACAGCACAAGCACACACTGAAATCACTCTTGTCATAGATCTTCTGAAACCGTCTCAGTCTGGGAAAGGGTGTCCAGGCTGATTTTAGTCTGACTGCTTGCTTTAAAGGGGAGATCTATAATAACATTATTAATGAAATGCCATTGATATCACCTCTTTTGTAGTCAACTTGATAAGAGAACATTTGAACTTCTGAATTGAGAAATTTTGTGTCTGTTAGTGGAGTCATCACTTTTCAGATCAATCTGCAATCCTACAAAGTTTCATTTTTTCAGATATGTAGTAAGGTTATTAATGAGATGCCACCAATGGTAATTTGGCTTGAGTCATTTCTCTTAGTAGAGCTACCACTTTTCATATCAAATTATTTAATCTTGTGAAAGTTTCATTCTTTGAGCTTATGTTGATGGTGTCTAGGTCTCACCCTTTCAGAAACAAAGATGAAAACTGAGTAATTTTCCGATATACTCCTCCATTATTTCAGATTTGAACCCTTTCACAGCTGAATGGATTCCAAAGTTTTTAGCTGACACAGGTGAAAGCCTATAGAATAGTTCCATCTCTGTTGTTTTAATGCGACATTTGGGACCTGTGTTCACCTGTCTCTCTGATTGCAATTTTATCTGATGGTCTTCAGGGTGAAACTACAAGATTACATGGAATTAGGGTGTCATTGATAGCCTTAGTCCTCACACAGATGTTTCAGGAAGTGTCTCAAGAAGTTGTAGGAGTTACATGCCCGTTACGTGAACCCTTCGTTTAAACACTACTCATGCAAATTCACTGCTATCTGAAGTATTTGATGATATTTAACCAGAAGCTGGGCAATTAACTAGACTGATGGCATGAACTTCAAGTTCAGTGTTTCTTGCTTTGAAGGAGCCCATTTTTCCCAATATCTTCATTTTCTTCAGATTGTTTCTCTAGTTAGTGCTGCATTGTTTGCGAGACATCGTAGTTGGTTCTAATAACAAAGAAAAAGAATAGTTTTTCGCCCCCTGTCACATTCACTGCTTCTTACACTATAGGTTATTGTTAGTTTTGCTTGTTCATAATTGTAATACTTTTTATCCTTTATTATTCTTTTTATTCCAGATATATTCCTGGAGCATTTTAGTCCCCAGGTGTTTTGATCTATTATAATACTTACCACTGGAGAAAAGAACACTGCTTCATGTAATTTTTGTCCCATGAAACAATAATTGCAATATTAGAAGTTCCACTCACCTGGTCTCCAACTCTGCAGGATGGAGGATGATTTGTTTTCCTGCAAATTCTTTGCTTTTGGTGAAAATTAGAGACATAAGAGTTCTTTATGGGAATGTAGCATTTATTTCACTAATTGGATGTGCCTTGCACCCACTAATGGCCTCTTTTTTGGTGCAGCATTTTCAGCTGTTGAAGTTTTACCATACTTACTCTTTAGGCAGAAACAGTAAAAGTTTAGGTCTGGAGAAAGGTGATTTTACTGGTGAGATGCCCTATAGTAGGTAGGGATTTTCTTCTGAATAGAAGAATGGATCATTTTTCCCATATGTATTTGCTATGTTTTGACTTTGTGTTAGGATATCAGAGGTCTGGTGAAAGCTGCATTCCCACATCCTTTCCAGAAACCATCCTGGGACATCAGGAAAGTTCTTCACTGAGAGAGTGGTCTGTCACTGGAACAGGCTCCCCAGGGTAATGTCACAAAGCTCTTGAACTCTGGTCATGACTCCAAGCCTGACGATGGATAACCCTCTTAGTCATATGGTTTAGTTGTAGGTGGTCCTGTGAGGAGCAGGGAGTTGCACTCGATGATCCTTGAGGGTCCCATCTAACTTGAGATAGTCTATGATTCTGTGACTCTTTATTTTGCAACTCTGGCTGTTGAATACTGTTTTGTATGGATACAAACAGGACAGGGGCCTTTCAGGCTTAAAAGGGTGAGGAGTCATTCCCTCAGCATTTTTGGTGTCTGGTTGGGGATTTTTTTGCACATGATAACTAGTATTTTGACCTGCAATCTCCTGCCAGGCATTGCTTGGTTAGCCATAGTCACTGTAACTGTTCTATAACCTTTTTCATCATCCTTTAAAAAGGATTTTCCAGTAGGGAAAGAATCCCACTTCGGATAAATTTTTGTCACTGAGTTGAGGCTGTTATCTATCCAACATAATATATGTTTATGCAAGATATGGGGTTGCTTTTTATTCTCAACAGTGCATCTTGATGACACCTGTTTGTTATCCTGACATCATGCAAAATACAGGTTGTGTGCCTCTGGACTTTGACCCCAAGAGCCACATGGAAATGTGCTAGAACATGGAATGGCTGCAGCTAACGTGCATGTGCTTGCATAGTTACTAAAGTCACAAAGCTGACAGTGCTAATATTTTCATGGATTTGTGTCTTCCCTGATGAATTATTCCAAAGAGCTTGTTGATTGAGTTCACTAGCAGTTAAAGCGGGCAATTGATCTTTCTTATCTTTCCATACAGATGAAGCGAGAAGGGCAGCCATGAGTTTTCACCACTGGGCAAATTCTAGCCAGATCTACCTGTCAGTCAGCTTTTAGCAGAAAGCTCTGGCTTCCTGCCATTTTATCTCCTTCAGTTTGTTTGTCTCTTTTCACTCATTCACTGACAGGAAGGGGTAAAAAAAAAAGTCTTTATCTTATCTTCTGGGGAAGATTTGTACTTTTGCCTCTTCTGGAGAGGTGGGACTGGGAGACTGGTGTTTGGCTGGTTCTCACTGACCTCTCTTGGGATGCTGAGACTCTTGTAGGTCCTCCACCCTTGACTACTGCACTGAAAACAGCTGGAGCTGAGGCCAGAGGCCCCAAAGGAACAAGAAACAGCACTAATGGAGACTGGCAATACTTTTCCATTCTGCAGTCTCATCTTGCGCAAACGAAGAGAGGAAAACAAAGAGGGCATTCAGAATTCTGGAGATAGCAAGAAACAGTGAAGAAATTTAGAAAGTCTCAAATGAGGGTAAAGAAAAGGACTCAAATAGAAACTGGCCATTTTAGTTTGCTGTGGCTAAACAAGGTGGGAGAAAAACCAGCCAAATACCTAAGGGGGGAGGAAGATAGTCCTTAAAGATCCTCATAGGTGAATTACCTTTTGGACACCTCTTTTCTGAAGAAGCTGTATAGCTGGATGTCTTGTTACCTAAATGGCAGAGACTAATAAAAAACCACATCAGTTTTACTTTATATCTGCAGTTGCATCCGTATAAAGCATATTGGTTCCAAAAACAGAGCATGCATAAGCTCTTGGCACCCTCAGTTAATTTTGTTATTGAGGAAGTTGTTTTGAAGAAGGATCCTTAAATCAGGTTTTTCCCACTTGTCTGCCCTTTGTGTGCATGTGTGTATTAGTGAGAGATTTGGAAAGAAAGAAAAAAAAAAAGAAAAATAAGTCCTCAGCATCAATCAGACTGTGTTATGGACTTTGCTACAGAGATGAGAATTAATTTGCAGTTATTTTCCTTTGCTGTATGCTGATGCTTATTTGGGAGGTTTTGTTTGTTCTGCCTTTTTAATATCTAATCTTCCTTTCCAGTTGTGGCTTGCTCCACGGTTTCTGCATTTGCTCTACATTATCCAGGACCCAGAGGTTCAAATAATCATCCATTTCTATCTCAACCTTTTTGCTCACTGCTGTTTGTATCCAGACTTGTTGCATGCATGTGTGGAAGATATCATCTGTTTCTTAAAGTGAAAGATGAGACAGAATCCTATTAAAGTCACCAGTGCTTCTGTGATGAGTAAGAACAACAGCCACAAAGGCCAGCAGAAATAGAAAAATGATTTTAGCAAAGATGTATAAATTCCTTTCTCCTTACAGTTGTTTCTTAGAGCAAGTTATTATTATTTCTTAAAATACTTAGAAACCAGAAATTCTGAATCTAGAAAAGTTACCCAGCTTTGCTGGATTTTTGGTTTCCTTGGCAACCATTCATATAAATAGTAAGGACTTGTTATGGGGGGGAATATCAGTATAATCAAAATCTGTGAATCACCCAGGAAAAAAATAAATTCAATGTTGAAGTTACAAGTTATCCAGAAAACATTAATAGAAGAGTCTGGTTTTGATTAAATAAGGCTCTCCTGTTAATGTTTGCTGGATGCCTGACAAGGATGGAGCAAAGGCAGTGATTTTCTGAAGGTGAGATGCAAGGAGATTCCTTTTCGCATTCCTTCTGAGAAAACTATTGATGGTGACAGTAATCTTCTTCCTCTCAGGATCTGTGGTGGCTTGGAATTTCTCTCTCTCAATCTAGAGGTTTTATTATTATTATTATGGTTATCTGTAAAGAAGAAATATGCTGAAGACAGGCACGAATGTTTGCCCATATTTACATGCTAACCTATTTGCCTCCTTTGTCAGTGATTCAGTTAACCCAGTCTCAGCAACAAGATATTGGTACTGCTTTCCTGGAAGCAAGAGAGTGAAAAAGGCGATCAGTCACGTGTCCCTGCAAAGAGTTTAGATATTGTGAGCTATAGTCAATGTGAAATGGAACTAATCCTGATCAGTGCTAGTGCTGCTGGAATTGTGACTCAAGTTTCAGGAATGTGGGAAGAGATACGGCATCTATTCACGGCAGGATGACGTTCTCCCTGTGTGAAAAACAGTGATGAGAAAAACTGTGCGTCAAGAAAAATTCCTGTCCTGTGCCAGCAAATCACTATTGTTTGTTTACCCCCTCTTTTTATGCTTTATGTTGCAAATCACAAAATATGATCATAATTAAAAATAGTGGCAGTATTTTCCTCCAGTTTAGAAATTACATGAAAGCCTAGTTCTGTTAGCTTTGTCTTAAATGAAGGGCACATGATTTAAAAAACCAATATCTTGCTACTTGTGGTGTTCATAGTAGCAGCAAAGCACTAAGCCAGTAATGAAAAGGCTGTGAAAACAAGTTGTCAGCCGCATCTAGAAAGTTATTTATCCAATCTGAGGAAATAACCATTTGTATTGTTATCTGATTCACACATCAGAATTTCAGGGTTGTTTCCCATTCCTGGGACATTTGTAAGGGCTGCCTGAAGCCAGCAGCTACAAAAGACTTTGTCTGGTTTTCGTTCACACAGATCCCTCCTGCTGTAAGTTCTTTCACCGTGTAGATCACACTGGTTTTCAGATCAGTGTCAGATACAATTCAGCTACCACTTGTGCAGATTTGAAACACTCTGTGATTTTGCTTTGTCCTGGAAGTTCTGCTCTGTTTGCCTTTTTTTAAGATTTCGAAGTTAGTTTATCATCTGACTGATGCAACTTTCAAGGAAGATAGTGCCTATGTTGAAGTTGGTAAGAGCAAGTAGATACTGAATACTTCTGCTTATCCTTGTTTCCATTGAGTCATTCATTACAAAACCTGACTCACATTTCTCTTTATTTTACTCAGTTTATTCTAGATGCCAGATATTTTTAATGGTAAAACCTGGCATGAAAGCTCTGGGGAGGCAAAAATCTACAGACTGCATTTTCTACTTTCCCCTGCCTTTTCTGTCTTCTGATTTCTTCTGTTTGCTGCTGGCTGTTTCCCCAGCACAGGGAATCTGCAGCAATTGAGTCTGGATGGTGGTGGAATTGGGTTCTGTTGGATCCCATTTATGAGCCCACCTTGGAGGTGGGGGAGGAGACATGCAAGTGGCACCTTGTGCCTCCAGGGCTGCTGATTCTCAGCCTGGTGCACCACCCCAGCCAGTCTGACCTACAGGCACTGCCCTTCATGGTGCTTTTGTGGAGTCTACTGGGTAGCAAGGATGTCTTTGATTTGGAGTGGGGAAGGTGATATTGTGTCATAGCTCTGGATTATTTTGTTGGATGTTTTTTTCCCCCCGAGCATATCTAGGAAGCTGCAGTGACAGTAGTGACAAAATCAATACAGTATTGAAGGCTGTATTTTTCCAGGGTAAAGTGTTTAAGGACATGCTGCCAGGGAAAACACTTTATCAGCCAAAATTCCATCTTACCACACTGAACGAGAAGCACTTTTTGTAGCTCAGAGTGTGCTATGGTGCCACATATTCTATGGGACAGTGAGGCATTTCATTAAGAAAATGGAAAACAATGCTGTTTAACAGAGAAGGGGGTCTGACAGCAATCTCATGAAGTTCAACAAGAAGTGCAAAATCTTGCACATGGGAACTGCCCCATGTACCAGGGTAAAGGCTGCCCAGCTGGAAAGCAACTTGGCAGAAAAGGATCTGGGGATCCTGGTGGACACCAGGTCAAACATGAGCTAGGAATTTGTCCTTACAACAATGACTGTATTAGACAAAACATTGACAGCAGATCAAGGGAGGTGACCCTTCCCCTCTACTCAGCACTGGTGAGGCCACACCTGGAGGGCCATGTCCAGGCTGAGTTCTGGGCACCTCCAGTACAAGAGAGACATGAAAATAATGAAGAATCCAGCCAAGGGCCACTAAAGTGATGAAGGGACTGAACCACCTCACATACAAAGAAAGTAGAGAGAGCTGGGACTGTTCAGCCAGAGAAGAGAAGTCTTGGAGGGGGATCTTATCCATGTACATAAATACTTGGAGGGAGGGTGTGAAAAAGACAGAGCCAGGCTGTTTTCAGAGGTGCCCAGTGACAGAACAAGGGGCAATGGGCACAAACTGAAATACAGGAGGAGCCCTCTGAACATCAGGAAACACTCTTTTACTCTGAGGGTAACGGAGCATTGGCACAGGGTGCCCAGTGAGATCGTGGAGTCCCCGTCCCTGGACACATTCAAAAGCCACCTGGACATGGTCCCGTGCAACTGGCTCTGGGTGGCCGTGCTTGCCAGGGGCAGGTTGGACCAAATGACTTCCAGAGGTCCCTTCCAAGCTCGTTCTGTGATTTTGTGATGGTGTATGGAGTACAACCTATGCATCAGGAAAAGTCAGGATAGAATTTTCTTCTGGTAGGGAGGTCATTAGAAGTCTTTAATATGGGAAATGTGTTTAGAAGGGAAGCTTTTATTTATAGAAGGGAAATGCAGTCTTAAGTTTATGCAGTTGCTAGCTAAAACTTTTGAGAGCTTTTTTTAATGATACTATTATATATCACCTCCCAATCCAAGAAGCATGTAGCAAATTAGGCTCTTAGGCTTTCTGTCAACCTTCAGTGCTTCAGATAAGGTGGTAAACCATGAGAGAAATGTGTACGGTCCTGCAGTCCTATATAGCCTTCGTTTAGCTTTCCTCTGCCTTTGTGCTTGCTGCTCTTATGATGCTTCACACTGTATAAGTAAACAAGCACTAAGGTAAGACAGCAAATACATCACCTCTTCTCTTGTGCTTCATCTTACTGCTCTGTTGATCATGACTTTAATAATGTGGAAAAGAAGGGTAAGTGCAGCAAAGTCATATTTGCAAACGAAGTATCTTGGTAGGTAAAACTGATAACCTTTAAGAGTGTGAGGTTTAAATAGAAATGTAATGATAATTGAATTTAATGAATTGGACTCCTAGCAAATATGAAACTTTATCTTAATTCAGCCTAATTCACAGATGAAAAATCCACCAAAAGTTATTAGTTGACAAAAATACCACCAGTAGTTCCAAAATTTGGTGCAAATCACTGCAGGAGGAGAGTCTATATGGGGGCATATTGCTGCCACCATCCACTCACTTTATGATGCCAGCTACTGAGCTCAGTGGATGATTGATCTGATATAATACAGGCACTCAAAAGTTTTTTGTCCTTCTGTGTTGGTCACTATCATTCTGTTCATGTTGGTACTGTCTTTCAAACTTGTTTTATACTAAGTCTACAAGTCCAAGCCTCGATCCCTTTCAAAAAGGCTCAGGTGACCTGCCCTCGTACAGACACTTCACTTACAGCTGTGGAGCAGTCAGTATTCACCTGGGCAACCTGGGCAAGTTTCCCCATCATTTGTTTGTGGGGAAAAAGATCATATTAAAAAAATCACACAATTCCCTAAAGAAGTGCAGTATAAGAGTGTAAGTCTGGCTGGATATGTTTGTGATGACTTGGTACAAGAGTTGTGCTTTGTGATTGTAATGTGTGGGCAACCAGACTCAAGTGTTTTTAAAAACAAAAATACCTAAATACTTGAGAATGTAGTCACTATACAACTCATTCACAAACAGAACAAACCACCACTTCCCCCTCTCTGTCAAGGAAGCAGGGAAACTTGATTTTAAGCAACATGTCTATATTAGACTTCTCTCTTAAAAATGACACTTTTGCTAACTGTAATGAACATTTCTACTGTGGTAGCAACTGTGAGAAAGCTGCGTCAGGCTGTGTACAGCAACTGTGATTTAGTCAGCTTTTCCCAGAGATAGAACACACTTATGGAAGACAACTTGCTGATGAGGTGTACCTGGACATGGGGCTTGTTGCTCCCACCTCTCTGGAGTTTACCAGGGGATCAGTTACGTGCTTCATGCAGACTCATGGGCTTGTGATTTTTATATTCAGATAATTCAGATAATTTAGTGTGTTTTCAGTCTTCAATTATGAGAAGAATAAAGATGGTTCTGATGGAAGACCTTCAGTGAGTAGATTCTACTTCACTTAACTTAAAAGAATCAATGTCAGCATCAGTTAAATGCTTTTCTTTTCTCTCATGAACAAAAATACAGATCTTGAGAGCTAGAGATCCAAAGTGTGCTATTTCTGCTGAACTGGGAATTATGCAAATGGCAAAGTATGTCACACTGTTTTGTTTCACTCCCTTTTACTAACTATTTTTTAATGTTTCTGATGTTTCTTTTAGGAATATTTGTTCTCTGAAGGCAACTCTGATCTAGCTTGTTAGCAGATGATTCAGAAACATGCTATATATGGGCCATTTTAACTATGCTAGAGAAACAAAATTGTATTGAAACTTACAGAAAGTATTTAGACAATATTTAGAAAAATGGTTTTTTGACCACAAGCCACAGCCTTCTTCTCAGAAGACAGAGAGTCCCTTCACCCTGCCCCCAGCAATGATTTGAGGTGATACAGAATAACCTCCAGGTCCTGACGAAAACTAGGACAAGGACTAAGCACTTATTCCAACCTTGTACATTTCTTCTTGTAAGATTGTATGTAATACCCAGAGAGGGAGTCTTCACAGCTGCTCTTGTGTAGCGTAAGGAGTTTTCCTTAGCATGAATTTGGAACTGTTACATTATTCATGAATGGCAAAACCGTGAGGAAATTATGCTGGGGACTAATTAGGATCTCTGTTTGTCTTAGTCAACTCTGCATCACAGGAGAGAAAACTGTGGATGAACCAATTGAGAGTCCAAGCTTCAACATATCCTCAAATGCAATACATGCTAGCCAGCTGTGATGGACCTTTTGGAATAGGGGCTGCTCCTCTCATTTTTAAAACTGATCCCTTCAGACATCAGGCTTCAGGATGGCAGGTTGGGTTTCTGTGTGCCAGATCAGAAGGAACTGCCAGACAAGGGTTTCTTCCCTGCAGTTATTCATGGCAGTGTTACTAGAAATTGGGAATCCTGAGAGCAAAGAAAATAACTGCACCTTGAAGGTGATTTACTTTTCCAGCCACCTTTTACCTTCCCTGCTTCTATCAGACTATTCATGCAACATATGAACCCCTACCTTATTATGCTTATTTGCATAAGCACACTGGGTGTTTTTCTGGAGAAATGGTTCAACTAATAAAACGAAGGACATGCCATCCCAAATTAATAACACAGCAATGGGCAAAAGCAAACTCAAGTCTGTAAAATGACTAACTCTTTTAACATGGCAGCTGTGACTGTTCTAGCACAAGGATATCAAGTGGCAGATTCAGAACAATATGGTTTGCAGAAGCAAAGTAGGTACTGCTTTGCTGACACCTTGATGTGATGGTCCATTCCTAAAGCTACCATGTGGGAGAGCAGGGACCACAAATAACTAGAGTTTTGAGGGTGTGAAGTCTGTTACACACAGAAGACATTTCTGGGGAGCACTGAGTTTTCAATAAACCAACCAAAACTTCACACTTCAATTTGCACTTTCTGTCTTTATGATAACCTGCTTTTCCTGCCTTTTGCCTGAAATTCTTGTCTTTCTCCTTAAAGGTTTGCTCTACTTCCCTCTGTCTTTTTAATTAACTTTGTAGTGGGAGAGTGCTCTGTCCTGGTGCAGGAATCCTGAGAATACAGAGAAAAGTTTTGTGCCATTTTAAAGGGAATAGAGCAGGTCAGCTGACATCATCAGAGGCCTTGTTACTTTATATTCAAAAAGAGATGTGCTCTAAGCACCTATTATTAGCCTTTCTTCAGCCATGCTTCCAACTTCCAAATTTAGGAGCTCGTTCTCTTACAGAAGGTTTTCTCTAAGGATTTTGGGGGAAATGAGATTTTTTGTGCAAATGTTGTTTCATATAACAAAATTTACTATGGCAGTGAATAAATATGAGATAGTTAAACAACAATATAAATCTCCTCAGGTCTATGAATACATTTAGTTTCTACCTACTTTCTCCAAAGTGTAACATGCCAGGACAAATCCCAAAATCTGTCTCACTCAAGTCCCCTGTAGACAAAATATTAATTGAAGTTCATGAGAGCACAATTCAAGGGAAAACTTAAAATCTGGGAATTGTAGTGCATGCCCTTTAAAACAAATGAGGAGTTTCAGACAAGGAAATAGGAACTTATCAAAAACTTCTATATCCCACTTTAAGCAGAATCTTTTGATACTTGAGAGAACTTGAGTCTCACAGAAAGAAAACTAGACATAGCTCATGGAACATCCTGGTGCCAATAGTACAATGCATTATGAAATTTAGTCTCTCAACTCTATTTTAGAAGCTGTACAAATGTTTTATTTAGTCCTTACTGAAGAAATGAAAATGTTTGAGTTTGCCACATTCAATACATAAAAACAAAAAACTTGGCAAAATATGTTCTTTCACTTTCTCTACTTTTGAGCATATCTGTGTGATCTCAGTAGTTTTAAGTTAAAGATGTAAGGCTAAATGAAGATTTGAGTTTGTAAGAAACATTTTTTTTGCAATTTTCTGGCCAGTTATTTCAAAGGACTGGCCTCTGAAATTCTGACTTCCAAATCTATAAAAAATATAAGGAAAATATTATGCTTGTTACTTCTGCATCAGAGAAAATTTTCAGAATGACAAGCACTTTTTTTTTTTTTTGTGTTAGTTGAAAATAAGAGTAATGCACAATACACCTGAAGTTTTTGACTAAAAATGTATTCCAGTTTTATCAGGACACACGGATGTTTCAGAATGAATTCTACCAGACCAGAAAGGCTTAACTAATTTTAATTATATTGCGTAAAGAGGTTGCCTCAAAGAACTTTTTTTCCCAAGCTTTCTGAAACTTTAGTGCATTTCAGAGCTTCTGAAATAAATTTAAAAACAGGACTTGAGATGACTTTCCACCTCAGAGATCTTCCACTATGACAAGAAACTAGTGTCAGGAAAATTTTCTCTTTCTAATGGAGATTATTTTTTCTTCCTCTTTCCCACTTCCCGTTTCCTGTCAAGTCTGAAGTGTCTTGGATCCCCAACAAACACTACTCTGGGATTTACGGGCTGATGAAGTTGGTTCTGACTAAGACTCTACCTTCCAATCTTGAGCGAGTCATTGTCCTCGACACAGACATTACATTTGCCACTGACATTGCTGAGCTATGGGCCGTCTTTCACAAGTTCAAAGGTATTTTAATGATTTTTTTACTGTCCTTACTTGAAGGGGGAGGGAGAATGGTAAAGCAAGCAATACAGTGGGGGTGAAAGGGCTGGCTGAGGTTTGTTAAATGTTTTCACTCTTTCAGTTTTTGATGTTTGACTATAATTGTTCATTTTGTGAGCTCTTTTCTCAATGATGTTCTGTATAGAATAATTGACCACACTGCTTATCTGTGTAGTTTATTTTATTAGTGTGATAATTTGGGGCAGGTGAGAGCCTGGCAATACAGTAGATGATGAAGAATTATGAGCATGCTGTAGTTACATACCATTCAATACCTCTTATTCTATACTTGGAAGAACTTGGGTTTTATTATATTTTTAATTTATAAAATTAATTATTACTTTCAGTATAACTTTTCCACGTAACCACTGAAAATAAATGAAGGTGGGATCATTCTTGAACCAGGGAGGAAAATGAAGGGAGCAGAGTTACACATGTGAATAGAAATAAGTTGCTGCTAGCTCCTCTTAATGAGTTGATAAATGGTTCTGGATTCTAAGCACCTAAAATGGTTTTCCCCACCTATTCCCATTTCCCACAGCTCCTTGAAAATGTACTTCATAGTTGGACCAAGAAAGGAGACTTTCAGAGTAACTCTATAAGGAGATGAATACAAAAAATTCACTATCCTGTCAAAAAGCAGAGCAGTTTCTGGCTAGCACACTGCTGAAACCATTTAATTCTCACAGCTTCCAGTGTTGCCAGCTGTTCAGAATCAGAGACATACTCTACTGTTCTCCTCTTGCCCTCAGAATATGTATTGCAGTGCTGGGAAGTGCAGAGGCATTCCAGCATCCTGGTTTAGAGGTTTACAACCCTGCTTTTGTGTAGCCTTGATGTGTTTCATCAGCTCTCTCAAAATCATCATCCCAAGCAAAATCAGCCTAAGCAAATGGAAGTATTTATTTAGAGAAGCCAAAATGCACCACTCCATCAGGAGGGAACCAGAAGAGAGCACATTTACTGTACTTATCCCCTGCAGAAATCCACAAGGACTCCCTTTCCCAGTACCCAGCTTTGGGGCAGGACCTATTATCTTCAGCTCTACAGTCAAGGACTGGGTTCTAGTGCTTACTTCTTCATGCATTTGTTTCCTTTCCCTTCTGTGGATACACTGATGTCCTTTCAGCAAGCCAGAAGCAATCACCTTTTTACTTAACTGAATTATTCACAAGCTTTCTTCATTAAGGAATATAGAATTTTCCCTCCTCTTCAGGTATTGTTCAGACCTCTTCACTAAGCCTTTCTCTCCACTGAACCTTGAGTTTTGTGTAAACATACACCTTGACAACCATAAGTAACATAAATGCATGCATAGGAAGCAATGCTGTGCTATTGTAGTGCCTCACTATGTGCAGCTGTCCCATTAATAGCAATATTTGACTGAATATGGTGTATTAGCATGATGGAGCAGGAAGAAAAATGTGGATGAATTGAACTTGGGCATAGAGGACTGCATGGTCAAAGAGAGCAAAATCTGAATTGAGACAATAAGGAGGATTCTCTCCTTTCTTATAATCTCTGTCATAATTTCAATAAAGATCCCTTGCTTTTTTACTGGGGGAATGAAGCTGAGCATAAAGACTGCTTGTATAGAGAGGAATGTGGAGCAGAGACAGATGTAAGATTGAAGGAAAATGCAGGCAGAAAATACGGAAATATGGAGAAGAATAATTAATGGAAGTAAAACATGTCTGTAAGTCTCCATAGATCTAGGCAAGAATATTCATCTGATTAGAGCTGTGAAAATCTCTAACTTATGCATGGAGACAGAATTCTTGTGCTACTGCCTTCATAACATACATAGCACAACTCCCAAATGCATGATTTTGTAAGTTGTCTGGTGTGTCTTTTTAATTCCAGCTGACCACCTGCTTCTCCACAGTTTTTTAATCCTGGCAATAAATTAGTCAGTGTCTACATCCCCTCATCTCCCAGGCAGTCGTGCACAAACAAAGAATAGATGAGATAATCCCATAGCCCCAGGTGTTGAGCTGGGGTGGGAGAGGACTTTGGATCCTACAAGTTGGGGAGGAGAGAGAAAGTGTCCAAGCACAGATTTGTTCTCCAGCCTGTGTCATAGGCTCCAATTCCATTAGCAAAGATGACCTTGATGACGGTGACATCAGAGTTGAATGTTCAAGGGTAAGAGTCAGAGGGAAAGCCAGCAAAGCAGATACCATGGTGGGAGTCTGTTGTAGACCACCCAACTGGCATGAGGAGGCAGGAGAAATACTCTGTAAGCAGCTGGGAAGTCTCCAATCGCTAGCCCTTGTTTTCGTGGGCGACTTGAACTTACCAGAGGTCTGCTGGAAATACAACACAGCAGAGAGGAGACAGTCCAGGAGGTTCCTGGAGTGTGTGAAAGATGATTTCCTGACATAGCTGGTGAGGGAGCCAGCCAGGGACAGTGCATGGCAGAATCAGTCAGCAGACCTGCCTAACCTGGGAGGTCCCAGTGGACTGGAGGTTAATAAATGTGATGCCCATCCACAAGAAGGGCCAGAAGGAGGATTTGGGGAATTATAGGCCTGTCAGCCTGACCTTGGGGCCAGGGAAGGTCGTGGAGCAGGTCACCTTGAGTGCCATCATGCAGCATGTGCAGGACAACCAGGGGACCTGGCCCCATCAGCATGGCTTTGTGAAGGGCAGGTCCTGCTTGACCCATCTGATCTCTTTCTGTGACAAAGTGACCCACTTAGTGGATTAGGGAAAGGCTGTGGATGTTGTCTACCTAAACTTTAGTAAAACCTTCGACAAGGTTTTCCACAGCAGTCTCAGATAAACTGGCTTCCCATGGCTTAGATATGTTCTCTGGATAAAAAACTGGCTGGATGGGTGGGCCCAGAGAGTGATGGTGAATGGAGCTGAAGACATTTGGCTGCCGGTCACTAGTGGTGTCTCCCAGGGCTCAGTACTGGGGCCAGTTTGATTTAATATCTTCATCAATGATCTAGACAAGAGGATCAAGTGCACGCTCAGTCAACACTTAAGTTGAGTGGGAGTGTTGATTTGTTGGAGGGCAGGAAAGCTCTGGACAGGAAGGGTCTGGACAGGCTGAATCGATGGGCCAAGGCCAGTTCTCTGAGTTTCAACAAGGCAAAGTGCCGGGTCCTGCACTTGGGTCACAACAACCCCGTGCAGCACTACAGGTTTGGGGCAGAATGGTTGGAAAACTGCCCAGTGGGAAAGGACCTGGGGGTGCTGGTTGACAGTGGTTGAACATGAGCTAGTGTGTGCTCAGGTGGCCAAGAAGGCCAATGACATCCTGGTCTGGATCAGCAATAATGTGGCCAGCAGGACCAGGGCAGGGATTGTGCCCCTATACTTGTCACTGGTGAGGCCACACCTCAAATTCCATGTTCAGTTCTGGGCCCCTCACTGCACGAAAGACGTTGAGGTGGTGGGGCAGATCCAGAGAAGGGCAACAGAAAATTTCTTCATGGAAAGGGTTGACAAGCGTTGGAGCAGACTGCCCAGGAAGTTGGGGAGTCACCATCCCTGGGTGCATTTAAGAGCTGTGTAGGTGCAGCACTTAGGAACGGGGTTTATTGGTGGACTTGGTAGTGTTACTTTGATGGTAGGTCATAAAGGTCTTTCTCAACCTCAATGATTGTATTGTTCTATGAGTCAATGGAAATGGAAGGAAGGCCAAGTAATTTGGAGAGATACTGGTAGTCTTTTGTTGCTTTGTAAAAGTTTGGCCTAAATTCTGTGGTGATTCTCAATTTTTCTTAAGTGTCTTTTTATTTCTCCTGCCCGCATTACAAAAGATTGAAAGATTGTCTCATGTCATTAGCCCCAAATATTCCTCCAAAGGATATTTTACTAAACTAATGTTTTAATCTCTTCATTGTTTTCTCTCTCAGAAGTCCCAGGTAAGTTTATGAAGATTTCTTGGGGGCAATCTACTATGTTTGTTGAAATATTTCATAAACAGAAGAATAATAAAACTCCTATGAAGGGAAATGCTACTCTCCAAAGGAACCTGACACTATACCCAACCCCAGTTAGGAGGGCAGCTTTAGACCCACTGGGTCTCTTCCTAGAAATGTTCTAACAATCGGCTGCTGGCTAGAAGCCACCATTATAAACCTGCTTACATCAGGATGCTTTTTGAGCAAATTAAAGAGTTTTTGACATCAGTGCAGGAAAGGCAAGAGCTTGTCTTCAGGTTGCTGCAAGATAACTGATGAGGCAGTCCAGCACAGCCTTTTCCAAATTGCAGCCACACATAAAGTGAAGGTCCTAGAGTCCGTGATTCTTTCAGTGCCTAGGACGACTTCTCTTCCCAACAAAAACAGTGATAAAATGAGACAAGTAGCTCAGATTCCTTTTTTCTCAGAGACTACACTTGGAAGAAACTCAGATTCAGGACTGTTTTGTAATTTAATCAGGTTCAATTTGCTGTGCAGAAGGGCCTACAGCATGTGTTAAATAGCACCTGCAATACCCAGAATCCTTGTTCTGCAAAGGTTCTTCTTCCAGTCATCTTAAGAGTTGCTGGAAAGATCAGACCCTTACATAGTAACTTAATATTTTAGGTGGTAAAGGTACTACTACATTCGCTCTGTAGATGGAAAAAGGGAGTAAGATTTCTTTGTAAGTTACTGCTCTTCTGCCCTTTTCTGATAAGCTTTTTGCATACGCCCTTACAAAAATGATCCAACTGTTCTGCAGTGGAGTGCAGAAATTTAAAAATCTCTTCTTTGAAGTGACAACCTTAGGCTTTGGGAGAAATTCACACCTCTCTTTGGTAGCCTGAAACAGTGTCTCAAGCAATGTAACATTTAACAGTTTCTCTTAGGAGTCAGTCAGGGTTGTATAATTATTAATCTTTTTATATACAAGCTTCAATCTCTATGCAAAAATATGTCTTTGGGAACCCATAACTTAATTTTCAAGAGTCATTTCCAGCTTTTCAGCTGGGATTTGGGCATTTCTGCTTTAGCCTCATTCTCTCTGGCTCTATAGCTAGGTAGACTGTTTTCCTCTAGGACTGAACTATACCTCCAAAATACTGACTTCAAAGGTTTGAGTCTGCAGTCGGTCTGGTGAAGATAACCTGTCGTGCATGTTTTCTGTGACTTAGTTGACACTGATTATGTTTCCTATTCATCTTTCACTAGATTTTGACAGTTCTAAACTTGAGAAAGTACCTAGCCTAAGGGCAAAAGAGTGGGACTGTAGATCATAGTGTATTCTTGGATGAAGTGCTGCAAGGTGTTTCAGACAACAAGGATTAGTAACTACTATGTTTTTATTGCAGAAACTGTGCAAATTCTTCTGAGAAAAAAATGAGTGCAAAGCTATGTTCTGTGCCATCAATCTTAAAGTTCTTTTAAAGGCCACATCTGCTAATTGTTTTATTGTTCTTCCTCACCCAAACTCTTGGTACTGCAATGTGGGTTCTTTTTTTCCAAGGTTCTGATTTTTAATTTTACTGTATGTTAAATACGGATTCTCAAGAGTGAATTTATTTGAGGCTTGACTACAACAGTCATCATAATTATTTGTGTTACAGGTTGCAGTTTCAGTCTGGATCACAGGCTCTGTGTACTGGGTGCTCCACATGTAAATAGCAGGAGACTCTCTTTGTGCTTTTCCTAGTGTCAGGTGGCACTTCTTTTGTCTGCCTTGTTCCTTTAGGCCATTGCTGTGTATGAGTCACAGCTGAGACTCACAAATGAGACCTGAATAATCCCTGTAGAGATCAGTGTTGAGGAGCTCTGTGTTAAATTGAACGCTACATCAAAGAGCATTATGATATTTCTAAATACATGTCAAAACTCAGAGGCTGTATTGAACGGTGATGTCTTACTACTACTGCTTGTTAGCCTCACAATCCAGCTAGCTGATACGATGAATATTTTAAGTATTTTTAAACAACAGAGACTGGATAATACCTAACTAGTGCATTTCAAATAACTCTACTTGTACATTAAGTCACCCAGGGAATGTAAGCTACGATTAGTGTTCATCTGTGCAAGTAAGTCTTCTCTGGAAAGCTGACCTCCATTAACCAAGCATACAAGAAGGAGAAATGGCAAACTTGACAGGAATACTGAGATTCACATATTCATACTTTGCATGAATAAAAACACGCTATAGAAGCTGTTTGCTTTGTGTCAGGAGCTCAAACAATGATAAAAATCCATACTGACATCATAAATACCAGAAAAGGTCAGCAGCGATTTTGGTGCAGGATCAAGTGCCCACAGCTGAAGAGGGACTGGCACATAGTCAATCCCAAACTTAAAATTTGCAAACACTCAGCATATGGGTGCTTTGGCATATTGCTCTGCAGAATGCCTCAGGTAACAATCTAGGTTCGTACTATTTTTGCAGCTTCTTCAGGAAAAAGAGCAAACAAACAAAAAAAAAAAACCTGAGAAAAATCATAACCCTCACAAATTTAAGCATCTTATGTAGGGGTTTTAGTAATTATATTCCTACAAAAACTATTATGCATAAGGTTGTAATGTTAAATGCATGCATAACTTTTCATTTGTATGTGAATTTAACATGCCAGAAAGTGAGATGCTGATGGCACTGGTGAGAGTCAGGCAGAGTCAGCAGGTGCTGTATAAATTTCCCTGAATTTGGCTCTATCAGTGAAGCCCCGTTTTAATAAACTATACCTGTCATAACCCTTGACTCTCCTGCAATGATTGTGCTTTTTATAGGTGTGCTCTTCATGTGATGATGTAAAATACTTGGTTGTTGCCAAGATTAAAATTTAAAATTCAAAATTCATTGACACCTATGGCTCAAGGCAGGATTTGAGCCACAGAATTGATTCTGGGCAGGTTCTGTAGTTCAGTCTGTTAGTTTACACTGAGTAAATCATTAAAGCTTCCAGATGATTTTGAGACAGGATCTCTGTGGGCTGACACAGTATTCATGTTAAATCCTGCAGAGATCTTTCTGTTTCTTCTGGTCAGTAAAACAGGCTTTCTTTTCTTGCTAATCAAAAGGAAGGCATTAGCAACATGAACCTTAGTGTGTATAAAAATCCATGGTATGAGTCAGTCTTTTTGTGAAGGAAACAGGATCACATTGTAGCAGAGTGCATTAATAAAATTGTCAGGCAGCTATTAAAATAGCTTAAAATTATCTGAATTTTTATAAGTGTCTAAAAAGGCCGAATGGCACTTGTCTTTGCTCATAAAAGAAACATCTGTTAGTTTCTGAAAGATTTGTGTAAGTATTTAATGGTTAGACTACAGTGCATAGCTCATCCTAGGGTTATTACACAAATGAAATACAATTTCTCTTTGAAAAGATCCCTGTGGAGGCTCTATCTGCTTAAGATTTTCTATTCTTGATTGTTATATTGTGGTGTGTTCTTCTTTTCTGCTACAGAATCTTTGAAGTTTCATGGATAAAGAACTTTATTAGTTAGCTATAGCTGATAGAAATATTGAAGGGTGTTGTGCTCTGGTGTCTCAAAATGCTGTTGTCATCTGTGTGTGAGACTGTAGGAGAATACTGATTTATTTTGGTGAAGAGAGAAAGAAAGTAAGGGGTTAGGATATTTGGGGAAAAAAGAAAAGTTTCTAATTGTGATTGGGGGTTAATTTTGCTGACTGTAATTAGGAGGGGATCAAACAAAGAGGTGGGACTTGGTGATTCTGTGGGTCTAGGGAAAAACACTTCTACCTCTCCACACTTGTCAGATAAGCTGACTGGAAGTTCTCTTTTTTTTTTCTTTTTTTTTTTTTTTTTTTTTTTTTTTTTTTTTTCCTAATTGCAGTTTGCTTTGCTGTGATATTCCTTTATTGAGAAGCCAGTATGTGAGAAGGTTGACCTCAGTAAATGAGCTCCAAGGGAGAGAGTTTATTATATGGATCAGCATGTGCACATTCTAGTTTATGGATTTTAATGTGGCAAGGGACATAATCAGAAAATTCTGATTATGAATTGCTGCCAAAATAGAATGGCTGCAGTTTCTGAAACATCTGTAGTTCTATTTTAGCTGAATGGTTCTTTGTCTGTTTCTGCCATCAGGCAGAAATATTTAGAGGTGAAAGGCCAACCGTGCACAGAAACAGGGTATAACTCATGGTGGGGTAAATTCTAAAATAAAATAAAAGATTTGAGTTCTTTATTTTTTCATTCTGATTTCCAAGGGATCCTTCCCTTTGGTCATGTTTTCAAGCTTTTTCCCATGGGGACTAGGGATGTTTTAATTATAAATGAAAGCTGATTTTTTTTGTCATCTTTTGATACTACAATCAGAGTTTTTAGAATAAAAACCCACCACATGCTACAAGATTTGTAATAAAATCTTATTGGCAACACTGAAATTTTTAGGACCTTCTTCTACCTTCTCAACATCAATCTAGTGCTTTTTCTACATTATTGTTCTCCAGTCTTTGTTAACCTGCCACCCATTCTGCAACTGTTTTTTTGGCTTAGATGCTATGATGTATCAAACACCCAAACTAAACATTGTATGACTCACACAGTGTTAAAGCGAAAAAAACCAGTTTCTCCTTGGAGCTCTTTCTTCAGGATTTAAAGAGACTTTAATTCTATTAATCTCCTGTATTCCAACTGTGGAGAATGTACCTGGAGCTTTTTGAACTGCCTTGCAAATATTTATTAAGAGAAATCTGGGCAGAGCATGGCATCAAAGGAGCAAAGTGCATATTGCCATCTCCCTTGACTAGTAAAAGCTGTGCCTCCTCAGAAGCTAGAAAATCCAGCTCCCACAGGGTACAGACTAGGAGAAGGAACATTTCTGCTTTGCATGTTTGTTATTGGCAGAGGAAAATGTATTTCTGGGAATGAGCTGCCAGTAGGCTGTGCTAAAAGGAAAATATATGAGAACAGGGGGTGGGAAGAAACCAAGGAGGAAAATAATAACTCCCCCATCCAAACTAAAAAGGAGACATCAATCAGGAGCTGCTGTCCACTAATAAATGTTTTAGGTTGATTGCTTTCTCCTATAGTCTGTTCACATTCTTCTTCTTCAGGTGCATTCAGTACCACTGCCCTGTCAACTTACAACTTGTTAATTATATTTTGTTTAGAGTGCTATTTAAAAAACCCCAAATATGAGTGTCTGCCTGTCTTCTTGGGTGGAGCACACAAATTAAGCCCATGCACTAATCCCTCTGGTCAGTCACTCTGCATTCCCTTGGTAACAGTAAAGCACAACCAGTGCACAAGCAGGCAGTGAATATGGAGGGAGTGGCAACTTGTCCACCAGTTAATAATGTGTAATGATAAGTAACTTCTTCCTGTGGGAAAAAGCCAAGCAGAAGAGACACACAGGTCATTCACCTAACAAATGAAGTTTCCTCTATCGTTTGATAGTTGTATTAACAGAACTAAAGAAAGAATGATATTTAATAGCTAGATTTCCCTGCCTAAGGCCCTCATTCTAATCACATGCAATCTGTCAAGCACATACACTTTTCACTGTTCTCTGTGACATGCATTGTAATAACTTGATATTCTGTTTTCTCCCTCTCCAAACCAGGCACTTTCTCTGAACCTACCTTGTTCTGCATTAACAATCCATATTTTTAAGGACCTAAGGCCCCATTTCCAATTACAAAGCTCTCATTCGAGGCTTCACCTTTTTGGTTGCATGCTGCAAATTATGTCTGTAATATTGTCCTTGGCAGCACATGGATTTGCATAGTTTGGTAAAGTGGTGTAGGGAATCTGTGTCTCCCAGGTTCAAGCTGTAAGGTAGAACGTATTGCCCAGAGGTCAATGGCATGATTATCCCATCAGCAGGGTGAGTGCATGGTGTTGCTCTCTGCACAGCCAGGGAAGAGGGAAATGTGTGTACAAAATTAAACCAATTTATTACATAACTGCACTAAGACTGTGTACAAATGCACCATGAGCAAAACCTGGGGACAATTGCATAAACTAAAAGCTAGACATGTAAATGAAATCAGTGATCAGTCTAATTTTGCAGAAATAGTAGAGCCTCCACATGCCTCGTTTTTCCAATTAATCTAGAGAATCAGGGGTGTTTGAACCTCTTATTTTAATCCTAGCAAGCAAAAAGGAAAAAAAATGAGCTTGGTGTGTAATGGGTCACTTCACTCTGCATCTCTCAAGTGTTTTTATTTTACTTAAATTTCAAGCTGGCTCCACTCCATGTTCTTCGCAGTAATCTCGAGCTGCATTTAGCATGGGCTGAGCAGTTCAATTAAACAGAGGAGCATTACTCCCTCTGACCCCTCAAGGTAAATACTTTTTGTCCTTTGAGATGCTGCTAACAACAAAAAGAATTTTATCCCAGTCCTTCTAGACACATACCAAAAGGTGATTGATAAACATACAGTACAACTTGGGGACAAAATGTCTCTACAGCTTTTCTGTATTCATATTTTATTTCCTGCATTTAGTCACAGTGAAATTCATAGTCCTGAAAAGAATTTGGACCTTAAGTACAAAATCCATTGTTGCAGTAAATTTTGTCCAAGTTCATGTCAGTAAAAGAGATACACATTAGACATTTTCTGGTGAAAAGCCAGGCTAGTTTATTTTTCCTTTCCGCTGCCTAAATACTTAAAAGGGTCCCAAGATCTAAGCTGATGGTATTCTTGCTTTGGTGTAACACAAACCCTGTGTCAACTGCTTCTGGTGTGTGTGGTTCTGGGATTCATTCCGGAGCTGGGACTGAATGTGTCAGCAGAAAAGATTCTTGAAAATCTGGCACAACTAAGTGAAGTGCTGAAGCCATTTACATCTGTATTTGGGGATGTAGTGGTTTTTTCTTCTCTGCTTAAGGACTGGGGGAGCTGTCAAGTAAGTGCTGTTCTGACACACCAAGAGAATTTGTCTGGTGGGAACAGAGATAGAGGTGGATAGCAAAGGAGGTGGTACAGCTTTCAGTGGTGCTGTTGACAAATAGGCCAGAGCATGAAGCATCTGAGGACCTAGCACATGCTTACTGCTTCTGCTCTGCTGAGATGTGTGACTTGGAGCAGGACTGAAGCCCTACAGCAAAGTGAGCCATCGTACTTTTTCCCTTTTAAAATTGTCCTTGGCTGACTCAATGCCACCACTCTTCTGTCATCGGCACTAAACGTCTGCCAGTTTATGCTCACAGCAACTTGCTGAAGTGCACATCGCCTCAGACAGTGGCACAGGATCTCCTGAACTTCATTAATTCATTGCATTGCCATGTCTTCCTGCACATGTTCTGCTTAATAGACAGTAATAATATTTCCTTCTGTATGCTTCAGGATATCATTATTCCAGGTGCAAAGTGACATTCTGTAGGGCTTTGCCAGTCTGCTGCAGAGTCAGATTGGCACAAATTTTTGACATTATTTGGAGATTTGTGCTCATTCCCATACTACTAAGAAATGATGATCTGAATATTGTTACACTGGCGTCCTAAAATCCTGAAAGAGTGATAAGAACTGCTGATAAGAACTATCTTTTTAAAACATTGGAGTGAACAGGGTGGTGCCGACTTACCTCAGTAAAGAACTCTAGTTCCTGTATTCCCTGATTTACGTAAACATTCCTGCTTTGAATTTCCAGCTTCTTTTTTTGGCTAACTGAAAAAAGATGTGAACAGTTAGAGGAGCAATCTTTAAATATGTTCTCCATTCAACTCTAGCCCCCCATTATGGGTCACAGGTAAAAAGAGTTGGGTGACCTCAGCCAGGTCTGATGTGCACGAAGGCTGAAGTGCATAAGCAGGGCAGCAAAGGGATGCTCTTCTGGGGTGTCAGTTTTGAGACACCTCAGCAGATTTAGAAGAGAATGTTTGCACACTGACAATTCTACTCTCGTGATCATTTAATTCTTTCAAACATAATAATGGGAAGTGGACATAACTGGTAGATAAATGAGAAAGCAATGTGGAGATGTATAGAGTGAGTAAATATACAGAATACTGAGCAGAAAAGAAAAAATAGGAAAAGGGAAAAGTGGCAATACATCCCAAGTTAGTCAAGATGGTATATGTTGAAACTGAAGATTATTTAAAAACACCATATATCACAGTAAATTTCTGTGAAGCTATATAGAGGCAAGTGCACATATCTGGATTTTTTCTGCTTTTTCTTGGCAGTGACATCTGACTACAAAAGTAAAACACTTGCCAAGGAAATAATGAAGTACATGGTAGCCTTAAGGAGCTAACACAGCATTTAATTCATTGTAATTTTGGCCTGTCCCTTCTTCAAGGTTGGTAATGCAGATGCCATCCCCACTTAGCTGCAGTCAGCAATTAGTGTATTGTCACTGCCGCCACCTTTTTATTTGTTTTGCTCTGTGGTGCCAGAGGTTTGTTTATAAACAAGCACTTCTAGTCATATTTTTAAGAGAGTGGTAAGAGGCTCCACACACCCATTGCCATAAAGCCAAGTGGTTTTCTTTATCTTCCTAAAGAGTTTTGTTCACTGTAACACCCAATCTAGTCTTTGTGTGGGGAAGGAGGACTGAGAATTATTTATAAAATTGGGAAGAGCAGTGATGAAGCTCCATTTCTGTGCTTTTTTTTTTTTTGCTTTGGTTTTATGCTATTGCTTTTAAAGGTTTAGTTGCCATAACAACCCAAAGCAGTTCTGTATTACCATAGAAACTTGCTGTTGTGGGTGACAGTTTTTATGAGAATCCTTTTTTTTTGTTCTTCACGTAATGTTTTTAACACTGGCCTTTTGCAGGTATATCACAATACACTACAGGGGTTTCAGAAAGTGTCAGAATGACATAATAAGCAACAAAAATGAAACATATGCTTAAACCCAGGAAGAAGATCTGGTGTCATGGTTGACTGAGAAAAAGAGTAAAAATAAATTCCTGTTGCTTAACTTGGAGGTCAGAAATACTTAGCTTAAAGCATGGCTGGCTAATCAGTCCACATGAGTAAATGCTCGAACAAAACCACAGCAAAGCAGGAGTTAGGGCTTGGATTATGTACCAGGGAATTAGTGTAAAAACAACTTGCCATGATAGTTGTAGATATCAAAAGACAAGACTTCTTTAAAGTTCTCTGCGTGGGGCTGCTCCTTGAGAATGTTGGGAGGCTGAAGTGAGAATTGCAGAATGAGGCAACCTCTCACAGAGCTGAGAGGGATTCATGCTGAGAGCTGGCTCCAGCTGCATACTGATAGCCTGCCAGCCTCGGGTGTTGCTCGGGACCAGGCAAGTCCCAAATTGTTTGTGATCTCTCTGTATTGAGGACTTTCCCTCTTCCTGCAGGATATCTTGAAGGCCTGTGCTCTTCACAGCCTCTTGGCTTCGAAAAGAATAGTAATAGAGCTTTTCCTTCCACTAATCTTCATCTCCATCTACTCATTATGTAACTGTCTGGAGCAGTGGACCATTAGAGCATATCAGCTCTCCTAACTGTGCATCTTTGCTATCAAACTTCAAATTGAAGTTATGGACCCGTTGCAGACCATTTACTCCGTCCCAGCAAACCACAGTACACAGTACCTGTTACAGGTTCATAATGTTATGACAAGCCACACAACTTACTTGGAAAGAGGATAGAGAAGCACAGTCAGACAGCTGTGGTGATTGTTATTGATCACTGTTTTCATGGGGAGGCACAGGTCTATCCATTTCCTGTAATCAGTTGCATCAGTGATGAAAAAACTTTTCATTCCTGATATGCATGTTTTAAAGAACAGAAAAGCTTCCAGCTGGGATCTTGCAAGAATTCCCCTTGCCAAGGTCAAGCAGGCAGCAAGAAATGCTTTATAGTTATGCTTTATGGTTTCTGACCCCTCTGTAAGCCTAGACAAGTCTGCTGTTACTTCCTCTCATTTGACCCTCAGTTCTCCAGGCCTCATTCTGAATTGCTCAGCCCTGGGAGTGATAATTAGTTGGAAAGAGGATATCCTTCCTGCTTTCTGAATGCCTCCCTCTAACTTGTTCAGAGAAATGACATCCTAGAATGCTCCTTATCCTTCACTTTCATGGTATTGGAAAGCCCCTCCATGATCCTGAAGTTTCCAGATGAGACTTCTTCCATCTAATCTAATCAGGATTTACTGGACATGATTTCCTCCTTGTTCTTCTTCAACTCCTTTTTCCAGTCAAGAATTTTCAAATTAATAAGTCAAAGATTAAAGTTAAATGTTGCAAATACTTGCTTCTCTTTTTCCTTTATCTCCTGATAACATTGATTTTGACTTCTACTCTGTGAGGAGAATGTAGCCAGACTTCAAAGGGACTTCTGTATCACCTTGAAATGAGTACCTGTTTCAGTTAAATTACTGAATACTGCCCACCATGCAATATGATTTCTACTCTTTTTTTTTTTCTCACTTGATTGAGATTGCTCTATGAGATAAACTCAGGTAAAGAAGCAAGATTGCAGTGTCAGGGATCATGTCAGATCTGGATCTGGAATGTGTACCTGTGCAGAAGGAGAATTTGGGGAGATTCCCTTTTAAAGTGAAGCAAAGGTAAGAAAGAGCTGCAGGTTCCAGTATGCTCTTTGCAAACCCTGTAACAAAACAGAGGTTACCCTGACCCACTGTATTCCCCTGGGAGTGTCAGGATATTGGCAATACACAACACAGAATCAGCACCACCTTCCCTGGCCAGTACAGTCAGTACCATTTAATCATGGGCAGCAAAAATTACACTTGAATATCAGTGTGTCTCAGTGACAATAGTTCTCCATGTGCTTCAGGGCTGTTTTGTCATTGAAGGTGTGACACCAGTGTTTGAGCTGCCTTGTTTTTCTCCTTTCTTATGGTTTACAACCTATTTCCTGTCTTCCCATCACCATGTGTTCTCAACAGAGCACTGAAAAGATTATCAAGCTTCATCTGAGGTCCACCTGCAGCTTCTTGCTGGAACACACTCTCTCTGAAATGGTGAGGTGCACTTCACCAGAGAGCCCCTTCTGTACTTAACCTTTCCCTAACAGGTAGAAAATTATGAGGTGCAGACTTCTTGATGAAGGTCACTCTTTAGTGATACAGTAAATAAAAAACTAGAGATGGAAATGTCATAGCCACCTTGCACTAAGTGGTATCTGGTATAAAGTCACTGATTCATTTTTGTTCTAAAATATTAATGGATTAACTATTCTGAGAAACCTTACCCTGGATCAGATACCATCTGTCTTTCCGTAGTAAGCTTAAAGTCAGCCCAAACTCCAAATCATGTGTTCTGGCTAATGCAGTAGAAATGTCATCTTTCCACATTTGACTGTGTATCAGGTTTGCTCTGCTGGGTGATTCAGTTATGAACAGAACCTGTGTGCTCATGAACATGGAGCCATTGCTGGAGTGAGGCTTGGACTAACTTGGTTGGAATGTATTGTCCTAGGGTACCTGGCTGTGTAGCTCTGACTTCCACATTGAAGGCAGATGGGAATGCTAATTTCTTAGGATGAAGTTTGGAAGGCAGATTCTAAAGTAGAAGAAATTTGATTTTCATTATCCCAAGCTGTGGTTAGTCTTAATTTATCCCTTGGTAGGATAGGAAGATGTTTAATCATTTATCTAAGAATATGTAAGGTTTCCAGGTTGTCAAAATAAAGAACTAAAGATTAGGTTAGTAATTTCCAGAAAGTGTGCTGAGACCTGGAGAGCACCTTCATTATTTTTGTCCCCTTGTGACCAATGCTTGAAAAAGCAGTGATAAACTCTGAAGGAAGTTGCAACTAGAGTTCAAAGCTGAGACAGGAAAGCTGTAATTTAAGGCTGAGCGCTTTATGGGGGGGGGGAATGTCATGCTAACATGTCCACCTCTGCAAAAATGCACTGAGGATATGCTTCTTAAGATATCCAAAATATCTGGTACTTTTAGTTCTTCTCTCCAAAGACTGTCATTGTCTGGCCTAGCTGTCAGGCAAAACATAAGTTTGTTCCAAGGAGCTTCGTAGCTCTGAAGTCTTGTTCATAGCCCATTGTCAAAGGGCAAAGAGGAGGCAAGCTCCTTCAGATGAATCAGGATAAAGTACCGTCACAAGTATTTTATTAGCCTGAAAGCTTGGAGCACCCTTACCAATTCCAATGCCCGTTTCCTGCCCTGCAAGTGGGATTAGTATCACTTAGCAATATATTGAAATCAATAGAATGCAGCAGCTGCCGTGAGTGAAATTGTAAACAATTAGTACTAATGATACTTAAGAAGGAAAACAGGTGTAGTTGCATCACAGTTTTCCTTTATAGGCTCAGAATATGTACAAACTGAAACAAGTTTCTCAATTGTAGGTTATGGTTGTATTTCTAGTGCTGTTGGTGAGGAAGTATATTGATAGCAGCGTGTTGTAACCATTTCTCCTCAGATCTCACCAAAGTTTTACAGTAACTTTGTTTAGAATTGATGTACTCAGAAACAACATTTTCCCCTCCAGGAGATCTTGCAAGAATGTGGTGCATTTTTCACTAAAAAACAGTGTTGCTAATGGAGCTCTCAAGGGAGACATTTGTGAGATTAGGCCAAGATCCTTGTCTCATTTGCCATAGACTCAATCCAGAGCAATTTCATTGCTTTCATCTAAGCTGTCCTTGGATTTATATTGGGGAAAATTAGATGACAATCCAGCTTTTAATAAGAAAACAGTGCATTTGTGAGATGTATGGTGGGTGTTTTTTCCCTAAGACAGGAGACTTTAGTGACCAGTGGAGGTCTCCTAGAAGTAGTCTTACCATCTGTGCTCACCATAAAACCAGGAAAACAATTGATCCAGATTAATTTTTTCTGACAGAGAAAAATGTATGAAATTCTGTTAAAATTCAAGAAAAAAATGAAAGAACCAAAATTTTGGAAACTGTGAAACACGGATAAATTTGGTGATTGTGAAAGAGAAGTTGTGATAGTTTTCATTTAGCTTGGAATAGCTTGCGATTTTCTACTTATGTCTGAGCTGTATTTTAAGGGTTTCCTGTATTTTTTGCACACACTATAGCCCATGTTATAGTGGCACTGTCCCGTTCCTGAAATGCCATTGCATCAGTGTAGTATCAGTGGCAGGTTAATAATTACTGATGCAATTTCTTGTGAAGACTCACAAGGAGATTTAGCAATGGGGTGCAAGAGAAACAGCTGCATTTGTTTGACTGTACAGCTCTGTTACAAAGGCATTTTAGAAACCTGGTGCTACACAGACGTGGTGTGCCTGTCTGCTGTCAGCAAGGACCAGCACTTTCTCTTTCCACATTACCTAAAGTTCAGGCAAGACTCAGCATTAGAAGCAGGAGGATCTAACTCAAGGAGAGGCTGAGAGCCAGGCAGCCTCACAAGTGAAACAAGAACCAAGCAGTTTCTGTCTTTCAGTTCCTATGAAAAGAACAACAGCTCATAGCTCTCTCTCTCTGTTATCTAATATACTGCTTTCCACCCATTTTCATCCCATTCAGTATTTCTCTCTGGGTTTCTATTCCTCAAGTTTATTAACTTGTACCTTTTGCATGATGATTTTCTTTTTTCTAATTTCCCCATCTGCACTGTTATCCCTGTAGGTCTCTATGTATCATTTCTGGTGTGGTGGTGTCTGCAATAGCTCTCGATGTAATGGCACTTACACTGGTAATCAGAGTGCTTTTTACTCCACTTTCAGTACTGTTAACATTTAATTGGGCAGCCTCAGCTGTAGAGAGTAGAGGCATTTTAGCAGCCTGGTGTATCACAGGTCAGGTTTTATGGACCTGGCCAGAGGTCAGAATGAGGAGTATGTATGGCATCGGCACACACTTTTTGCAGCTGTGAAATAACTACAGGATTCTGTTTTTATTTAATATGCCATTCTTCCTTTCCCTCTCTTTTTATTTTTGGGTTTAATCCTCTCTTTAAAATTTCCAAAGTCATGGGTTATTATTTTCATAGCCAGTTCAGCCATTCCTTATGAATGCTTCTCCTTTTATGCTGAGTGTCAGTGGAAAGGATGTATCTGACCCACCTCCACTGCTCACTAAGTCAGCTGCCTTTGAAGTACATGTAATAAACTTTCTCTGATAGTAAAAAGAAAAGGCTCATTAGTTCCAGCCCATATTTGGGATGCACCTCTAATCCACACTCGTTCTCTTCATTCTTTTTAGTGTTTAATTATTGATAGACCTTACACGACTCATGCAGTCTTATACTAGCAAGACACTTTCCTGCATTTTCCCACCCCCTTTAACATTTTCACTTCCTCACTCAAAACCTGGGTCACATTTACCCAAGGGTCTGTGAAATGTCTGGCAAAAGACCATAGCAAAAGAAACCCACATGCAGTAGGTTATGATGGCCGAACAGGGCAGTAAATCCGTTCTAGCAGATTCTCAGACAGAGAAAGGTGACAGAGCTCCAAATGTGGGCAGCTGCTTGTGAGGAGATACTGTGTTCATGTAACAGTGGCAGAAGAGGTCATAGTGCAGCAAAATCCAAATAAAGACAAGATGTCCAGGACATGGTAGTTCCAATGCTCTCTCCCATCTAAAATGTTCAGCGTGGCTTGGACCCCTTTGTATACCAGTCTCATTTAGTCTGAGCTGTGTATGCAGGTAACGGGGAAGTTCCTTGAAAGTCTAGAATAATTTTCCTCATAGCAGGTCATATGGTGTTGGAGTTTAGATTTTGTGACCAAAACAGTCCTGACAGCACACTTATGTTCTGGCTTTTGCTGTGGTTGCACAGCGTCAAGGCCTTCCTTGGTTCTCGCTCTGCCCCCACACTGAGTACATTGGTGTGCACACAATAGGCTGGGAGGGGGCACAACCAGGCAGGTGACTCTCACCAACAAAAGAGTTATTATTCCATGGCATTCAGCACCATGCTCAGCAGTAAAAGGGAAAAGAGGGGGCTTTAGGAGACTAGACATCTTTTGATTAAGAACTGGCTGGGCATCAGTTACCCACAGGAGGCACCTTGGCATCACTTGTTTTGTTTTGTTTTGTTTTCTTCCCTTCTCTTCTACTGCACTTATTAAACAATTGCTTGTTGGTTTTGGGGTTTTTTTTCAATCTGGACCTCCAAGTTTTCTTGCTTTTACCCTTCCTTTCCTCCTCCCCAGTCCCACTGAGGGAGAGAGGAAGTGAGTGATGGACTGTGTGGTGCTTTTTTGCCCGCTGGTGTTAACGTACAACACAGGTACAAGAAGTGCTGCCAGTCAGCTATCAGTATGGGACCAGTATCTCTTCATCTCTATTGTATCTGGATGGGCTGCATGAACATTTGATGGCTGCCAAGGTAATATCACTTCTGTTGCAAAACCCTGGCATTGAAAAATATGCATATAGCTGTGCCAAAGAAAGTAAAGGTATCATCACAGCCTTCTGTGCACGGAAGAAAAAACTCCTGTGTAAGAAGGGATATGTGGACCTGAAACACTGACTTTGAGGGGTTAATTCCTGAAACCTGCTTTAAAGGGGTTAGTCTACCGTGGTAAAACTCTCAAAGATCAGGAGAACTGCTTAAAAATGATGATGTCAAGAAAAAAGAAAGTACAGAGTTCTTGTTTGTTGTCTGGCTCATTAATACTACACTTCCTTGCTTTTCATAGCAGTCATAAGAGCAAAAAGCTTACTCTTTAAAAAAAGCAGAAACCACCACCTTTTTCCTGTTATTAGATACTTCCAGAATATGCAATACTAATAAATACCACGAAGGTAATGGCGGGGCTCCTGCTGCCTAACCCCCTAGAGGAAGGAAGATACTGTACTGTAGAAACATAATTAATTGTCGGAAATTAATTTCTCCAAATGCTTAGGAGTGTTTCCAACCCCTGCCATAAAGCACAGTCTGTTCAAGAAATTTCACAGTAGGGACATTCTGAGTCCTCTAAACCCACCTCCATTTGGCAGGGCACGAGCAGGAGCAGTAGGTTCTGCAGATCTTAAAATATTTGGCAACATTAAGAACAAATAACAGGAATCTGGGGATTATTAGCATATGAAAGTATGTTAATAATCTACCTTTTATTTGGCAGTGCTCCAGAATCCTACCTGAAACACACATTATCAGGATTGAAGCTGTGTCATTTTAGTATACAGGAATTAAGTGATAACATATCAAATACATACCTCTGTGAACAGAATGAGCTCAAAAATAGAGTGGCAGATATCTAGCATAATCAAGCCTCTGCTGCTATGTTTTTGAAAGCTCTTGTTCTGCTTTCAATGCTTCTTTCCCATTTTTTAGCATTCTATAGTAAAACCCATCCAACAATGTCCATAGCTGATATCTCTGCTCATTTGCAAGTCTTTTATAGGGGTAAACCATGGAGTTCAGCATGACCACAATGAGGTGAAACTAAGGTAAAAATCTCTGCCTCCTCACAAGAAGTTTGTTGATTCAAATTCTCCACTAGGATTAAACTTGAATCCCACTCTGTTAGGCCCCTTTAGTTCTGGTATCTTGTCTCTTCCAATTCATTATCAGCGTCTTTCTGAGAGTGTCTTCTGTCTCTGCTGTTCAAGGAAACGACTTATTTCTGCTGAAACCACTTTCTGCAACCTGCTTCCGAAGTCAGAAAAACCAAAAATATATGCCCCACTTGGAAGCTATTATGCAGCAACTTGTGGCATCAGGAAGGTTAAATAGCCAGATGTGTTCAGGTAGCTCTTGTTCACCTGGCAGCTGCCTAGCAGGTAACCTGGTGACGATTTCTGGAAAGGACTTGAAAAGCTACTGGAAAAAGCCAGCCATGTATGAATACAAAGTGGTACAAAGGGGGCATCTCTTTTTTACAGTATTTTCTTTAAAATTTACCTGCTATGCTTTTACACTGGTAAGATGAGCACTGGGTCTGGGCCCCTAGGATGAAAACTCCTCTTTCTGATACTCCGTCAAATCCCTAAATAAAGACCCCTTGCCAGGGAGAAAGAGCCAATTTGCCCAGTTTTTCAGAAGTGCTGTTAGTAAAATTTGTGTGAGTTGTGGGTGTTTTGGCTCCTTTGAGAATCCAGGCTCTCTGAAGAGCATTCACACTCTTTTTTCATAGCAGGTCTCTTATTTTTATTCTGTATTCTCTCGCTCTCTTTTCCCAGCAATGTAACCCTCACAGGTCATGTGCACCAGAGGAAGAGGAGGAAGGGCAGAATGTTTAAGGCAACCAGCTCAGGAGCTGTTCTCCCTTTGTCAGTCACTAGAATTGGGTAGAAAGAAGCCTTCCATTACTCACCTGCCAAATCTGTAGCTCCTGGTTCAAGACTGGATTGTGCTATGATTAATGAAACATGTTTAGTAGTCTCATTTGAGCTTTTAATGGTCTGTTATCTGCATTATGGCTTTAGCATACCCTTCATCATGATTGATAGCCTGGTTGGGAGCAGGAAGCAGGGTAGAGGACTGCTTTGAGGTGTGCACGCTGAACAGAGAGAAGTGAAAAATAGCTTGGTAGCGTTTGAAGTGCTCTGCTAATCCTTTAGGAATCCTTTAGGATAAACCTCTTTGAGGGCCAACATATGCACATGTACCTGAGCTAGTTCATTGGCAATGTACTGTGTTGCACTGATTGTTCCTGCTGAGGAATGGCAAAAATACACAGTGGCAAAACACGGCATTAACACAGTTGTAAGGCTTTTGCTACTTAAAGCAGCTAAGATATCTCTGCCAGACACTGTGGTATGCCAGGTTCATTCACCTTTCCTTTTGTGTGTTTCTCATCCTTTTCTACGAGCCACAACATGCTACTGTTCTTCTCTACATCAGCATTAGGGTAAACACATCTCCCTCTTGAATCAGTCAATTTTCTGTGTCTTAAGTTTAGTGGGAGGATTGCTGACATGCAGATTTGGATGTTATTTAGCCACTTGTTTTGCCAGGCATGAGCCTGCAGGGATTATGTTGCAGGTGAGAGAACAACCTTCAGGAGTACCTAGCAAGCATCTACAATTTAAATTTAATGACCTTATTTAGTGAAGTACTTAATCATAGGCTGAAGTGTAAAAGCTCATGAGTAGTCTCATTGACTTCAGCAAGATTGAAAATGATGATGCACTGAGATACAGCATTGAGTTAGGGCAGATAACATCAGAACCTGTCCTGGCTAATAGATTCAGGGCCAAATGTTGCTTTCCACCAGCATCCTTTTGTCCCCCTCATTGAACAGTACCTGCCAAATGTGGTCTTTCCAAGTGCAGAGGATATGTGAAGTACTAACTTCCTCTTAGGCCTTTGATGCTGAAGTTTAAGCAGAAGTTTAAGATCATTGAGTTTAGCACTGGGGAAAAGATGGAGCAGTCAGCAAAATGTCACAGTTGACCATGACGAACTGCTGCTGCTCCCCACTGGCACATGCTGGCAGATGTTTCATGCCTGAGGCTACAGAACTCAATGATCCCTAGGAAAAAAAGCTCTTGCCCACAACTCATAAATTCTTAACACTAAAATAGTTTTATTATAATATAAATAAATAAATAATATAGTACAAATAGCTAAACTTCAGCAGGTTAAAAGTGTTTTCAGCAAGAGAGGGAAGTTAACTGGAAACCTCCAGCTTCTATAGAAAACTAGTTTTGGCCTCTTTTGCTTGAATTTCTGAGCTCTCCTGTGTCATAAACTGTTAGCATAATAATTTTGATTAATTTATTATAAATATTAGGAATATGTCCCCTCTGTGTCCATCTGAGCACACACCTGTCAGTTTGCTTGTCACTGGTCTGCCTATCGTATTATTGTGTAGAAGATGTGAATTTTCTCATCCATTTCTTCATCGTTTTCATTCATGTTCATGAATTATTCTGGTCATTTAATGCATCCTAGCTCTGCATTTTGCGGATATCTGTTCTTGGTAGCAGCAAATCTGTCAGTTTAATTGCTTTCTCTTTAGCCTCAAACTTTTTCTCATTAAGTCGGTGAGTAATCATCTTATGTTATTGAGGATACTGGGGTGGAAAAGTTGTTACTGGTTGTCTTTGAATTCTTTTATTTAATAAAATGAACTGTCTAAACAATAATCCCTCCCCACTGTTTCCTAAATGCTATTACTTCCTTTTAGGCACACAGGAGCTCCAGCCTGTTTGCTTTTTAATTAAAAATAAGTTTTCAGCTGTGTCTTTCATCATCAGAATTTTCTGTCACCTTGAAATGAAGGCTCTGGCATTGTCTTTTAAATTATTGAGCACTGACCGACTAGGGGAGTTCAGTTTAGAGTATACATTAATCTTCTTAACTGCTCTCATCAACCTGACTGTCCAGCCTGCTGTGGTTTCAGTATTCCTGTTTGCTGTCCCTCCTTTGTTTGTCTACCCAACAATATGTATAAAACATCAATATAATCTCTTCATGCTTGCTAATTATTGAATTCTGTATTCTTTGTGTTCTGACATGTTACAAAACATTTCCCAAGGTCGTGTCTGACATGAATAAGTTGGTGCAGAGAGCTTTTCCTTTGCCATTTTGTTAGCGGAACTTGAAGTTGAAAGCAGCTTTGCTGGGGGAGTGACTTTACTCCCTCTGGGAAAGCATTATGTATGTCTGGTTTTTTTTCTTTCAAATTCACTGATTTGCAAAAGATCTAAAAAGTTAATCCTTTAAGCAGAGATGAACTAATTTGCAGTCTTAGCAACTATTTAGACTCTTCTGTTGAAAGAGGAAAAAAGGTTCGTGATTTATACACATTAACATTGTCACAGTGTATTGGCAAACTTTGTTGCTCATGAAATAAGTTGTTAAAAATCCACAGAGGGATTGAGAAGGAGAAGAGCAATTCCACCAAATGAAACTGCAGGGATCTGAGCTCTGCTACCCAGCTCTGCTGCAGACATAAGTGAGCACTTTACTGCTTCTACATTTCTGGGTTCTGTTTGTGGGTTCCTTTCTCCATCCCATTCTGTCTTGCCTAGTCATTAAAAGGTGTGTGTGTATACAGCACCTAGCTCTGGATCAGCTCCCCCTTACAAATAAATTGTTCACACGAATAAATATTTTCCTCACTGAGCCCTTTTTACACTGGGAATTCATAGTTCCCTCTGATTTATCTCATGTTTAGCATCAGTGGAATAATTGTGCAAGATTTACTGTGAATACGTGAGGTTGTAGCTGTCTGGTTTCATTGTGGTTTCTCAGATGCTATTTTCTGTACACCTGAATGATACCTGTCAGACACTTTAGAGGGCAAGTACAACCATTTTCTGTGAAATTTAACATCTAGGGCCACACATGATTCTGGTACTTTCTACTTGCAGGGTTTCTCCCGATGAAAACATCAAATTAGATGTACTCTCACAGTGATCAAACAGCAATATACACATCCCGCTATGCCATTCTGGTATCATTTCAAAAATAGTGGTTGGATTCCTTTTCACTTGGGAAAGTTGTTAGTTTTAATTTAGCTTGCTCTTCAAAGGAACTAAACTTGGACCATTCTGGATTAGAATTCATGAAGCCCAGTTTCCCAAATGGCAAAGCCTCTCCTACACAGCGTGTGCTCCATGGAGCGTGCCTTGGCCAGAGGGTGCCTTGCCAGCAATTCTGTTCTTGGTCTGACAGCTTTCCTCACCAACTTGCCCGGAATGGGAAAGTAGGAGGTTGCTAATCAGCAGCAAAGCCAACAGCCGGTGTTTTTATGAGAAAATATATAAAACCCGGAAAATATATGAAAAACACTTCATTCTTCTGTAGTATAAATTTACCGAGCCAAATTCTAACCTGCTACAAGTTGGAATGGCTCCATTTGAGATGAAAGGAGTCATACCTGCTAGCTGTGTCTGAATATTTACTCCTTCGAGTCAGCTCGTGTAAACGGAGGGTCTTTATTCCCTGTCTCACATACTCACACCGCTGAATCCACTTGATCAGGAATCACAGCAGGTGCTATTGCTGACGTATAAGACCACCCTGTTAAGTATATTTTGTTCAGTTGCCCTTCAAACCAGAAGTGCTGGCAAGTTTCGAGGACTTGACAGTGTTGGTGTTCACTGGAGCACCCTTGACAGATATCATCCAAGGACACACATGCCCGTGAAGCAGAACACATCAAATTTTAATCCAGACCCAGAGACATGACATACAGTTTCATAGCTCAGGTGTGGTCTACACTACAAATTGAAGCTGATAAAGGAAATAAATCTGAGAAGAGAGCAAATGCCTTGTGCAAAGGGACAGGGACCAGAGATTTTCTAGTGTCAAGTCTAGATTGAACTTAATGTTCACAGCTACTGCAACATGGCTGTAAAGTGGCATATTCTTCAGAACAGTCCACTAAAAAAAATTAAAAATCAGTGAACTAAGTTATGGACTGAACTAAGTGTGAAGTTATGAATCAAATTAGTTATCTTTAAAAAGTGATTGATATATTCTTAAAGTCTCCATTACCCACAATAACCTTAAAAACTTTTTCACAAGCCTCTGTGGTTATCAGCTTCCCAGCAAATTAACTGTACCACAGTTGTGTCTTCCTGTAGTTACTGATTAGCCTAATAAAAGCAAACATATATAAAGGAGGGTTGGAATTTTTCTCCCCTTTCCAGTCAAATATGACCCACTTACCACTCTTACTCAGGAATATGTCTCAATCTGTCACCATGGAAATCATTTGGTGTCACAAATGTGAGATTGTAGAATCAGTTAATATGTCAGGCAGGTAGACCAAGACTAATTACAAAGGAGAAAAATTAAATTTAACACACATGCATTTATTGACAGAAAGTAATGATGGGAAAGGAAATTAAGCAGCAGCTCATGATTGTTAAGTGGTCCAAAAGAAATACATCAAACTTCTTATGAAAGCTGCTGTAAGTATTTAAATCACTTTTGGATTATACTGTGGAAACATTTTAATATGTGCAGTATCATACACCTTGGAGCTTACTAGAGATCTCCACTCCATAATTCTTATGTAGAATTCATTTCCCTTAGCAGTTTCATATGCTTGTGTCCATATTTTTCTCCCTCTCCCTGGTACATGTTATTGTTACAGGAATATTTACAGTGTTAGTTTCTCTCTCATTCACAGTTACTTACTAATAGAGTATATCCAGAAATTTTTAGAACTATTTAAAGAGACTCCTTTTTTGTTACATTGTTCAGCAGCATTAATCTAGTTTCTGCTACGTATGCACATGTGCATGTGTATAGTTGTGTGAGCAAAACCTCACTGAAATTACTGAATGTTAGGTCTGGGCTTCTATTGCACATATATTCACACAGACTCCTCATTTAATGACTATTCACATAGAACATTTGTTAACTGGTTTTGCTATTTTTGAGAGCAGAGAATTCATATGCTGTTTCTCAATCCGTAGAGTTGGAAAGAAATTATAGTAAAAATTTATAATATTTGTTTTATCTAACTTTCTTTTTCCCTTTAGAAAATTATTTATTTTACCATCCATGCAGCAGAGGGAATAATAAAGTTTAGCTGGAGGTAGATTTTTCATCTTAGTTGTCATTTGAAGAGTTTCTGACAAGGTTTGTTAGACCTAAAATTCAATTCACACTACTTTGTACTTTGATACATCTGTAATGGTTTTGTACAAATGATTATTTTTTTTTCTCCTTTTTTGTTATGGCTTGCAATTAAAAGGAAAAAAAAAAAAAAGATTGATTTGCTTTCTGCAATAAGAAGTAGACATCCAGTATGAAAAATGACAACACCTTTCTCTTCTTAAGGGAAATAGTAAGGATTTGCATTAATAACCAACACAGTTCTTCCCCACTGGGCTTTCTTCCAGCCAAGATACTAGTCCAAATTAAAAGAAATAACTTGAAGTCATTCCACCCTAGTTGACAGTGGCTAGAGAATTAAGTCCAAATCCTTGCATTTTATCCACCAGAAGATTACTCCATTCAATTCTGCAGCCAAATGAAGTCAAACCAAGCTCAGATATTCATTTCTCAAAACAGTTTGCTAAATGTGACTTTAAAAAACATTTTCATGAAAGGAGTAAAATTTCTCTCTGCCTCTCTCTGCCCCAGCTCAGCTATGACTTCAGATATTCTTCAGTGCAGTCCATAAAAACTCTAGGTACTTGTCTCTCAGTTCTCCTTTCCCAGGTTAGCTGTGTCTGAGAGTTGCTGATGTGGACAGTGAGAGGCAGAGAATATTTTGGACCTACTGACCTTAACTGAGCAACTCTGCGATGTTGGTTCTCCCTTCTGGTACTGCAGAAAATAAATCTTAGGCAGAAGAGCTATGGCCTAAATTTGGTGGACAATTTCCCCTTGTTGTTCTCAGGGGTCAAAAAATCCTTTGTTCTACACATACTTATTCTTTTCTTAAGTAGCAAGGTTTCCCTTACTTCCCATTGTTGTTTTTGTAAAACAAGAGCACAACAATCCCTGTTCTCCCTCAGAGTCCTCTAGCAGAATGCTGATGTTGAGTAAGAGATCATTGAAGTGACTGTCAGCTTTACTTTAAGAAGAATTCCTGTGTGTAAACCTCTCATATCTTGGAGGGACACTACCTTTCTGATCTAGAAGCTGTCCTTTTTCCAGTAATGCATTTGCCTAACATTGCAATCATCTTGGCTGGAGGAGAGAAGTATGCAAGGAGATAACTTTCAAGGTAGTTCTATTTATCCTAATGCTCTTGCCAATGAGTCACTGCTGTTTTGATCATTTTTGTTTTTTGAACTACAGACTCAATAGACTGCAAGAAGCAAATGAAGGGAAGTATTTTTCTCTCTTGCAGCAATTTAAAAAATGATTTTCATGTTTCATCTAGACAAAGATGATTTAATTAAATACTTTAATCCTGACCACAAATAATTTATGTAGTGGTTTAGTGAGAGAAGCTCAGCATTGTCTTGTCATAGAGTGTTTACTTAATCCTGTCGTACCTGCTTGATAATAGCTCCCTCAGATCTGTCCTTGCATTAACTGCAAAATTAGCTTAGAGGACTTGGAGGAAAAGAGGAGGGAAAAATCCTTCAAATTAGTTAATAATTTATGATTGCTCTTGAGTCAGCCCTCATTCAGTCTTTCTGAGGAGTGAACCTTCCCATCTGTCATGAAATGAAGTAACATTAATACTTTTCAGTTTCTAGAGCTGATCAGAATCTGATGATGATATATAGGTCATTTCTCCACTTCCAAAACAGATAATGATCTCTTTTTAATGCCTTTGTGTCTTCAGTCACATCTCACATAAATATTTCTTTCTTTTAGTGCAGACATACTCACACAATTCACTTCCCTGCAGTGTTGATCTTGTAAGCCTAAATGGGAAATTGTTTATTTTCCTTTCATGGAAGGACAGGAGCTGAGTGGCTCTTCATGTGGTGATAACAAGTGGAAGGTTGTCCCAGAACCTGATCTATGCCTTGGAGTTTGTTTCCTCATGCAATTAATGGGCTGAGACTAAGGGACAGAATAAGAGCTTTAAATTCTATCAGAAGGTCACATCTTGCTCCAGAAAGACAGAAACCAGCATTTCACGTGTTATAGAAGGGGTCTTGTGTTCTGCTCTTCTTTGTTCCTTTAGGTATGTAAGTACCAGGGAAAATAATCCCTCCATTTCTTATTTCAGTTTACAAAGCACAGTTGACCATCCATATCTTACAGCATTGAACACAGAGAGAAAATCCTACAAATTAGATAGAAAACAGTCTTGTGAGGAAGTTCATTTCTGCAAATGCTTAGGGCGTGATAGAAAACCAAGTGTAGGTCCAAGCTAAAAGTAGTGCTAATGAAGTGGGGAGTTAAGAAATGCCCCAGGGGGTCACTTATGACACTGTAATAGAAGGTGACCAAAACTGGATGGATTAAAATGAGTTAATTAGGATACATTTGAAAAAAAATCTCTGCACAGATGATATCGCAAGAGTTATTCAGAACCACCTACATGATCTTCTTTTTGGGAAGAGTAAATTCTAGGCAGGTCTTTCTGGGACTAAACCACTGGATTTTGTAAGTGAATACAATGTTTTTGCACCTCCAGGAAAGAATCATGGAGAAGGAAGATCAGTTCTGCCTTTTAAAAGGGCAGAGGTGGAAGCTAAAGTGAGATATTGAAGGGAGACTTGCACAAATCTGTCCTCAGTGCTACCAAAGGATTTACCTTTTTTAGAGATTAGAACAGATTATCTGTAAATGTCCCATTTACTGGATGCTTTTGGAGCCATAAATTGATGTTCTGACAATTTTGTTTGGAGTGATTTAAGAAATTATTGCTATCATCTCTTCAGTACTTTTCCATGAGCTATATTAACAGGCTTTATGGGGACTTACTGTCCCTCTCACTCTCCATACAGCCATTGTAGAGGAGCAGTGAAGAGGGCTGCAGCTAACCCAGATAGCTGGACCCTGAGATGAACTGGGTGGGCAATAACTCCTGCCTGGGGTGGTAATTTCTCAAATTAGTGTGCTTGCTTCTGCAGCATTTATGTGACTCAGGTCTGAATTAATTCTCACAGTGTTAAATCCAATGGAAGTAAAGATTTCATCGCTACATTTAACTGGGTCTTACTGATCTTCCCAATATGCAGCCAAAATTGTCTTCTATATCACTCTATCATTCTTTTTTTGACTTATTGTCTTTCTAATCTGCAAATGCATATATTAACTTCTTGCTGTTTCTTAGTACTTGAAAGGCAATCCATTTTTAATTTGCTAAAGTATTAAGTGTGTTTCTATTGTAATTTGTATTTATGATGGTGCTTAATGGATATGCAGCATGACTGATAAAAGGTGTCATCAGTTTCCACTACATGGAACTATGAGCCAATGAAAGGTCTGCTCTGTCACGTGATTATCTGATGAGTGAGGGACTTCTTTTTTTCCTACTCAAGGAACACAGAGAGGGAAGCCCTTTGTTTTGTAATTTCTTTTTTAACAGAAGAGGCTTACAATAAAGATAGGTTGTGAATAATTTTATCATACTTATCTCATGCATTTATTCCTGTTTTTAAGAGCAGGTACAGTGTGCTGTCTGACATCTGTGGTTATGAGGGAGTGAGTTAGCCAAGTCCATTTTACAGATTTCAATTTTTGTCTTGTTTTCCATCTCATCCTTAGGTGAAGAGGAAAATAAGTAAATAGAACTTTACTCATATTTCACTTGCTTTTCTTACTCTTTTAAGTGCAAAATTTATTGAGATGCAAGATAGATTCAAAATTCGTAACAGCATTTTGCTACTTCATAAAACAGACATTGCTTACACTTCATGCATTAGTAGGGATTAAGGGGATTGGCAGATACCATAACTTCCTGCCCTTTGCATGCTTTCCTGCAGCAATTGCACACTTGGCTTCCTGCTTCTTGATCTCCTCAGAATTCTTAATACTTTCATGCCTCTCTCTCATTTTGCTGTGGAAATATGAGGGGTTTTCAATATTTGAGCTGATCATTTTGATTCTTTAGTATTTTTGAATGAAAGCTTGCGTGCTAAACCTTGCTGTAAAAATCACTTTATAAAAAGCAGTGAAATTAGGCTCAGATTAATAAAGGGACACTGTTGTTTAAATTTCAGTCTAGGTGGAGTTCCTATACATAACTAATAAAGCAGTTCTCAAAAGTCTTTCCAAGCTGCTGATAGGCACCTTATATTTAACCACTGGGGCATTTTAAGTTCTGCTGCTGTACGTGCCTACAGATGCTGTTGTTTTGCTGAAGCGTGGCAAATGCTAGCTATTTTCAGCCTAAATCCATTTTACATCTTGCCTGTCCTGCACATAACCTTTTGGAAGGTCCACACAAGCTGACCTCATTACAAGGGATGAGTTTGTGGGGTGCTAGTGCGACATTTTACATACTAATGTAGGGGAAGGAGCACATAGCCAGAAGAGGGAGGGAGGAAGGAAGGGAGGGCCTGTGTGAGAAGTTGGAGTGATGCTTTTTCATAGATGCCGATGACATGTGAGGCAGTCTGCAGTCTGACCAGGTGCAAAGCCCTTCAGCTTCCAAGAGGAGAACCAAAAAGACTTTTCTAAACATTAGGACTGGTAGACTTCTGCCCTCTTTTTGCTTTTTATCGTATAATGTCAGCATTATCCAGTGAGCAAACTCCCAGTAATGAACTCTGTGTCTCTCCCCATCTGTCTCACTAAATGCCACTTGGAACAAGTGCCTTTTCATTTGACAATAAAATCAATGAATGAAATATTAGAGGCTTGAACGATATGATGTGCAGAATACATTACGGGACTTGTGTTTCAGTGGACAGCAAGTCTTGCCCTTTCTTCCCGTTATTATCAACAGATCTACTTAATGAAACTGGTGCCTTTTGCAAATCTCTCACCTCTTTGCCTTTGGACTTCAACTCTTCTGCAACGCCTTAAAGACTCTCTGACTCAGGGCTGTGTGATAAAATTCTGTATTTTCTGTGTACTATTGGCCTCACTTTTTTCATCTGTCTTAATTAAAGCCAGACCTGCACTAACTAAATAATTAAACAACAGAGAGGAAGAGGGAAACTAAGCTGAATTTCATAACACTTGTTGTTATTCCTTTACTCAGTTGAGATAGCCTTCTCCCTCTTTGCTTGAAGATTCTTCAGAACAGCAGGAATCGCTCAGTACTAAGCCAATAAACAGGGACAAAAGGGAAATGTCAGTGCTGAGATGGACTTGTGTCAAACAACCTAAAACCTCTGGAACTGTCCACAAAGACTGATCCACAAAAGACTGAAGAAGGGGGAGGGGGTTATTGCTTTTTCCGAGCCTTACTGGATTCTGCATCAGGAATATTACCTGCTTTGTTGTTTTTATTGCTTTTTCCAAGCCTTACTGGATTCTGCATCAGGAATATTAACTGCTTTGTTGTCATGCTAGCAAAATGTGTCATACGTGTAGTAAACAGCCATAAACTAAGGAAGTAAACTAACCAATGCTTGCTAGCAATCCACAAGACATCCTGTGTGATTTATTCTTGGAGCTGAAGGTACTGAGCTCAAATTGAGCTCAAGGTAGCTATGTAATTTTATCTTTGTGCCAATTGTGACGCCGTAGTATTGGACATGCTGGCAAAACTGAGTCAATGCAATATACAATTTCAAGTTGAGTTTACAAGTAGACACATTTTCAGCAAGAGAACATCTCAACCACTTTGCCCTTTAAATCCAGATGTCTCCAGAGTACAGGTTAAGAGGCAGAGAAGGATATAGAGCAAAGATGCTTGTTTTCAAATTTAAGACCAATTCTCTGCATGTTTATTAGGTATTTGCAGTGCTTCACCTCTTGCTGAGAAAATAATTTGCAATACTTCTATTCTGTTTTCGAAGTTGTTCTTTTCTTCTTACTCACTGCCTGAGTGCAGAATCTTGCCCTATTTAGAGAGGCTGCAGCTCACTGACAGGGTGATCCATCTGTGATTGCACAGCTGGTCAACATAAGAACAAGGAACAGATACCAAGACGCTTGAGCTTATCACTAAAGCATGAGGTGTCTGATACTGCCACTGTTTTGTAGTAACAGCCAGAAGTATTTCTTATTCTGTAGGCTCAAGATGCAAACCAGCAAATTGTTGTTTGGTATCAGAGCTCTGTCCTATTCCACGATACAGGTTTAATTGTGCTTAATGATTAGGTGTGAGCAAATATTTGCTGTGTCATCTTACTGTCTGATACTCCTAATGCATAAATAATTCTCAGCAGTATTGTGTGTGAGCTCTAACCTGTCCTGAAGCCCATAATTAAAAGGCTAAAGTGAGCTGCTTACACAAACCAATTGTCAGTGTAGTAAGTGCTGTTAATAGCATTGACAAGAAGTGCTAGACAGGTAGCATCATCTTACTGCAATCTGTGTCTACTGAAGAAACAACTCCTGAATTTTCATCTGGAAAAATTTGCAGAGGCTGGGTAAAGCCACATAGCTAAAGGGAAATGCAAAGCTTGTTTATTTTTTTAACAGAAATGAATGCAACAGAGGGGAAAAATAATGTCAACATAGTTGGATTTCAACACCACATACTATAACTTGGCAACCTTTTTCACATTAAGTGGATGACTACAGCCCTTTTCTATAAATGTTTTTTTTTCCTGTTGTGTTTTGATTTTTTTTAATTGTCACCATAAAACCAATCCTTTTCATTTTGTTTCATCTTGAACAGGGGGCGTTCTGCCTCTGCTTCTACATTCTGGGATTTCTCTGATTCTTATGGAAAATACTTAACAATACCTACACTGATTTCTTGCTTACAGACATTCCTGGTGTGTCAATCAATTTAAAAGATTTGTTCCTTTTAAATAAAAAGAAATTGGTTTAATATCCTGCTGTTTATATATGATAACTGCCCAAAAGGATATGAAGTAGGAAGCTGCTCACAGTTTCCTTGAGCAGTCTTTGGAATATTAGGAAGCTCTTACTCTCTCTAATTCGTTGTTAGTAAAGAAGTTCACTGTTCCAACAACCTCAGACAAACAGTCACTGAAACCTGATGAAGTGTAGTGATGTGGTGAAAATGAGGGACAAACAGACAACTGCTAAGCTGTTACCTGGTGCGAATATGAGTTAAGATCGTTCAGTTAACATCGCTACTGAAAAATGCAGCTGCCTGGATGTCAAGAGGAAAGTGATGAGACATGCCTGGAATCCCAAGGGATGTACCCAAAGTAAATCTATGTCAGGGCAGAACATAGCATTCAGAGATGTGGCAAGGAGAAACTCAGTGGACCCAGTGAGCTGACAGCTGCTCGAAGGCGAGCTGAGTGGAATTGCTGAGTGATTCCTGGCAGTGACAGTTTAGGCACTAGGCTATCATTAGGGACCGTCTCTCGGTATCTAAAATCAGTGCTCTGGGTCTCACAAGTCCTGGCACCTGTTCCTAGATCACCACTCACCTCCCCAGTGACCTTGGAAGTGTCACTTCATCACCATGAGCCTCAGTTTCTCCTGCTGTAGGTTCTCCTTAATGAAGTGCTACTGCTGAAAGGCATTGCATCCAGAGCCTTATTGATCACACATTGCATCCTGCTGCTCGGCTCCCCCTTACTGAGACACGTTTCACAGATGGGCTTTGTGCCAACAAAAATGTGCGTAGCAGGACCTTATCCTCTTTGTAAAATTGATGCACTTAAGACAGGCAGAGTCATAGTGCATGGACAGTTACTTACCTGCTCTTCACAGTTTTATTGCATTATATTTGGCAGCAAAAAAAAAGAAAGCATTTTTTGTTCAGTGATCACTTATTTCTTCATAGCCCAGATTCAAGCAGCGGTTTTAATACCTTGTATGTTCCTGAAATTCTGGACCCTTTCTCTCAAATCAATGCCTGAATATTAGAAGTGGTGGATTTGAATTGACTTTGTTCATAAAAGAATGTTTTGCTGCTTTCAGAGAAAGAAGTTTTCAGTTTTACAAGAGTGTGGGGTTTTATATTGAATAAATCAAAAATTTAGAAGGAGACCATGATAAGGGAAAAGCCATTGGTGTGAATAAAAAAGTAAGGGGTGTAGTCAGAGCAGGGGGTACATCCTGCTGACCTCCTGCAGTCTGGTTAGAAAAGAATGTTTACCAGCTGGAAAAGGTTCATGTGAAATCTCCTATTGCTGTTAATTAGATGTCAGTTCTGCTGCTGGGACAATCTGTACTGTAAGCAGTGACATAAAAACTGAGGTGAGGAAGGAGTGGCTCAGCAGCCCATGAAACTGGTGTGGGTCTCTCTTCTGCTCAGGCTTACAATCGCACAACCATTTCATTCTTCTCCAGATTCCATGCCAGAGCATATTTCATGGCAATGAGCTGGGCATATCACAGAAACACAGAGTGGGTCAGGTTGGAAGGGATCACAGTGGTCACCTGGTCCAACCTCCCTGCTCAAGCAGAGCCATTTCAGAGCACATGGCACAGGATTGTGTCCAGACCATCTCCAGTGAGGGAGACTCCACAACCTCCCTTGGCAGCCTGTTCCAGTGGTCACCTGCACAAGAAATTCTTCCTCATGTGCAGGTGGAACTTCCTATGCAGGTGAAGCTTCTGCCCGTTGCCTCTTGTCCTATTGCTTGGCACCACTGAGAAGAGCCTGGCTCTGTTGTCTTGGCACCCTCCCTTCAGGTACTTGTTTAAAGTGCTGATGTCCCCTCTCAGACATCTGTTCTTCAGGATGAACAGGCCCAGCTCTCCCAGCTTGTCCTCATAAGCTGCCAGGTAGAAAACAAACCAAAACTTTTGTGTATGTCCAAACCATAATATCTTTGAATTGTTCCTAAGTTGCTGGCAACACAGGAAACCTGTTGTCATGGGCACAGAAACCCCAGCCAATGTCACAGAAAACCTCAAAAAGTTTTGTTGCAAAATGAAAGATTTTTTCTATACTTACTCTCTTGTGCTCAGCTGCTGAGAATCCATTTCCCTGAAATTCTGCAGATGAAAGTGCTGCAAACATTAATGATAGATTTACTAGCTTTGCTGGGGTTTGCTGGACTTCTCACTGTCCTCTTAATTTTTCTAACAAGCTCCTTGGAGGACACTAGAAGATGTGCAGAAACCCAATATATTTTCTTCTCTTGATTGATTTCATTCTTTCATCTTTCCTTATGAAGATGAATCGGATTTAGGTCTTCACCCCAACCTTTCTCAATCCAGTTCTGTATACTTCATCCTCTTGATCACCTTTTATGTATGCTTTTTGAATCCTCCCTCCTACCACATACAAAACACTTGTCTGTTTCTCTCTGTATAGACTCTTGCCAAGTTATTCTTCTCCTCTGGTCTGAGTTGCTTTAACTTTTTTTGCCCTTGTCATATCGCCACCTTTGAGTACATCCAGAAGTCAGCTGATATCATTGCTTTACATCCTTGTGGCAGCTTTGCCAGAGTTTTCCTTTATTCCATTCACTTGCTCTTTTTTCTTTCATTGAGTCAACCTGGCTCATCTTGACTTGCTCTGCCCTTGATACGCTCTATCCCTGCCTCATTTATCTACCATCCATTCTCATCATGTGTTAACTGCCTGTATCCTCTTTTCTTCTCCTGGCACCAGTGCACTATCGACATGATGCTCCTGTGGAACCATCCTCTCCTCTCCTGAGACAGTCCTGCTGTACCTTCAGTGAGCGACTCCTTGGCCTTCTTCTCATCCAGCCTGTGCCTTAATAACTGTCCATGCAGTTTCTCTCCATGAGTATTTAGTCCACTAAGAGGGAGTAATGGTTGTTGGGAAACAGCAACATACTTAATGCAAATGAGATATCAAGCAGAAAAGTTTAACTTTTGCATTTTTCCCTGAAACTTTACATTTCCGTATGTAATAAAGAAGTTCTTTGCGGCAGAGACTATACATTTGCCCACACATATCTGTACATATTTATGCATGTGTATATGTATGTGTATGTGAATGTGTGCATACAAATAAAATGCATATATCTGTTAGCACACCTGTGAAATAAATGCACGGTAGAGGTCAAAGTATTCAATTCTGTTGAATGCAGTATATCCTGTACCATACAAGTGTATGAGACAGTGTCAAACTGTGTTTCTAGGGTCTGGCACACTTGTGTTGCAGGGCACACACAAGATTTCTTGTATGTGTGTTACATTGGATTCATGGTAAAATTTCTAAAAATATTTATAGAGGAAGGTCCTGAGGGATTTCGTGCTTGATGTAAATTTTCAGAGGAAAGTCAGGGCATTTGTTGCATGAGAAGACAGAATCTCTTTTAGGAATGAGAGAGGACATGGCAGTAGAAGAGAGGAATGAGCTTGGGAGCAGGAAGAAACATGAATTGATATAGACAGTGCAAGAACTGCAAAGGGCAGCAATAGTGAGGATGAAGAGCTTGAACTTGACAGTGATCTGAAGAGGTGGATGAGAGATGTGGCAGGAGAAGTGAAAGATTTTAGAAGCTACATGTTTTATATGAATCAATATATGACATGGGGCAGGAAGGCCATCAAGAAAGGGTCAGTCACTCAGGCCAGACTTAACATGAAGTGCAACACATTCAGCTGGTATCACTCAGCTTAAGTACACTAATTTCAGTGAAATCATGCTGATTTATACCAGCTAAGGATGCGGCCTTACACATTTCAGAAAGGAAGGGTGTCTTGTGCAGGTGTTTAAAAGCTAAAGAAAAAGAAATCAGGAGAAGCAGAAAAGAGGGAAAGGGCGTTAATCAAAGATTTTAACTCTAAGTCATGCAGAAAATAACCCTGCTTCATTGCACCAGTATAGATTCAGCTAGTCCTAACAGTGTTTATCAGGCTTGGTACTGACCAACTTAGAATATTTCCAGCATTCAAAATATGTAGATTTCCCCTCTTTCCTCCTGTCAGTTTTTTGTTCTCTATTTGTGCGTCCCATTTTGGGAACAGAATGCTGCAGTTCTGAATCCTGCCAAGCTTGAATCTTAAATTCTTGTTGAGTCCTTCTCCTCTCATTCAGCTTGCACTGAAGACATACATTGCTCTGGCAGCATTTGGCTGCAGCTCCAGCATTCATGTCTATATTAAATTCCTAATGAGCTAAACCATGGCTGTTAAAGTAGTTAGAAGTAGCAAGACAGAGTTGTGCTCTGTTCTGCTTTAATAGTCTCCACAGTGTAGAAATTGCTTACTTACTATGTTTTTAAAGGCTGAAAACTACTTTGCACTTGATTTTGACTTTGAAGGCTTCTACCAAATACAACTAAACCTTGCAAACCCAGTAACCAGGAGAATTGTGCTGAAACAGATTTTTTTCTGTGACACCAGCTCACCCTTTGGCCATGGGCAATCAGAAGGTGGCACCCCAGCACTTCCTTGCCTTTAATATGCCTTTTTATTTTCCCCTGTCTGGAAACAGTCTGTTGTCCTGAGAAAGTGCAATTCACACAAAGGGTTTGCAGTGGGTCCATTGCTCTTACTGTAATTGCAGTGGAGTCATGTAAAAGCCACGACAGGTTTAAAAGAAAAAAGAAAAGCTTCCACTAAAGAAGACGTTGGAAGTAGCTGTAATAGCTATCATTTTTACTACTATTTTTATTGTTTGTAATAGCAAAATACATCAAGGCAAGAGCTGAGGTTAAGGTCCTTTGTACCATAGTCTGTAGAGAAGATGAAATCCCCTAAAACTGGGAAAAAATTAGGGCAGATTAGGAAAATACTGCTCACAGGCACCAAGATTGGCACCAAATGAAAGCAGCAGATACCAGACCCAACATAAATAAAAGCTGATACTCCTTCAGATGTGTCATGTGCTGTGAGTCACTGTAACAGGACCGCTGTTAAGAAGTGCCACCCTACAGCTGCACTGTTGTGCTCTGTGTTGCACAGCTGCTCCTCCCCGCTGCTGGAGACAACTCCGTGCTGGATGGAGCTTCAGCCTGGCCACATGCTGCTGCTCTTGCCCTTTCAGTAGAAAGTAGCACACACTTATTGACTCCGAGGAGTTACATTTGCAATATGTGAGACAGGCAAAATGGGAGGGGTAAAGTTTTATTCAGGGAGAATTGAGCAAGAGGCTGTTCTGTGACCTGTTCAGTGTCACCCAAGAAATCAGTATCACAGCTGGGAGCTGAGCTAAGGTCTGGAGTCCCCTTCAATGCCTGAGTTATAGGATAATGCTTTCCCCTCCATTAGCCACCAAAAATCTGTGAAGTAAAAGCAGAATTCAAGGCATTGAGTTGTCAGGTTCAGAAGTATCTGTTTTTCCATGGAAACCTCTTCCCAGCAGCAGCCAAGCTTCTCATCGTGCGAGAGCTGTCAGGCAGCTGTTCTATGCAAAATGCTGTGGCTGCAGCTGCCTTCTGGAGAAGTCTCATCCCACAGCCAGGCAGCAAACAGCCCCATTCCTGGCAATCCAGCTGTAATTCTTCCTGCCCGGTAATTTTTCACTGTGGTCATGCCAGAATCATAGCCTTGTTTTCTCTTGTCTTGGCTGTTAGTGGTGATGTATGAAGAAGTAAGAAAGACAGCTTAATTTTCATAAGCTAACTTGTGCCTGGAGTAACAGAGAGTGAGAGGAGTGCACTTAATCATAACTGCAGGACCAGAACAGAAAATGATAGAGCTTTTGCTGTTAGTTGTGGTATTTTATTATAATAACTCTTAGGAAGAAGAAACCAGCAGCTCAGAATGCTGAACGGTTCAAATCCATTACGGCAGGCACCGTGTTCTCATCTGCTGGAAGAATAGCTCACATAACTCTTTTATGCTTGCCTTTCCCCAAAGGCCGTGCTGGGAGGGAACTCTAGTCTATCCTGCCCAGAAAATCTGCATTCAGACTGAGGTGTGGTCAGAGGTGAAATGAACCTGGTGACAGTTCCTGCAGAACTGTGAGCACCTTGCAGGGATTGCTCAAAGGGTGTCAGAGGGACAGGCTGGTGCATGGTCAGGGAGCTGCTCATTGTGCCTGTTTGACACCACACATCCCTTTGGACAGTGCCTCATGTCTGTAACTTTGCAATGCACTTGAAAAAGTAAATAACTAACTGAAATAGCTGGTAGTGGACAGATATTCTCACAGTGATTCATTTTAAAAAAATGATTAAAGCTCTGAGTGAAAGCTTTTGAGTGAATTTTTAGTTGGTTGCAATTGAAAGAAAAAAACTTAGGATTTTCTTTGTTTGAGATACATGGAGTAATGTCTATAGGGTAGATATTATGCATCTGTATTATGTTTCACATTGTTTTATATTATTTAACATGAGGATGGTTGTACATTTTTAGATATTATTTTGATATCTTCAGATCAAAATATTCAGGGAATGTCTTCCAGAAAATATTTCTGAATTTCTTTTTTCTATATTGATTCAAAATGAAAACATTTTTGGAAATATTAATATTTGCTATGCAGCTGAAGTTCTGGTTTCTGGATGACTTCTGCCTTAACAAGATCACAGAGACAATGTAAAGGGAAATAAAAATATAGTATTCTTTGGCAGAGACAGCACCACTATTCCAGCCTAGAGGAAACAGAAATATAACTAGAGAAGATGGAAAGCATATCTCCATAATTTTCTCCAAGGTGGCTTGGGAGACAAGCCATCACATCTGCCTAATAGGCTTTTATGCACCAGTAAGAGTTACAACAGCCTGACAAGTTGCATAATGCTCTACCCTAGGACAGTATGTGAACATGTGCACATTCCCAGGCCATTGCAAAAGCAAACCAAAGCGTGTTAGCTAATACATTTTACTGTGTATTTGTGACAAGCTAAAAGGACGTGTATAGGCAGTTATTCCAGCTCAGTTGATACACAGTAAGTCACATTATCTGATCCATGTATCTGAGCCCTAAAGCTTACATGATGTTAATTTCTGCCTTCATCCATGTCCCGTATCAAACCTCAAGGAATACTAGTGAAAGCGAGATTTGTTCTGGTGTCTTCAAAAATAAAGGGAAAATGTGGAAGGAAATTATACAGCTGCAGTAAATGCATGCAAACATAATTTCCTGAACCTTTTTCGGCGTATCTTGGCATGAGAAATAATAACTGAGAAATAAGTATTTCAGGGGTAAGTTATTAGAACTGAGATTTTGGACTGCTTTGTGGGAAAAGAAAACCATTAACAAGCATTAAGGTTTGTTCATTTTTTATTATCCGTTGCTTGAAAGGCTGAAGTCTGTAGCATGTTGGGAAATTTGTAGGGCTAAAGTAATGAAAGCAGATTGATGCTCCATGGTAAAGAAGTTCAGTACCTGCTCCTTGCAAATGACATTCAGACATTTCTTTTGATGGTAGCAGTACTATCCTGAGAAGGATCTGTGGACTGCTGAGTTGTGAAATGTGCTATTAGCTTATGGGCAGGGTCACTGTCTTCTACCAGCTGTGCTAACCCATTCCAGCCCAGGTACACCTGCATTTTTTATTGTTTTTTTTTTTTCTCCTCATTCTTTACCAACCATGGTAGTTTCTTGTCTTGATTTATTCTACTTCATCTGTAAGGGAGTGGCTACAAACAGGCAGACTTGCAGCATGGAGTCACCAAGTGTTCATTTAAATTGTGTCCTTCAGCCTCTTTTTGCCTTAGGCTCCTTTCAGCCAGTTGAGATCCCTTTCATATTTCCTCACAGTATGTGGTTTGTGATGTCTCATGTGCTCTCCAGTGTGTTCCCTGTGTCTCAAAGGTTGGGAGATGCTGTGGTTTATCTATATGAAACGAGTTGCTTAGGATATGTTTGCCTCTAGCTTGTAATTTCCTTCATTTGCTTGTGCATTGCACTGTTAGTTTTACCAGTTTTCAGTAGCATCAATGTGTCTTTTATATGATCCTTTTGCTCTCCCCCAGATTTTCCACCTTCTTAAAAAATGATTTATGGAGTCTAATGTGAAAAATTATATATATTGTATAATAAACATGTAATGGAATAGGAGAGACATCATTGGAAAGTAAAGTCTGGTGAGGAGTGACATGTCATTAGGGTAGAGTAGGATGATTCTGGAGTGGTGTGGAGTGGACTTGATAGTCTCTCAAAGTTATTTTTAGATTGATTTCCGATCGCTCCTTGAATGCTTTCGTAATGTTCTGGTTTATTTTTTATATGCATTGGCCAATCACTGCTGCTCACACTCTTTGAAACAGCATTCAAGACACATTGGGGTTACTGACATTCCACTGAATTACAGACACCACAGGAGAGCATTGCGATCACCTTTCAAGCCAATTATAAAATTGAATTAATCATATCTGTCTTTATGACTTGTTCTCAGCCCAACCTTGTCTTGGGCCGTACTGAAATTTTAGTAATACAGCTGTGGTTCTATGTAAGCAACACATAATGATCATTTCAGGCTTTCAGGGCACTGCTGTGACCATACATACAATTTTATGAGCATAGCTGGGATTCGAAAATGAGCCTTCAATGCACGATGCTTAATTGCTTTCTCAAAGTTGCAAAATAATTTCCAGTACCAGTCTCAGTGCCCTCGCTGGGCACGTCCCTCTTTCAAAGCACCATTCCTTTTCCTTTCTCTGACCGAATCCGAATGCAGTTCTCCCCTTCCCTCCATCCTCTGTTACCACAGCATCGTTTCAATCACTTCTCTTATTTACATTTTATACAGCACATTTTAGGATCCATAAAGTCCTTATCTATACAAACATTCATTTTTTGGTTGATTTTTAAGCAGTGCAAACCTTCTAGACACATTTGATTCAAAATACATTTTACTCTAGCTGAAGCCAGCTGCTAATCAATGTAAGATAAACTAAAATAAAACTGAAGTCATAATTTCTATGCAGCATTCTGCACAGGCTTACCTAAATGACTTTTAAATTACTCTCTTAAATTAAAACGGTGCAACTTTCTTATGTAGGTAAACAGTTTGAATCCAGTATTTTTCTGAGCAAAAGGGGTTTCCTTCATGACTGAGAAAAAATAATCCTTGAAATGAGTAGGGGGAGCATGGAAAGAGAATAATTTGTTATACTGAGCCTTGTTCTTCAATTATACGATCTCCATCAGAGTATGGACAGATCTTCATATTAGATTATCATTTTCCCAACACTTAATTCTCTCTAGGAGGATTCCCCATCTTTATATTCCAAAATCAAGCAGCATTCAGATCTGTCTGGGTGATATATTTCTGTCAGCATGACAAAGGTTCCCACAGTGTTTAATTACTCAGACTAGCCAGGGAAGAAGGGAAGAAATGAGCCATGCTGAATTTGCTGTGCCAGGCTTGCTGTCTGTTACATAAACATGCTTCTTCCAAAGGCAGGGAAGGAAGGAACTTCTGCCTTCTCTTTCCACTGGCTGTCCCTCTCCAGATTTCTGGTGTGCTTTCCATTGATTGTCTTTTGTCTTACGATCTTCTTGCAATTTGCTCATTTTCCAGGGCAGCAAGTTCTTGGCCTAGTGGAGAACCAGAGTGATTGGTATTTGGGCAACCTTTGGAAGAACCATCGGCCGTGGCCAGCACTTGGGAGGGGCTACAACACAGGTAGGACCTGAGGGTTTTCTTTGAATTAATACTTGCATTGAGTGTGCAATCAGTCTCCTGGTATAGAGAGTATGAGATGTGGTAATTTGTACCTCCCTTCCTAAGCTGCACCTAAATTTGTCTTCAAAAACAGTAAAAATGATACAATTTTTGGTGTTTTGGAGTTTCCGGTCTTCTCTAGATGGTGTTAGAAAAAGATTGTGTGACATCCTTTGGGGAAAAACAGAGCTTTTCAGCAATCTGACAGGTCCTCAGCACATCTACAAGATTTCTGTCCATGGTGACTCATATATAGGCCCAGCAAGAGGGAATGAATAGGAATCGAGGCTCATTTTCTGTAGAGAAGTAAATGGTATCACAAAACGTTAGCCCAATAAAGATAAAAACTCCTGCAGGACAGCAACAGGGTCATAATTGTCCTAATAAAATGCAAGCTATTGGCCATCAATTTCTGCTGCCATAAGAAAGGAATAAAGACACTGGATCAGAGAATTTATTCGGTTACAAGAGGCAGGTCTTCCCACTGATTTGTGTTTGGTATGTATGAAAACATACCAGGTGCATAAAGAACACACATGTACATCGAAATCACGTCAGTGCTGGGCTTTACACGCTGATCCAGTGAGTTAGGTTCCCTCTCTCTTTGTAATAAAAGGACAGAACAGATGGTGAAGCCTCCATTTGGAACAGATGAGTCCATTTAAATATCCCTGCACTATCAGAAAATTATTCACCGTAATAGTGATTCTCCTTCACAGAAATATATTGGGTTGAATTAAACAGACTAACTAGAAAAACGATTGAACAAGTTGTGGTTGGGTCATCTGTATTTCTATATTCCTATGTATGTTTGTGAGGATCCCACTAATTTGTGTTAATTTGTATTTTAGCCTCTGCAGAGCATCTCTGTTCTCTGGAAACGTTCAAAAGAATAGCCTAACAGAACAGAGATTGGTATGGATACACGATTTTGGCAGAATGGCTTTGTTTCCTGACTCTTTCTTGCCAGAATTGCAAATAGAAAGGCTAGGTCTGCCCACTTCTGTTCCCCAGCTCCCAAAAGCATGAGACAGAGATAAGTTTCATGGATTTTTCCTGAAATCTGAAACCTTATGTTACACCCAGCTCAACTTCTTGGTGTCAATTCAGTTCACTGTTACACCAGAAAGAAGTATCTTTTGTTCTACTGAGAGATAACTACTTTCTATAGCTACCTTCATTCTGCTGTATTTTTGCTTTTTCCTTTCTGCCATTTTAATGCTGGCAGAGAGAAATATGGCACAACCACATAACATCAGAATAATGCAGTAATGTGTATGGTGGGTAGTATAAAATACATATACTTATATCTAAAATGCTAACGTTAAAAAAATTCTAAAAGGCTTTAATTTATGTTGTCTTAACTTACTGTTCCAAATGGTTTATAGGAATACCAAATGTCAGTATATCATATACATCTTCCACTGAAAGCAAAAATAATAAACTATCTGCAGTCCTTCACATACATTGCATGTGTTAATTCTTGTATTAGTCCTTCCCTACCAGGCTATGCATGATCCCATAATCCTGCACGATTTTATTTTCCTGACAATTTCTTTCTTCACACAACTCACCTTGTAGTTATAAAAACTTCTTTTTAGAAAGAAAACCAGAAGGTAGATAACGTATGGAAGATTGACAAGTGATCGTAAGAAGTGGAATTTTGTTTTTTCAAGTATGTGGAACAAGAGGTCACTGAGTGAAACAGTGCAACCTCTGAGAAGTAGGAAACGAGGTTATTGACAGAATCAGCACACTTTAGTATAAATTCCTTGATTGAATTAATTGTTTGCTTCAGTAATCTAGCAGAGACTGGAGGTATACATTTCTCAAGGAAGATGAAACTGGAGCTGTTTGATGTGTTCCGTAAATTAAAATAATTGACACTGAACGCAACAATGTGGCCAAGGAGGATTCAGAAAACTAAAGTAGGGGAGCACTGATAAGAGAGGCAATACCTCTAAGCAAAACATTCATGAAAGACTGTGTTCCAGGAGAGGGAAGGCATAGAAATTCAGGTGCCTAGAGCTGTACTTAGGAACTGTGAAAGGGCCCCCAAACCCCTGAAACTTTAATGAGCCAAACAGAGCTGGATCAGGGGGAGGCTCTCAGACAGACTTTGCTTTTGCTCTTGGGAGAGTGTTTACTGCAGACCTAGGATGCAATCCTAAGAAAAGATATTTTTATGTGAGCCCCTTCAGCCAGACCTAACCCTGGTAGATTTGATTCAGAAGCACCCCTCAAAGTCAAAATTGTTCCACTGCTTCCTCACAGTTTCTGAAGGAAATATTTTCTCTTTCACTCTTATCTTTCTATGTCTGAGCCTCTCTGGACAATATATAGGTTGGGAGAGTCCCAGAAGGCAGATGTATTAAAGGCAAAGATGTGTTTGTTCCTTCTCTGCTGTTTCTTTAAACCCAGTAAGCATTTGTGCTCTCCTCTTCCTCTGTGCCCAGGCCAAATCTCCTGACAGCCAATACAGATTTTCAAGGGAAGATTTTATTTGGTTGTTTTTCGTTTTTTCTCATTTGCACAGGCAGATAATCCGAGTCATACTTGAGTCCATGATAATATAATTGTAGGAAAACCGGACTAAACTCAGTCAGTTCAGTGAGGACTTAATTAGTGTTTAAAATGTTCTTAGTTAGAACCATTCATTATTTGCGATAACATTCTCTTCCTCAAGCATTTTAAACATAATTCCTTCTGTACCACAGAGGTTTCCATGTTTTTTCTGTACCTCACTGGCAAACACTCAGTAAACTGCTTAATCAAATGCCCTTTTTATGTATCATCCACTCCATGGTGCTTGTCTGCACTGAGTTTAACTCTTACAGTTTCCTCATACACTAGTTCAAGCACACTTTTCTTGCTATGTAACTATATTATCTTTCACTGACTAAACTGTGCTTTTGAAAGTATTGCTACACCATGATTTTTCTCTTTGCAGATGTTAAACTGACAGCTCCAGAGCTTCACTGTATGGTTTGATGTTCATTTCGGGAGTAACAGTCATCTTAGTCCTCAGAAAAGTATCTTGTAAAAGAAATTCTAAACATAAAAGCCTTTAGTACTTTGTCTGCCCTATACTTTCCATCATGGTGGAGAATAGCTTTTAAAAGCAGTCTCTGGGGACTGCTAACACTTCTGGCCACTTCTTCAGCTGGTGTGAATCACCCCTGGCTTCTCTGGCTTTAGTGCAGCAGAGCCAACTTCCATCAGCTGAGAATGGACCCCATGCCTGCCAAATGGAGCTTTAGGATGAATCTGTAATTTGGGTGCCAGGGGATCATTTCTAAAAACTTTGACCTGGGGGATTTCAGACTTCTAGACTACAGAAGCCCATCCTAAGGGTTTGAGGCTCATCTGAAGTGCACTGCCTCAGTGCAGCCACCAGAAACTGTAAGGAGGTGTCTCAACAGCTTGAGCTGAGAATTCATACTCCCACACTGAGAAATGTGACATTACCAGATTTGTGGATTGGGAACAGGAGGGAATGGCTAGCACCTAACGATTACTAGGCTGCGTGTGTACTGTGCCTTATTACTCCCGTGTTTGTAATGACTGGAAGAGTGCTAGAATGAGTCTCTCTCCTTTATTGTTTCCCTGAAAGAAAGGACCTGTGGAAGTTGAATTGGAAATTGAACGCATACATTACATCATTTTTGCATAATATTTAACTAATTTGAATGGTAAAAGACAAGCATAGAACAGACTGTTTATATGGAATTAGTCTGGATCACATCTTGTGCTCCTTCATGATGATATTGTGCATCTCCAGTGCAGAAAACAAATGACTGGTAAAGCAGTGTGAAGTGGGCTGTTGGTAGTCATGGCACTGCCTGTGGTGCTGCTCCAGAAACCTGGTAACAGCCTTCAGCCAAGCTCCTCAGGCTTCTGCTCATGACATTATTGTAATTGTACTCATGTATGTTGGCTGCTTGAGAGAGGAAGGTTTTGTCAAATTGCCTCAGTGAATGAAGAAGTCAGAAAACTCATGGTTTACAGAACCTTTTAAACCCACCATCATGGGCTGACCAAGCTTGGCTATGCCCCCTCTAAAAGCCATTGCAATATTCCTGTCTCCCATTAGCTAAAACATTAGTCATGTTTGGTACAGGAACTGCTGTCATTAGGATTCATTGAAAGTACAGGAGCTTTTGCAAACAGGTGAAAAATGTGTTTTAATCATTAAAAAGCCCATGTCCAACACTGATGACAAGGCAAAAAGCAGCACTTTCTTCATCTACTTGGGTTCACACTGTGTCAGTTTTTTGGATTAGACTATTCCTCCTTTAAGACACTGTGATTTTATTCAGTAAATATTGTTATCATTGCAAAGCATACTGATGCACATGAGCTTTATACATGTAAAGGTGCATTTGAAGTACAAGTATCATGCACATTGACCAGGTAGCAGTTTAGGAAGTGCCAGCATATGGTTGCTTTTAGTCTCAACGGGAAATATCAGTCTGTTTGTGTCAAAGGTGGGAAGCTAAAGCAATAATTCTCCTTTTGATGACCACATCCCTATCTTTGTTGTCTATAATCTGTAGCTTGCACTTAAAAATAAGCTATCTTAAAGCTGATTACCCTCAAAGAACAGCTTCCTTTCCAGTCTTTCTTGTGCGCTTTCTAAAGCATGTGATGTACTGAGAACTTGTTTATGGCACGCTTGACATTTCTGAAATGAGGTTCAATATGTATTTGATTTTGAAAATGGTGCCTCTAGTTTGAGAGGCCTGTCTATGTAGTAATGGCATTACTGTGGCTGAATTAGTCTACTGGTCGTGGCATTCTCTCAGATACATCCTCTACTCCTTAGCAATTGAATCTCTCAGCCCCTGCAGTAACTGGCTTTTTGAAAAACAGCACCAGACTTCCTTTGAAACACTGAAAACATTTATCTCTTAAGAAGCCTGTGATTTAAAAAATGGCATTTAGACAGTCTATACCAGTTTCTAGTTGTATCGGAGTAAATAAAATATATTTCTTTTTAGGTGATTAAATTGTCCTCATTTGAGGGGTTTTATTGGTCTGACCTGAGTCCATTATGTAAAGTTCTCCATGTAATGTACATAAATCAGGCATTTAGATGTAGCATTCCAATGTAATGATTTAAAAAATCATTTTGAAGTGTTTTATTTTTAGCTTGATCAAGGCAGTTCTTTATGTGAATATCCATACCTTGATCAGTAATTATGTTGTCCAGCACTCTGAAATGCCCTCTTTATTGTAGAGGGACAATCATTAGCAGGTTAAATTTAGATGAAAGACTTGCACATAAAAGCTTAGTAAAGGCATCCAGGTGCCTAATCTGAGAACAAAACCTTCTATTATGTGACAGGAGAACCCCAGACAAATGCATAGTAATAGTAAAACCAGTACGTTTTCTTCTGAAGTGCAAGTTCACTTTCCAGTTTCTCATTGTGCTCATAAAAGTGATTGTGTAAAGACAGTTCCTTTTTGCAGAGACAAAGAGGTTTTAGCCACAGTCCCAGAGCAAAGAAAAGAGGCATCACAGTTGGACTCCATCTTTGGACTCTTAATAGGTAGCTTGGTACCTGTCACAGAAAGCAGCAGAGTAACTAAGATGTCTGTCTACCCCCTGTGTCCAAGTCATTCCCACTAAGAGAGTGCCAACCAAACCAGCTGGATTTGGGCATAGTGAGATCACTCTCTTAGGTGCTATTTGCTAAAGAAATCACTATGCTTTAATCATTTTTGTATTAGGTCAAACTAAGCTCAGGACAAACCTTTCCCTTTAAAAAAATACCAAGAAACTTTGAAAGAGAAGAATCTGCAAAACTGAGTGGACACAAGTCTCCGAAGAAGCAGCTCATTTCTTCCTTTTCCTCACTGTCTTTCTTGTCTTTATGTTCAGCAACATCCTGACTTTAATTGTTCCTGCTGTAGTTCCTCAGCCTTCCCTTTTGCACTTATCTTTGTCAAAGTGAGCTCAGGGGAGGACAGGAGCACTGCAATACCCTCTATATGAAGATCATCTCACAGTTGTTCTCAAGAAAGACACAGGCAGTGAAAAGAGAAGCTTTCCCAAGTAGAACTGTGGAATTATAGGCAGTTTAGGTCAGAAAAGATCTCCCGAGGTCTTTTAGTCCTCTTCCCATTGAAAGTCAGGTTGCTCAGGGCCTTTTCCAGCTGAGTTTTAAGTGTCTTGGTGGATACCTGTCAAAGCAGCCTGTTCCTGTATTCAGCTACTAATTTTCTATTCAGTAAAAAATAAAAGTAAAAATTTGTAATATGTAATTAGACTTTCCTTTGCTGCAGTATGTGTCTGTTACCTCTCATTCTGCCTCTGTGCATCTGTTAGAAGAGTGTGGCTCCATTTAGTTGTTTTAGAAAGCAACAGGAAATCCCTCAGCCTTCTCTTTCCCAGGCTGAAGAAGGCCAGTCCTCCCAGCTTCTCCTGAGTGCCAGGCCTTTGAGCATTTTGATTGCTCTCTGATGGATTTCCTTCAGCCTCTCAGGGTATTTATTTGATTGAGGAATCCAAAACAGTACTTTAGATGTGGTCTTAAAAGTGCTGAGCCAAGAGTGGTAATCACTTCCCATAACCTAAGGGCTAATATGGCCCAAGACGTGGAATATTGCCCCAAGGTCACGCTGCTGGCTCATGTTCAACTTGCTGTCCACCAAATCCCCTAGAACTTCTTCTGGAAAGCTCCTTTCTATCCACTTGTCCTCCAGCCTGTACTCTCAATTCAGGAATAGTCCCATTCAGGACTTTCTGTTGAATTTTAGGAGCTTTCTCTCACCTGCTTGTCCAGCCTGTCAAGATCACTGAGTAGCAGCCCAACCCCAGGGTATTTGGCCACAGCCTCCAATTTGGTGTCATGTATGACGTTGCTGAGGATACATTCTATCCCATTTCCTGCTCATTAATCTGAATGCTAAACAGTGTCAGCCCCAGTACCATCTCTTGTGGAATACCCCTTGTAACTGACCACCATTTGAATGTTTTATGCTGCACACAAAGCTTTGAGCTTGGCAGTCCAACTTTGCAGGCTCCTTGTGGTCCACTTATTCAAACTGTACTCCAGTTTGGCTATATGAGCATGATATACAGCTCCTTACGCACATACATCCCTGTATTTCTGTTGTGAACAGTTCTGTCCTTCTCTCTGTTACTAGAAAATAAATGGTTGTGCAGGAAGGATTATGTCTCCTTAGTTTTTTAAATGCTGTAGTTGATTTCCAGGCTTGTTCATTGTGTGCTGCTACTTTTGTTCCCCTAATCCATTTCTTAGAATGTTCTATTCCTCCTGAATGTCACTCAGTCAATAAACTGCCCATTAAGTAGAGGAAAGGCAGGGGGAAGTTTTCTGGTTGTTTCTGAATACAAAAACCCAAACCTCTTTGTCATCCAAATAGAAAGAAATACCTTTCAGGTGGTTCAGCCCTGAACCACATCTCCTCTTTTGTTGCTAAGGTGTTGAGTGAACACCAGACCCAGAAAAGCTATGACGAGTTCTTGCTCATTGTGCCCAGGGTTACATTCAGCCTTGCGGACTACTATTAGTATTAGAAACTGCTTTTGAAAGCTATTCTCCATCATGATGGAAAGTATAAGGCAGACCCTGTTAAGATTAGAAGCCAGCCAAAATAATTAGCACCTGTGCAGGGTGCATTTTTCCTCTTCACATAGTTTCAAGTGGAAACCTTGTAAAATTCTTGACATCTTGACTCCTATTAAATATGATGCCTTTGAGAGAATCAAAACCAAAAAGCCCCACATAATTTAAAGCAGTGGTCCCTGTTACCTTTCACTTTTTGCTGCTTTCTATGGAAGAATAAAACATAGATAAGTATCATGGATAAGGTCCAGATCTGATACAAATGCCTGACACTTGCATTAAAGAGACTTAAACTGATTTACGAGAGCCAAGAATCAAGAAACAGATATTTTTTTCTTTTAAAGGTGGGTGGTTCTTTGGTGGAGAGTCCACGATGGATTAGTTTTGGAAGACATACTTGCTTTCGACAGGGCAAATAGTCTGCAAATTTCAGCAAACCTCCTCAGTTTTTATCCATAAAAACAAGCTTTATGTGATCCCTTTTTCCGAACATACCTGCGCATGGAGATCCAAGATTGGACCTCCTGCTCAGTAACCCTATACAGTCTGTATGATTCAGTGATTCCTCTTCAGGACAGCTCACCCAAAGTCCAGTTCCTCCGGCTTTATGTAGCATTGTGACACTCACTCACAATTCTGTGTTTTGAGGCACTGACATGTAGAATTTTATGTTTAGAAAGAATTAAGGGATGCATGACAATCAGTCCAGGATGGATAATCAGATGAACATGAACTCCAGATTTGCTATGATTGACAAAATACTTTGTGTGATCAGTGGATGTACAACCAGAGTCATTTCAGGTATGAGTACAGGAGATGTATTTGTTTTGTATGGGATGGAGGCTTTTGACTCCTGTCGTACCTGATGTCTACACTGCCAGGTAACTTAGCTGCCCAGTTCATTCTTTGCTATTGGCTCCTTGATTATCCACAGGACACAGAAATTAGTTGGTACCCTGTCTTTCTCAGGAACCAAACTGTCTTTTGTAAAAAAAAAAAATAAAATATTTAGTGTCATTAGTTGATAGTTCACTCCAGGAAGTATTTCTGGAAGGTAGCATAGGTAGGACTACACTCCATTTGGCACCTCTTTCTAATCCTTAAATGTGGCATCAAAATATTAATATTCCCACATGCCCTGATGACATTCTCCAGTGCACACAACCCTCCATTGTGTAGATAGACCTTCAGTTCCTGCTATAAACACTCCAGCTTAGAAAATTGTGACATGGCTCTCTCATAGTGTCATCCACACTGAGAAATGCAAACAGAATAATTGTTATGTCTAAAAACCGAAGGAACATAAACTAGACCTCAGAGACGAGTGCTGTGTAGTATGAGACAGGTGCTGTGCAGGATGAATGTGGCCAGCATGCTCAGGAAAGAGCCAGACCCTGAACAGTGCCTGTACACCCAGTTGTACACACACAGCTGGGGGTTTGGTGCTCCAGGTGCTGGGGACCCCTTCTTTGGGTGCATATTTTTAAAATGTAGATTTAGCAACTTGTCCAGGGCTAATCTGCACAGGTCAAAGATGCCCACTTAGAAATTTGCAAAGTTCAGACATAATACTGGAAAATTTCCAATAAAGTTGGGAAAAATGGCTTCAGGAGCTTATCTGGGAGCAAGTCAGAGGATAATTTGATCCTAGGTTATTCGTGTTTGGAGGAGAAAAGAACATTTCTTAATAGAGGGCTTGACAGTTTAGCAAAGGTTCAGCAAGATCAAATGACTGAAAGTTCAAAGAGATGTTCAAATTAGAATAAGGGAAGTACTCTTCATCAGGGTAATTATGCATTGGAATAACGTATCAAAGTTTGTGGTAGATTATCCATTATTGTAAATTTTTAAATAAAGACTGAATGTTTTTCTAGAAGTTATGCTCTAGTAGACCCCAAACTGGTTTTGAAAAATCCTATGACCTCTGTTATGCAAGACCCAAAAATTATCCTTTATCACTTAAATATGTATTTAATCAGGACTTTGTTTTCCTGTTGAAACCACCTAAGCACCCAGGCAAATGAAATCACAGCTAGTCTTGTGTGTAAGAACTTACTGCAATTTGAGTATTGAAGAGAGGAAAAGTTCCTTAAAACTTTGTAGAAATTTTCAACATTCACACTCCTCCCCCCATCACTTATCTTCTTAAATCTCTCATTTCAAACTGCTTTATAATAAGATGTTTATCTGGCCATCTTTTAGCTAGTGTCCACTTTTGGCACTTTGCTGATGACTTTCAGATGTGTACAGAGATGCACACAGAGTAGTGTCAAGTGATCCTTGTGCATGGTTGTGGTTTGAGATGTTTCTGAGAGAGATCTCCTCTGCTTCATGTGGTCATTGTCATTGTGCTGCAGCATATAAAGGCTGAAACCTCCCTCATCTCCCCCTTTGCAGGTCTGAAGTGAGAATGTGTTATCTGAGATTTAAAACTTCTCAGCAAAAACTTTCCCTCTTTGAATGTCAAGAGATTTTAATGATGTGCCTCTTACAGGGCTTTTTCCCTTCTTAGAAGCCATTTCTATAGTTTACCAAATGAGAAATCCCTGGAATATTTCCTTTTTGCCTCTAAAATATAATCTCTCTATGCTACATACTCACAAGGGTCACAGAGTGCAAAGGCTATAAGAAAACTGGAGCTCTTTAAAAGCCATGTAAGGAGCTTCTTCACAGATGATTTTCGTCTCCAAGAACTCTTTGCACAGGGTTCAGGAAATACAGGGTTCTGAGTAAGGTTACTATCCTTAATGTCTTCCGTGACGTCCAGAGCAAGTACAGAGCTGGGAATAACCCCTAGTTTCCCATTTTTATTTTTTTAATATTTGTATATTTGCCACCCATGTTGTTTTCCATGTTAGGCAAAACTTTTCAGCAATTTGGGCTGTTAAGTGTGTGTACTTATACTGCTTGGGGCTTTATACTTCTTGAAGTCTGTGTGAGAGAAGGCAAATTTCTTCAGGTCTAGAGATGGCTTTTCTTTGCTGACCTCTGAAAGGCCTGTGGAATTGTTAGTTCTGTTCACAAGACTCTGGGAGATAAGAGGAGAGAGCATTACTTAGCAGGATGGCCTCTAAGTAGCAGAGGTTTTCCTCCATAGACCTGCTAAAAGTGTTCTGGCTCATGATTCCTCTCCTCCAGGCCTTATAGACTCTGTAATCAAGGAAATTCTTGTGTAGCAGCTTTGGGGCTTTAAGAAAGTTGGAGAAATACCCCCAGAAATGGAAGTCATTAAAGAGAAGATAGAAAGCATGTGTTATCTTCTTCCAAATTGGTCAGAAAGAATAGCATCTAAATGGTAAAGGAACAGAAAACTGGGACATTCTGAGCTACAATCAGCAGCTCTGTAAGAAGAAGTTAGAACCATGCTCGAGTAAAACATTCATCTTAGTTCTGCCTAAGGAAAAATGGCACAGTTGGGAAGAGGAGAATAAAGAAAGTAAAAGTCTTCTATTTCATTAAATGGTCATCAGGAAGTGTAAACAAAATGTTTACAATGCTTCAGGAGGAACCAGCCTCCCAACAGAGTGACTGCACAACATTTCAAAATGCACTCAATGACAATTTCACTTTTAATACATGTGCAGAGAGAACAGGAGCTATTGCATTCTGTCACCGTGCCTGGAGGGACACACACTTGATTTCAAAACATCTTCTCAGCCCTGTTCAGTTTTCATAGAGAAAAGTTCAAATGTGGAATCATCATTTATTTTCAATGAACACGTTGTACATCCCTGAAAGTTTTTATTAGTTTGGGTTTTTTAGATTGTGAAAAGCTTTTTTTTTTTTTGAGAAAAGAAGATTGGTGCATGTAAGTTCATAGTTAAATAATGTATCAGGATGCTCCAGAAATGTGCTAGAAAGGCAGTCCTTTGGTCATATCATGTTAAAAGCTATAGACAGATATGACTTTATTACATTAATGATATGGCTGGTCAAATCATGAGCAACAGATAATTTGTAAACCAAGTGAATTTCATCCACACAGAGACTTAAAATAAAGGTTTTTAAATGTGTACAGTGGCTTGTTTTGGAATTATAGCTTTAATTTAATTTTTTAATCCTTAACACCCATATCCTTGTGTTTTTCTGTTTGCTCTTGATACTGTTGGTGGACAATAGAGGCCACAGTTAGTGGTGTGGAGCTATGGCTCAGTGGATTCCAAATACAGTCCTTAACAAAACTGGTCACTGGAGCCCTGATCCAGCAAAGGCATATTCACATTCCTAACATTACACACTGTGGCCATTGCCATTGATTTCAGGTACAATAAATCAGAATTAAAAGAAGTTGCAGAAGTATTTGCTAGAGTACTAAGCAGTCAGCACTATCATGGAGCTTCTCCTGGGACAGCAGAGCTACAAGTCCCTTCCAATAGCACCTAAAACTGAATTCAAATTTTTGGTGCCAGATCTGTTTCACAAAACATGGTAGCTTACTGCCCTAAGTGTCTGGGTCAGACATTTATTACAGCAAATCTCCATAATGTCAGGCCTGTTTAATATTATTTCTTACAGCATCTCAGACTCAGTGGTTTGGTGTGTGGTCTTTGGTGTGCTGCTTAGCTATAGCAAAATCCCAGTCATTTTGTAAAAACTCACTATTGCTTTAAGATATATTTTGAAGCATGTGTTACCTGTCTTTTTTTGGATATTATAATGATATCTGCTTGCTATTTGTCTAGATGGTTCCCTGTTGCAGGCTTAATTTCAAGAAGAATTTTTAAAAACCTGACAAGGATAGGCTCTGAGGTGCTACTCACATCAAATGGCATTGCCTCAAAGGTTCACAAAAGCATCCTGTTCCACCCAAAAGGAACAGGCAAGATCATACAGAAAATGATTTCTTAGGAACTACATTTTCTTCCCCCACAGCACTGAGTGTTTTTTCAAGCACATTAAAAGGCCCATTGTAATAAATTGATTGAGTTTGAAAGCTTGTCCAGTTTCACTATAACTTCTCTAAGTGATTCTGTTCTGTCTTAAAGTGTTGTTTATTACTTCCAGCTGTACTATATGATCCTTTCTGAATTTCAGGAAAAGCCATCATCTGTGTTCCTGAAGCAGGAGGTGGGGGTGTTTGGTAGCATTCCAAGGGAAATTGCTGATCTTTCTGCTGACTTTCAATTTGCTATTCAGAAAAATGAAATTAAATATTTTGTTCTGGAGCAGATTAACAAAAAGAAAAAAAACAACCAAAAACCCAAAACCAAACAAACCCAACAGATTAATTTGCTGACATGCCTTGAAGCATCTGTGGAAACCGTTGCTTAGTGAAAACATTGGAAGAACAAAAAAGTTGTTTTAGATTGAATCAAAAAATGGGAAAAGGACAAAAAATTCAGACGACTTCCAAAGTTTGGTTAGACCCAGAATGAAGCATTTATTTTTCTTTTCAGATCTTGTATTAATTTTCAGTAAGATTTTTAATGTGTATCAATTTCGAGACTAAAATTATTTTAGAGTAAGTTGGGTTTTAAAATGTACCAAAAAAAAAATTTGCAGTGTTTTCCAACTGAAACATTTCAATCGAAATATGTTAATTCAGATTTATTGCCCTGTTTTATCCTGTTTATTCACTAAATTACTTTTTTGGGAGTTTGGGGGGAGTTTTTTTGTTTTGCTTTTGGAGCTGGGTTTTTCATGTGTCCTTAAATGACATTTTTGAGAAACTGCTTTGTTTGTTTGTTTGTTTTCTTGTTTGTTTGTCTGTTTGAGCAATTCAGAATCTGTCAAATTTTGGTAGTTCAAGCAAAATCACATCAAGCAGGGGAAGAAAAATGCCATTCAGGTAATAACTAGACTAGGATGTGTTCCACAGATTTAGTAATAAAGCGTTTTTTTTCTCCAAGATCTTTGAGATATTTACATCTCTGGATATGCCTGAACTATTTCCTCAGGACAAGGGAAATAAGGTGTGCTGTGGCTGATCGTAATTTGTTTAATACTCGTGAGATGTTTGGGTTGTCTCTTTTCTCTTTTTGTTTGTTTGCTGCCAAGCTTTCCTTTTGTTTTTCTCAGGTAGGTTAGGGCAGGAAGATGCTGCACTTCTCAAAAGATCAGAAGTTCCACTGCCTGGGGCCAGATGTTAATAAAATATTCCTTTGATTTCTTGTTTTTCCTCCAGTCTCTTCTTCCCCCAGCACAGCAGATGAGAGTGAGTCCCTTTTCCCCTTATGTTCAGCTGTGTGTCATCTTGAATTTAGTCTGAGATTTCAGTCAATTTGACTCTGAGGGAAGTGGATCCTGAGGCAAATATTTTCCTTTCCTTATTTCAGATACTTTGCCTGCAAACTAATTGTGTAGATTGGAGTTAGTTATGTTTGCTTTTGGCAACACAACAATATAGATGAGAACCTGAAGTTCACTGTTCTAAAAAAGAGTCATTTTTCCTCTGCATGAACTATTTAAAAGTTCCCAGAACACATGCGTTTGCTTTGCTTTTGGACTTCATAACACTTAACTAGGTGAATAGTATTAAATTCTCCTCTTAGTAGAAATATCTTATTCTCACTAGTACTAATGAGTAAATATTTAAATTTGCTATAAATATTCTCTAGTAGTTATTTTTATGGCAGCAGTAAATTAGCAGCCTAAATAGAAGCTGTGCAAAGGTGTTAAACTCAAGCCTGTAGGTGAATTAAAATAGAAATCACGTTGAAATTAGTTTTGATGGTGAAACATTAAAACCTTGTGAATATTTTCAGTAGCCATGATTGCATTATAATTTAGTACATCCTTTCTCACATATATTCCAGTTTTTCCACTCCATCTGCCTCTTTTACTCTCAGCTGCTACCATGATAGCCCCTCAGGACAGCATAATCTTGTTAGCTGCAATGCCATAATCTGCTGCTAGCATAAGAGTGGAAGTCAGAAAAAATCAGAGAATGCTGCACATATTAAAACATTTCCCCTTTACCCCCTCAGACTGGAGGCTTAGAGAAATTAAGAAAAATTGTTTTATTGTCTATAAATTATAAAAAATATTCTGTTACAGTTAACTGAATCTTACCATTATTCTTTATTTTTCTTAATAAAGAACCTTCTCAGTTGCATTTCACTGCAAAGCTGACAGTTCTTGCCAGCTGGAAAATAATCTTTTGCCAGAGAGGCGATCTCCCACCCAGTTTATTGCTGCAGCATGAGGAACCTGCTTCACACTGATGTAGCATTTCAGACAATGCATAATGGCTCTCTTAGAAGCTAATGCACACACACTGCATGCTCCAAATAGGCTTCCCTTATGCTGGAGAGAAGACAAACACACTGGCATAAGTAAACTGTAACGTGTTGTGGCAATACATCCCTTTCCAATCCAACAGCTGGAAGCAGAAAGGTTGACTGAAGATGAAAGAGGATCCTTCCAGTAAAGGTTCCAGCATCCTTGGGAACCAGATGGACTGAAATGGAAAACACAACTAAAATAGGCCGCAAAATTCACTGCCAGGAGAGGTTTTCTTTTTATTCATAGCAGTGCCAGGTTTTACTAGAAAGAAACTTGCCATGTCATAGAAACTAAATATAGGAAGGAAATGGAACCACCTTTGTCCTCTCCCAACAAGTGCAGCATTGTTCCAGGTACATGTTCTAATCCGTGTGTGGTCAGATTGGGAAAGACTCATGAAATAAATTATTTTATCTGCCATTTTTAGTTTATTTCACCACAATGGTTTTAGGAGAATTTTTCTTAAGCATTCAGACTACATTTCCTTTCTTTTTCTCATTACTTTTAGTTTTATCAACTTGGGCTCCCTGAGGCAGCTTTTCCCGGTGCCTGTTTTTTGTCATTTCGTATTCTTCTGTGTAGCTGCTATGGTTCTCTACAGTTGCCGTGATATTTTTTTGTAAGACCTCTTGTTAAATGTCATTTGCAGACGTCATTACTGTTCTGTTTACTTCCCCCTTCCACTAATGAAGATGTGAAGCAACACAGAACCCATCATTGCTCTTGCTAGGTAGTTTCTGTCAGCCTGCGAGGCTGCTGTTTATCGGTACTCCTTTCTGGCCCTTCAGTGTGCATTCATTCCCCATGACAGCACTCTTATCTTTATCTAAGTCTTTCCAAATTCATTTTTCAAGCAAATTTTTCTGAGACGCTGTAGGAAAGGTTTTGCTGATGTTTCAATCCCACTTCATTCCTTCTGCTGTTTTCCCTTCTTGTACACTAGGAATTTTGGCCAGACAAAAAGCAATTGAGGAATAACAATGCTTGTTGAGGTACCTTTTTTCCCACTTACAATTTCCAATTTGAGCATCCTGTTATGCGAACACTTGGTGCCTTAATGGCAGGCCCTCTCAAAGTCTAGGTTGTAACCAGCATTGATAATCTGTTTCTCAGAAAAGTTTCAAGGAATGCAATCAGATGTGCCAGGTAATTAACTTCATGTCCTGTTTTAACTGCTGAATCAGCACATGGGCAGGGTGGGCCTTGACTAGCAGGTGACATGATGGGTTCTCTTGTTCTCTGCCCCGTATTTCCCTTCAGGGGTGATCTTGCTGCTTCTCGATAAGTTGCGGAAGATGAAGTGGGAGCAGATGTGGCGACTCACAGCCGAGCGGGAGCTCATGAGCATGCTGTCCACTTCACTGGCCGACCAGGTGAGTAGGGCACTGTGGGGCAACCACTAAGCCATGGATTGAGGAAGGAAAGAAAGGGAAAGGGGATGAGATGTGGGAAAAAGCAGGGGAAAGCTGTTGTGTCTGTAGCCACCATTTGTTGAACCATTCTGAGGAAAATGTGGAAGAAAGGAATGGAGATTTAGTCACAAGGTTCCTCTTACTACACTGACATTTTTACCTCCTCTGCTCAGATGATTCATAGCAGAGACAAATGGGGTTTTCAAGCTTTATTTTTCTGTCCTCCCTTCTTTAACACAGAACTCTCCAGACACTAGAAGTCCAAATAGACTGTGTCTTTTCCCACTGATTATTGTCTAATCAGACTTTAGTTTTAAGAGTCTCCTGACATTACTGGTTCTGGCAGATGAGTCCCAGATGTCTTTTAAAACACTCCTTGCCACAACAGCCCTGTAAACACAAAAGTGCTGCTGTCTCCCTGCCACAGATAGGAAACTGAGGCCAAGAGAAAAAATAGCATGCCTAAACATAGAAATACAGTTTTTCAGTTTGTGCTTCTTGCCAGCTCTCAGTTTAAGCCCAGAAACCCTGTTAATGTAATACTAGACCTGAACTAATAATTCTTGCTCAACAGCTTGAGCGTGTTAACTCAATACAGCATCATATTTAGATATTTGTTCTCCTTCTGAGCTGCATCTGTCTCATGACCAGTCACCACATAGAAAGCACACTCTTTACTGTACACATGGAGATGTACAGCATCTCTGCAGGGTGATCCAGAAAGCTCCTGAGGTTCATTAAAATGATTCTTGCAGCTTCACTGTGTTTACAGTCAGGTCCTGAGTTGCTGTCTAATACCTACATGGGGCAGAATTTTGCAGAGCAGAGAAAGACTGCTTGTGTTTTCCCCTAATACCTGACCCTCAGATTGTCCTTGTCACTTATATCTCCAACTGAATGGCTGCTTAGGGGCAGAACACTTCCTGTCCCTCATGGTGTAGGCTGCTCTGCAGAACTGTCCTACCTGCCTTTTCCATAAAGTACCTGGAGTACTTCTTGCAACAATAAAGTGCTAGCTAAAATCACACCAAGTAATTCACTTTGAAGCAGTGTAGCTTCCAGGATGGCTTTCCTCCCCTTTATTGAAAAGTGGTGCAGTACTTAGTACCAGCAGGCACTGTGTTATTTACTGCCTGTTACTCTCCTTGGTGACTAGAAGAGGAACTACACTTCATGCCAGCAGTACAAGATGAATGTTTGAAAACTTTGCTGAAGTCCTTTAGCTCTGTGGGTCAGGAGAGCTTGTTCCTCTTGTCCAAACCTATGTATCGCTCCTTAGATTAACAGCACCCTCCATGGAAACAGAATTACAAAGAAAGGTTTACAGACTTCACCTTGCATCACCACTAGAATTTCTGCCCGTGAGGGGAAGAAGGACAATCAGCTGGGGAAGGAGTTGAGATCACCTCACACACAGTAGAAACAACAAATCCAAATGTTTCTCTGGTTTTTTTCTGCTAGGATATCTTCAATGCAGTCATCAAACAAAATCCCTTCCTTGTGTACCAGCTCCCATGTTTCTGGAATGTGCAGCTTTCTGATCACACCCGCTCCGAGCAGTGCTACAGAGACGTGTCTGACCTGAAGGTATGTTGCACAGGAGGCTGGATGGGTGGTGTCTTTTGGGACAGAGAATGCAGGATTCCACTGTCAGAGAAAGACCAACTGCCTTAAGTAGGGGGGAACCTAACAAATACCGATTGTGAGGACACCCAAACAGGGGAAGGAAACGTGGCTTTGGTTTTGTGCATTTTGACCACTGCTAGAAAAGTCAAATATAGGTGCTGCTTTGGGGTTTGGCAAGGTGTTAAAGAAATGCTTTGCCTTCTTACATTCTGTACCTGTCACCTGTGCCAGTGCAGCTTACTGCTGAATTCTTACTGCTGTCCCAGGTCTTAGCTCTTCCTAGACAAAGAATACAAAACCTTTCCTTTTTGTACTGGACAGATGTGAAACTCTTTGCTCAATATCGTTTAATAGAGTGAAATTCACAGAGAGGACTGGGCAGACCCTAGCTAGAAATGCATTAACAGAAATGTAAAGACCTGGCTCACTTCATATTTAGGCTTTGCATATACTTAACCCAATCATGTTGCCACTCATTTTTCCAGGATTTGTCCCAAAAAAAAAAGGCTGGGTAAAAACCTCTGAATTTAATGAAGCGAAACTATAGTGTCAGTTTGATAGCACATTTTTCACTATTAACAAGTAGAATATAAAAGCAGGATGAATTTTAATAGATATGGGCAAACGAGCATCAATTGTGCTGTGGCCATTTTGAAAGACTGGACTCAAAGAATCAAATGTAGCATGTAGAGAGTTCAGAAATGAAGCTTGATTGAGCTTTGTCCAGGTGTAGAATAAGACTGTGCCGAAGTAGATTCCACCAGAGCAGACTAGTGGCATCAGAACATAGTAAATATTAGGTAGTTTTTGGTGATTGATTTTAAAATTAAATTAAGGTTTGTATCTTTGGAGTTATGTTTTGAGAATGTAAATGGGTTTTTTTTAAAAAAGGCACAAAACTAGGGAGGTGGTTGCAAGGAACCTCCAGAGACCATCCAAATCCCACTTAATGCAGGACCAACATAAATCCAGTTGCTCAGTGCCTTGTGCAGATGAGTGTCAAATCTCCAAACACTGAGATTCCACATGCTCCCTGGCCCCATGTTCCAGAGTTCAGCCACCCTCTTTGTACAACATACATCCTAAATCTAACCAAGTTGTTCCATGTTGCAATTTGTAGAGTAATAGCAGGAGTGTTCAATATGAACACCAGATACTGGATGAATATAGAAAATCAATCACTTTCAACACACTGATTAAAAAAGCTGTGCTTCCAAGAGACAACTTCTTCTACATGGGTTAACTGACCTGTCAAATCTGGCCAGCATTGCTTGTATTTCATTTATAAAATATTCACAACTGACTATTCAGGTGTGATCCACAGAAGACAGCTTTTAAAGTTAAATCCCTATTCTGTCAGTACACTAATCACTAAGTGGTTTATGATATCTGTTTGTAGGACAGGATCAACACAGGCACTTAAAAGCGTCATGGTTTTATGCCTTGTAACAAAGTAGAGATTTCAGCACTGTGTTCATGTTGGGAATCATGTATGACAGCAATTGCAGGGCCTGAAACAAAAGGAAAGATGTATAATAGAGAAAAGGTTTCCTAAAAGATGAACTTCAGAAAAATATACTTCCCACCTGTGACATATCATAGTATTTTACTGTGAATTAGAGGCTGAGATTAATTTATGTAATTGTCTGAGACAGTCAGATTGGACTCAGCACAAGGTAAAGACACAGCTGTTTATGCGAGGAAAAGATACTGCAGCTGATAACAAGGATCAAGGGTTTGGTTCTGTTTCCTGAACACAGTTTGAGTCACTGTAGGGGCTCTCCGTTACCCATATAGGACTGACAGATGAAACACAGACCCACAGGAGAAGATGTCCTCTTGGCAGGGCAGCTGATGGGCAGGCAGGGTAACTGTAAGGTGCTTTCAGTGTTGCTGTATATCTGTATTTAGACAGCCAATGTGTCATCCTTATGAGTGGTTTTGGAGGCTGGCAAAGCTCACCTCAGAGTAGACATCTGATCTTCCAACTCCAGTGACTGTTAACTAATCTGCTTCAGGTGTGGGATATCTAACTCATATATAACACCTACAAGTAAGCATTTGACAGAAGTATGTTAAAAATAAATTAAATCCTTTCTTTCTTGCTGATTAACAAATTTATCTTTACAACTATAATTCAGGCTTGGTTTTTCATTACTGTATATCGTGCCACACTGTCAGTTCCATTACAGTGTAGGCAGTGAAGTCTAAGATGTGTAATATTCTCCACTGATTTTCTAGTCTGAGGTATTTTAACTCATCAAGGGGTGCAGACACATAAGCAATTTCTTCAGCTAAACTGGACTTATTCACACTACTAAAATTATGCCCTACATACTAAATCAGGGCTGAAATTCTTTGCCTTGAAAGAGAGGCCAGAGCCAGAGCCTTATCTAGTGCACATAAAACCCGATGGTTTTCCCATACTGAGCAGTTAAAGAACTGGCCCTTGGGCAGCACCGTTTAACATTGTTCATACAATTAAAAAAAAAAGGCATAGACCAATTAAAGTTGTGAATTTGCATTTTTTAAATTATCGGACTTCTAGTTCAGTGAAGAAAGCAGCTGGTTTGGTATATGAGTCTCACAAAAAATTAACAAATGTCCTTACCCCAAGTTAAAAATTTCACTCTTAAAATCTCCAGTTAGTCAGTTTGATGGCATTTAATATAAACGGTACAACACAACAGATTTGACACACTATGTATATCATGGTAAGACTGGAATGAGAAACGAGGTAAAACAAACCTCTAGGGCAAGAGGGAAAGAAAGACAAATTTTGGAGTTTGTACTGGGAGTAAAGAAGGATAGCATAGGAAAGAAAGAAGTGAATGGAGAGATTTAAATTCATGACCCAGTCAAGTATTCCTCAGCCAAATCAGAGTGCATTCCTCCTGTCAGACCAAAAAGGTGCTGATTTAATTCCATCTGGCCTCAAAGTCCATGGGAGTTGAGGATTTGTCATCTCTTATACACAGCATTGTATCAAGTAAACTTGGACCCCCAGGGATGGCGGCTGTTCAGGGATCTCTGTGTGTCTATGTAGACACTTCCTTGCTGCTTTGTTCACATTTATACAAGGCTTAGGGAGCAGTTGGATATTTCATATTGCCTGAAGAGGATTCTAATCACCTTTTCCTCTTTTTAGTCATCATTAAATTGCATCTCTATCCATTTATTGTTGATTTTTTTGGGGGGTGGGGGACCGGTCTGGAAATGAGGTTCATTTGTACATTGCTTTTGCTGGGTTAGACCCTGCTTTTGCTTACTTCTTCATTAGCAGTTTGCTCTTGTCTGTAAGGAAATCTCAGTTACTATGATTTGGCACAAGTCTACCGGCAGGAAAAGTGCTATGAAAGAAGGTAATGAATTTTGATACCTCTGACAATGAATCATGACCTCATTGAATGAGTCAGTCATGAAGTCTGGTTGTCAAGGATACAGATGCTATTTACATACAGACAATCTGGTAATTCACAATCACAAAAATCAGTTGCTGGACTCTTCAATGGGAATGTATCAAATTACTAGAATTTACACACACTCCAACGTAGAAAAATGCTTTACATTGATGGCTTTTCAAACTGGTTCTGAATACAGTTGATACTAAATCAACAGTAGATAAATAATGAACCTCATAAATTCCTCATTGGGAACCTGTGTTCTGTGATTCACTATGTCCTCCCAGTGGGAATGTCCTCCACACTGGGATGACTTTGTGATATTGCTTAAGGAAGTTTAACAGCTTCTTCTCCATAACTATGATACATCCTCATTTCAGCTCTGCCTCAGACAGGACCTATTGCACCTCTTTTGTGTTCCAGTCCCTGAGCCAGCCCACACTGTCCAAGCACTTCAGCTCTAATCTGCAGCACTTCTGGCATTCTGCAGCCTGCCACCTTTTAATGCCAACGAAGGAAGAACTTCAATGAGAGGAGTAAGGGCTCAAGAGGGTTAAACAACAGCCCTGAGTGAGCAGTGGAGTCAATAAGGTGCTTCTGCCCTGCCAAACAGGGAGCACCATGGGTTTATAGGGGTGTTTTTGCAGGCAGGAGGACTGTCATTAAACACTGGTACAGGAGGTGAAGGAAAAGAAGTTGAAGGATTCTTCTGAGGACAAATAAAGACCTTTGAAAAGTGCGGGGTAGGGCCAGTGTGTCAGCTTAGTGCCATACAGCAGTGGCAGTAAGCTGGGGAGTAAAGTAATCCCTGGGACCATGGATACCAAACCAGGCAGGGCAGGGATTTGAGTCCCACATCCAAAAAGCACTGCCTGAACCTTAGGGTTGCTGGCTGCTCCAACCTGAGTCTCTTCCACTTATGTAGTTTAGAAATATCACATTGAAACCTCCCTGATGACATTTTTATGAAGTATACGAACGTTTCTGAGGAAATGGGTTCTTTTATTAAACCATTCATTCCTGATAAAACACAGTTTAAAAATAAAGTTTTCAGACATCTCTAATCATGGCATAAGTTACACATGTGGTGCATATTTGCAGTGTGATTTGGGGCATATTTAAACTTGTAAAAAAGCCTATTGAGATGACATTAAAGTGACATATATAGGTAGCTTTGCTGTGCAGATTTGCCAAATGTTTAACTCCTACTGATTTCAGTGGGAAGTGTCTGGTTGCCTAAGCAAGGAGTCTAGTTTTTAGCAGGAAAGCTTCCTGTTTACAAAACACCACTTGTTTACCTAAATTGTGAAGTGCTCATGGGCTTAATTAAGGGTATCTGTTCAGTGCCTTGCAAAATTAAACTTCTTTAAGCTTAAATTTAAGCTTAATTGATTCTTATTTCTTACCCTTCAGCCTGGAAAGCAGGTATATAATTATACAGGACGTCCTGTGCCTTCTGATTCTGGAAGGGCTGAAGCAGAGTGAGAAATTATCAAGATGTGTCTTTGGGTAAAAAAATGGAAGAGCTTGTAGTTAAGGAAACATTTTGAGAGAGAAAATGCTTCAGAGAAAAAAAATGGTTAAAGGTACTTCTAGACATAATGTTGTATTCAGGCTTATTGTTTAGTGGTTTGAACATCGTGTTTGAAATGTTCAATCTCTCCAGAGATTAAATGCAGATGGTAATGTAAGGAGGTTTGCTAGGATTTTTGTTTTCAGTGTATTTCCATCCAGATAACAGTTCTTAGAGCCCTCCTTGACTCCCCCAGCATATAACATCCTCTCTTCCCTTCCATCTCAGATCCCACTGCCAGCCCACGAGGCTCCCACTGTGTCACCATTGGAGTGCCTTGGGTCAGCACCTGGTGAATAAATGGGAACTATGGGTGCAGTTAGCCTGTTTTAGGCCACAAGCGTATGGAAGTGTTCCAGGAGGCTGGCTGTGTGTAATCAGGGAGTGGTAATGGTTGCTGATTAAGTAGGATGGTATTAACAGAAATGTGGATAGTGCCAAATAGCTTAATGACGACTAACCAAGTGTTAAATAGGTGTGGAATTTTAAGTTCTGATCTTTCAGTACTTAAATTGCTACATGAAGATTAAGGAAGTGTATTTTCTCTGAGTTCTCAGGAGTCTGTGATCAAGCATGGAAAGGATCCATAGGTCAGTCTTAAGACTGGCATTGTTCCTGAGGTGTCTACCCAGATAATGGCACTGGAATGTTATATTTCTAGCTGTAGTTTCATCTGTAAGCCAGCAGAGCTTTGGAATAGATTAGAAACTAGAAGAAGAAATAAACACAGTATTATGGTGCTATTCAGCCTTGGAACAGCAATGTTGGAGTAATGAGATTTTCAGTTTCTAGATTCACTTTCTCTTTTTAATGTGGAGATAACTGTCTGCAAACAAAGTGGATTTTTTTCCTTCTGATTTCCCTATAGTCTCTTGCCAAGTGATCTTTTTTATTTCACCAATCAATTTACTGTTGTGCACAATAAAGTTCTTAATGCAGTGGCCATATCTTTACCTGGAAAGTCTTTAACTTTTACCTCATTGATGCCCATGACAGTCTATACGAGAATGTCTTGTCCTGCACAGATTCTGCTGTAGCTGGTGGTGCAATAGACCATACCAGACAGCCAGAACTGAGCGTGAGTTTGTGGGCTGACATAAAAAGAATATGGTATTTGGATGTAGTGTTGTATATCAATGGTTAAGACTTGTTGTATTTTGTAACTTGCTGTTCTTTTTTATGCTTTCATATATCACATAGTATTAATCTAATTGTGTTATGTTTGAAAAGCAGCCTGCTGTTTTGCTAGACCTGTTTTGTGATTTTTCTACCTCAGGTCATCCAGATGGTTGCATAGTTCCTTGATGTTCTTTAGCACATTATCTGAGCACACATTGGCATGTGCTGTCTTTCTTGATTAAAAAATCAGCTTTTTTGGATAGTCATCAGCTCCATTCAGCTTTGTGCAGTTCTCCCCAGGCTCCCCTGACGTCAGTGTACATGCAGCATCCTGACACATTTCAAATCTGATCAGATCTGAACCACCAGCTAAGCCCTTGACACTTGCCAGCTTCTACACACACAACATCCTGAAGCATGGCAGCAAAGAGCCTGTACACTGACAGCTGCAGTTGTCTGGCTTTGAAGTCATCTCCCATAGAACTGAGTAGAGACATCAGCAAATGCCTGGCTGTGACGTGGCACCATGTGTGTTGATGGGAAATTCCTGCGGTACCGAGGAGCCTGTCCTGTAAGAGTTTCTGAGGTTGTCATCATTAGCTGTGTCTGTGTTCATGGTCCCAGGTCTGGGGGTGCTCAGAGTGCTCAGCAGCATTAGGGTGCTTGTGAAGTTGAGAATGCTTCTGAGTATCCAAAAGGAAACTGACATGAAGTGCAAGAGTAGTATGGAGAGCACACAAAAGGTTTTTCTTAACAAGTATTTTTTGTCCCATTTGCCGGCTTCTTAGCTTTCTTTGATCCACTCTTAAAGTTACCAGCAGACATTTTCCATTCTATGCCTGCTTGTAAAAATGCATACTGGTACCCTGTAAAACTGTTAAGTAGCCCTTTAGGTTCCTTCAGCCCCATGCTTCTGTTACATGTGCACATTTCCCTGAAGGAGGATTCAGTCGCTGAGATGTTTTCCAAGCATGAATGCCTTTTGCTGCAGTTAAATACAATGGATGAAACACGTCAAGTTCTTTTCAAAGAAAGGCGATTTTGAAGATCCATTTTTCAGGGGAGAAAATCTGTAATCTTAAATTTATCCCCTTACCTACCCAAAGCTCCTTTCATTTATGTGGTGGTCTGTATTTTCACCACATGATGCAGCAACATGTTACTGCACAGTTATGCTACACTTCTGAACATCTGGACAAATGTAAAACCAGCAAAGAACGTAGCATTACCTGGGACAAATATCTACACCAAGTATTTTTCTCCAAATAATTTCCCAAATTTATTCAGTGTGTAGATGCATCGTAATCTTTATTTAAGGTGATCCTATAACTGGAAAAAGCAATTTGCCAATATCTGAAATTATCTTCTTTTCCCTACAGTTGCTTTTCTTTAACTGCGTGTATGGTTTTCTGATGTCCTAGTAGGCTTAGCAGTGAAATCTCAGGAATGGATAAGGCTTTCCTTATCAGGAGATATTTCATGGGTGTTGGGTATGTAGAATAGAGTGCCACAGCTTTTATGGCAGTATAAATACTCAGTGGAGTGACTGTGTTGTTTGCTGAAGTTGGTCCGGGAAGAATTCAGGCCACATCCTGCTCTTTCCTCATCCAGTCCACTCACCAGGCCACAAACACCGTGATTTCAGAGAACTCCCTGTTCCTGTGGAGTTGTGTTGTGTTCATGTCCTGTTGTATGTGCTGTGCTTCAGCTCCGTGTGTTCCCTCCCTGAGCTGTGATGTTCAGAGAAAGGCTGACCACGGACCGGCTCAGCAGCTGGTGCTGCAGCTCTGTGCTGTGTGTGAGTGACACGGTGTCTCCACACAATTACCTTAGTGGATTCAGAGAACTTCCAGAACTTCAAGCTTGGAAACAGTCCCAAGGGAGACTCTTTTTTTAACCTCTTTAGAAGTCACAGGAATAAAACTGAATGCAAAGTATTTGGTGATTTTTTTTTTCTTACATCTAAAATATAGCCTCTATAAAATGAAATCATTCCTGCAAGCCACTATTGACTCCCTCTTGGTTTTTCCTTAGGGCCCCATTCCCATTCACGCTGGCAGCAGTGCAAAGTTGCCTCGATGCAAAAAAGGATCAGGCCCTTTATGCCAGCATTGCAGTTTAAGTCTAGGCCACTGTGAGAGTCATCTCCCATTAGCAGTGGATAAATATCTGCTAGAAATTGAAACTCAAAGGGTGAGGAATTGTACTGCATCACTGTGGTGTGCTAATGCAACAGAGATCAGTCTTGTTTAAATGAAGCAATGGCAAAAAGGAAGTCAGATTAAATTCAGTCCTTTTTGAACTATTTAAATGGGTATAGAAATTAATTTCAAGCTGCTTCTTCTCAATACCTAACCAGGAAAGAGACTGATTGGCCTGAAACAGTCGATCAATTTCATTAGCAGAAACAGTCATGTGGAAATCTGAGATTAATGTTTAATACCAACATCACTGTGTCCCTTGTCCTTCCATCTTCTTCAGCAGAGTCCATAACCTATCAGCTTCATGATTAGAGTTGTGGAAGCACCTGTGAGGTGCTGCTTCACAAACTAGAGTATCACCCTCACTCAAATGTGCAGGTGATATCTTGGAAGAGTTTCCAAGCACATCAGCTCCAGAGTGTGCAGTTACTTGTGGAAGACATGGCAAAAGCTTCCCTATAAAAAGACAGAAGGAAGTCTGTACTTTGTGAGTTGTATTTCTTGTGTTTTTAAGAGGGCAGCACACTGAACACGCATAAAAAGAGCCGATAAAGCAAATCTGTATTCTAACAGTAGGTTGTCTTTTCTCTTTTTTCCCTCTGAGGTGATTCACTGGAACTCACCAAAGAAGCTGCGAGTGAAAAACAAGCATGTGGAGTTTTTCCGCAACCTCTACCTGACATTCTTGGAATATGATGGGAATTTGCTGAGACGGGAACTCTTTGGCTGCCCCAGTGAAGCAGATGTTAACAGTGAAAATGTAAGTGAGATGTCTAAGGCTCGATGATATGAAGGATGGTTCATACAAGGCACAGGATGTCTGAACACTTGGAGTTGGTTGTGTGGGTAGTGCAGGACAATGGAACTCAGGAGAATTGAAGGCAACGCTCAGATTCCCAGAGTGACACTGTGCATATCATTTAATCTCTCTGTGCCTCGGTTCCTCATCTGTAGAGCTGTTGTATTAATCCCATCTTTACCCTGGGTTTTGCTGCTTTTTTTGTCTACTTTGCCCTTTTAAAATCCCCAACAGAGGTAACATCACAATCTGAAAATGAGGATTTGGGCTCTTACTCCACTAGGCAATTATTACAAATCTCGCCTTTAAACCTTGTTCTGGTTTCAGCTGGGATAGAGTTAACTTTTTCCTTAGTAGCCAGTACAGGGCTGTGTTTTGGATTCAGTGTGACAGATCTATAACTTTCCAGGAGGTCTTGTTTCCTGCTGTGTATTTGTTCAATATACAGTGATGTCAGTTTCATCTAGTAGATACTAATGCACAAATAATGAAGAAGAAATGAAAATATCAAGACTGCTGGATTTTGGTCTGTGAATTTTTGCTGTGCTGCAAACTACAGAATGAGCAAATGCTTCAAGGTACACACATAGGCTGTGAGAATGCAGGTTTTTTCTGTATATCCCTTAACCAATCAAAGCAGTATTTATGTGTATCTGCATAAAATTTGCAATCAGAACCTTTCAGACTAAGCGAATCCTTTGAAAATGATTGAAATCAAGGATGTTTACCCACAGAAGTATGTGTATGCCTGTGCATTAGTGCATATAATTCCAAAGTAAAAAACTGTTAGCTGAAACATTTATACACAGATGTATATGAACTCCTTGTGTATAATGTGGAGATTTGTAGTCCAAGTACCAATTTTGGCTACATAGTCTAAAAGGAAATAAAAAGGAACCTGTAACATATTATTCAGGAAAAAATATTTCTAAAATATGCAATATTGTCTATATAAAAATCAATTAAGCAAAGCCAATATCCTGTACACATTAAAAATTAAGAAGTAATTGACAGTCAATATCATCATTGAGGTTGGTAGTGTTTCCACTTAGTCTGTGAATAAAATGACCACAGGAGATGCCATTCTCATATTTTTAAACACAGCACTCAGAAATTGGATAGATGTATTTTAATCCAAGACACAGCTTTCCAGACACTTATTTTACCGTCTCATTGTCTTCTGAAAGGAGTTGGGCTTAACTGGGAGAGACAAGGAGGTTAGGGAGCGCAAGAGAGAGAATGAGAGAGAAGGAAGGCGAGTACACCACCACAGCAAAAGCACATGGAGGAAGAAAATCCTCTGCAAGAGGCTTTCAGACAGTCAAGTGAACTGAATGTGATAAAAGATCACTAAGAGCCTCACCCTTGGAGACGTCAAGATACAAGAGACAGAGTAGAGGGTAGAATAGGAAAAGGTGACTGAGACATTAAAAGAAAGGGAACGAAACACACTTTATCACACTTTAAGAATGCAGGTTAAAATTATACTGAATGCACAATATGTTGTGTAGGTTCAAAGAGCACGAATGCAGTCACAGACTTCTTGCTATATTTTCCAGAGCTCTGTAAATCCTTAATAAACAGATTTATTCAGATGACAAGTTGCCTGGGAGCAGTGCAGAGCAAATGCAAGTCTTTGCTGTAAATGGCAGTACTTAAAGTTTAAAACACCACATTTTACTGAACTTGTATCTGGTTGATAGACACTGGAAATGACTAACTGTTCAAGCCTGTTTCTTATTCAAGACAAGTAGAACGCAATATGGTCTATGGTATGGCTTGTGTCTGAAAAAGAAATGTAACTCATTCCTCCATTTATAAATTATATATATATTTACAAAAAAAAAAAAGATCCTGGAAAAGAGTGAGCTAGACGTACAAAAATACATGATTCCTAATTTGACAGGAGACACCAAAAAGTTAACAGCCTTCTATCAAAACACACAGGAAAAAATCCAACTTCAGAAAACTTAAGAGTAGTCACTTAGGAGAAGATACTGTTTTGTATTAGTAGCACTTGATGTAAATTCCCCTCTAAACTTGACTATGTCCTTTTATTGTAGAATGTAGCAAGCAAGTTTCAGCTTTGAAGTTATGAGACCCTAAGAACAGGATTATCTTGAAAACCACTCTTTCTCTTGCTCTATCTACTGTAGCATATACAGTGTCACAGGTGTCCTATTAAATACAGCTCATTCCCATGATCTATTGCAGGATTATCTTCAGAAGCAGAGCATCTTGTAAGGTGAGGAGGAAACCACTGTCATTCCTCCCAGTACAAGAATTAGGGGACATGAAGTGGAAATAGCAAGTACAGGTTCAAAACAAAGACGTTTCACTCACAATGTGATGAAGCTTTGAGCAGGAGGTAATGTTTCTAAAACTATACATATCCTCAAAAATTACGCTTCTTGGAAAGAAAATCAATCAGGAGCTTTTAAGCTTTGGTGCAGAAAGTCCTTGAACCCCAAGCTGAGGTCTAGGGGAGAGTTTTGAGAAATCCTCACTGTACACTCTCCCTGCTTTTACACTCCCCTAGGCAGCCAGCTCACAGCTGGAGACAGGATGCTGGCCCAGGTGAACCTTGAACCTGACAAGATGCATTCATAGGTTTCCATTAGGATTCATAAGCATATATGTTTGTTATAGAAAAGGCTATAATTTCTAATAAGTCAAGTATGTATGAGGTAGGAACTGCTGTTTGAATTTCTTTTTCTTTTCCTATTATTTTTCCTTTTTTTCCCTGAATTGAGACTGGCATCCCCAGAACACAACAGGGCTTTCTTATGTTAGGCAGTGTACATGGGTAAAAAGTGCTCCTTTAGCTGCCTGTGCTTCTCTGCACTGTGGACCAGTGGATAAAATGTTAGAACAGCTCTGCTGTTTCTAATTGGAGAGAATTACTTTAGCACTAAATGCACTGAGCCCTGCTGTGGAAGAAGCAGTGGCTTGGTGTGAGTCTCACTCACAGTCTGGCTGTATCAAAATATACCCTTAAGGTCTTGTTCCAATATGCCAGCCACTGCTCTTCTACAGCTTAATATTTGTAGTGATGTTTTATTTACAATACAACCTGTAATTAAGGCATCTCATTTGTAATGCAAATATCTGTAAAATAGGGAAAGGAAGTGTAGCAGTGGGTCCTGTTGGGCTGATTCTGTTTCTCTAAGGCCCCTTTACACTTCTAATCAGTACAGATATGGCCTTAAAATGAATACAAATTATGTATCTTCCCTTTTTAAGGACTCTTAACAGTGCCAGAGCGATGTAATGGGGCATTAGTTTAAAAGGTAATTGGACTTCACTTAAATCTCTCTCACCCTTCCTCTGTCTATGTATGTACGATTAAATATATATTATGTCTATATGCATGTGGAAGTATCAGTACTTTCCTTTTTCCAATGTTTGCTAAGAAAGTATGATACCACAGAGTGAATTTTAAGAGGTGTGAAGGCCACCTTCAGATAAAGTACTGCATAGTCCTGATCTAATCAGATGCTGATCTTCAGCTTCACCAAACAGGACTGTTACTAGGTTCCAAAGCATTACAAATAGGAATGGACAGAACAGCTAGGGCTCAGAAACTGAAATACTGGAGGCAAAAAAAAAGACTGGGGTAATTTTTCTGTTTATGTAAAAATACATATATGTATGTCCATGTGTACATGAGTGATTCATGCTTTCCTTAAATATTCAAGCTAAAAAACCCTCTGTGTTGCAGGGACAGGCTGTGAGCTGGAGCCTGCCATGTGCTCCCTGGCACAGAGCAGTACCCTAAGTCCCCCTTATTGAACATGTGCTGAAGTGAGACCATGCAAAGCAGGCTCTTCTCTGCAAGTCGGTATTACAATCATCCCTTTGTCTTCTGTGCAGATTCGGGGTGGAAAATTCAGAATATGAACCAAATCCTCCTGTGAACACAGTCATTGACTTGAGTGGCCCTTAGAGCATGTCCTTAGTCACTTCATCCTACTTATTCCGTACTATTTCCCCTTTCCCACTCCTTTCTTATTTTGATGCAATGCAGAAGATTTTGGGGAAATCCAAAAAGGCAAAGCTTATCATAATCTCAAATCTGAACATTTTCTATTGCTTTTAATGCTTATAGCCAGCATTTTATTCTAAAGGACCTATTGTAAAGCCTAAAATATTTCAAAAGGATCTTCCAGCCAAACTCTATATTTACACTGTGAGATAGATATTGTAAGCCTGATTTTAGACAGAGGCACACACTCAACCTTTCAGCATTCTCATAAAACTTCTTTCCTGCAGACAGCTTCTCACCAGGTACTTCTGCCAAAACATTAAATCTGAAGGTTGAATGGAGTGTCCCCTGTTAGTGAAGCCTGTGTCCTTATCCAAGCCTGGAGCAAGATCAGTGGGGAAGTGCATCAGTGATTCCACTCAGTTTAAGAAAATGGCAGTAGATTCCCATTAGAAAAGACTTTCAGGAAACATAAAAGAAAAAAATATCTTCAGGTTTTTCTTTCCAGATTTTCAAATCAGCAATACAAAGAAACAGTGTCAAAAAATCCAGTTGTTCCTTAACACACTTGCTTAGATGTGTTCTTACATACTAAGTATGTTTTTACTTAGTTACTTTTTTTATGCAAAACCAAAGATTCTTAATATTAGCAAAAGGCAGTACATGCCAGAAAGAAAAGAGGGAGTTTCTAGCAAGATACCACAGTATAAATACCACTAACAAATTTAGCAACTTTTGAGTGACTGAAAGTAGCATGCAAATGAAGCTTCCAAGTCAGTATCACAGCCCTGAACTTGCAGTCAGACTGATGCTTTGAGTACCCTTTGCTCCTGAATTTCAAGAGTACAGCCTCATTTGTAGAACTGCGATTTAAAGTTACTCTTTTGTGATGTCATAGTCTTTCACTAGTAATAACAGATGGTATATGGCAGTTTTCAGGTGAAATTCTGACTTCCCCAGCTGTGTTGTTGCTATTATTGTAACTGTTATTGTTATTAAATGCTGAGCTGGCAGACCATCCTGTTACTTGCCTGAAAGTTGCCATTATACTGCTTTCAACTCTTTATAGTACTATTAAATGGAGGAGCACATGGACTGGGATTTTTTTTGTCACGCTGTTATGCCCTTTTTCCTTTTCTCACATTTTTTTAAAGTGAAACATAAGGGAAAGCTTGGAGGTTTGCCCACACCAAAAGTTCTAATGACCTCTTCGTGAAAATGCATCATACCTCAGAGCAGGAGCTGACTTTAGGCCAGGAACATGTCTTTTGCCAACCTGGTGAAAACTTAGGCAAATTATAATGCTGAAAAATCATGGCTTGCACACTACCAGTAGTGTTTGCTTTGACTTGAAGGAGGTTCAGATCTCTGGAGACTCTTTCTTATGCATGGAATGTGCATGGATACATCTGATCAGATTATATATATATATCCCAGTGACACAGCGGGGTTGGGCATGCTGCAGGCAGGGAACCTCGACAAAGGCTGGTGTTTTCTGTGACTGTTTCCTCTGAATCCTCCATGCCAGGTTCTGACTGGACAGTAGAGCTGAGAGCAGGAACCTGTATCTGGTCTCTGTTCTGAGGCACATCCATTGCCTTCAGTGATGTCCAGACAGTAGGGAGGAGAAAAAATCCAGATTCACATATAAAAGAGATAAAATCTAGGTCAAAGGCAGAAAGGAAAGAGAGAGTGTTTGTACCAGGAAGAAGAAAGGACTGATGGGTGCCTGTAAGTATAAGGGAGCTGGCAGAGGGCTTGAATAGGGAGCATGGGACAAGACACAGGGCTGCGACTGGCTTAGGCCTATAGAACATGCCACACAAGAAGGAATGGGTCAAGGACCAGTCTGGGGAAACAAAAGCAAGGTGACCTCCCTGTCAAGATGCTGTGCTGCAAGGGGGTCTGGGAACAGCTCAGTCAAAAAGGTTTGTCAGGGGTCTGGGCAAAGGAGGTGCAGAGGACTACCAAGATCTGACATCTGCAGCTGAGATCAAGGGGAGTTGTGTTTCATATATACAGAATTGTCTGAGGTATTAAACATGCCTAAAAATTGGGTTCTCAGTTGTGTTGAGTATTTGCAGTCAGGATAAGCCATCACTTCCATTTAGCAGGAGTATTAGTGGTTTTCACATGCTGCAGCAAAATTCCCCTTGCCAGGTGGGTTTGCTCAGGCACTGTCCTTTTTGTCCTTAGCACAGCTTTGTTTCACAGAAGTCTCAATTTGACCCATAGCAAATGTACAAAATTTTATGGTGTGGGAGGAATAAAAGTTTAATTGACGTGGGATTAGTCTGGCTTTTATTACTGATCATTGGAGAGGCCAGAAGGACTTTATGTAGGTCATCCAAAACAAGACTCAGTGAATGCCTTTTCCTCTCTACATCATCATCTGCTTTGTTTATGCCATGCTAAAGGCAACTGTTAATTCACACACATTGAAAGTGCTAAATGTTGCAATCCAAATTGCCTACTGGTGGGAACTGGGACAGCTACACAGGAGAAAATGAAACTGCTTCAGTTTATAACCAGACTATAGTTACATCCTGGGCTGGTGTTCATTTTCATTTCAGTGGCTGAGCTGAGTTGATTTTGTGCTATGAAACTTAACTGCGCACACCTGGGAAAAGGAAACATGATCTGAAAGTCGTAATTTTCATGTAAACTGCTTCGTTCTTGTTGTGTTAGTGTGATATTGAGCGAGCGACTTAAGCCTTGTGTTGCCTCACCTCAACTTAAAGACTTGATGAAAAAGCCTATATTAGGGGGTTTATCCCCTTCCCCAAGATCTAACTGGCCTCTAGACATTGTTTGTTGGTGGGCTTTGATCTTTTTTTAATATCTAATCCCTTAGAAAATACTTCCGATCTTGAATTTTTAATCAATCTCATCTGGTATGAAGTCCTGAGTTTTTGTGGGAAGTGAATTGTTTCAGTGACACAGCGCCAATCACAAATTTGCTTACATTAGGAGCAGCCTTAGGAAGGAAGATTTATGAGCAGTGTGACCAGTTTGCCAGTGAAAGGTACATATTGTGTTGCTGTGTATCATAGGGATCTACCGTGTGTCATAGGGATACAAAACACCTCATCTCATAGAAACGTGTTACACAAGTAGACCTGGAAGATCAAGGCTAAATTTCTTCTCTGGCCAGCATAGCTTCAAAGACTACTTTTCCTGAAATGGAGCCTGATCCCCTGCCACAGCTGGTTGCCCAGAGAAATAATTTAGCCCATATTTCTTTATGTATTTGTCTCTTTGTTTTGGCATTATGCATCACATGGCTGCCGTTGTTATTTCTGAACCAAGAAGCACCATGTTGCAATGAAGGCACGTGTTGTTTCCCACGACTGTATTTCCTACGAGAACATCTACCCCACACAGTCTGAAAATAATACATTTTTCAACTGTGAGAGTGTTTCCTAGAGGTGACATTTCCCACATGCTCAGTGGCAAGTAGCCTTAGCACTGAAACTCTTGTAGAAACACAGAATCTTTTCTAAGCAGGTACTTGCTTATGAGAATACATGCTGTCTCTCTACAGCTGAGAAATCTTTGCTGTATTAGGCATATCATTATCAATATAATGGAGGCATCCATAACGGGGATGCCATCTTTTTATCAAATCCAGCTGATATTAAGGTCCTTATTTTGATTCCGCACTGTGTTTAAGCATCTGTTTGCATAGATCTGTCAGCATTCCCATTATAAACACATCTTTTCAAGAAGACATAATGTGAGAGCAAACTTCAAACCAAGCTAAGAGTTCTTTGTCTTTAAATAATGGATCCACATAATATGTATGCTGTAGAAAAGATTATAATAGAGAAATTTTATGTGATCCTGTAACAAAAAAATAATATGAGGTAACTAAGGTCTTTGAACAGGAAGGACAGAAACAAAACCCTGACTCTACAAAACGCAGTGGAAAAAGTAAGTTTTCCTTTTCTCTGTAGCAGAAGGGATCTTCTTTTGTTTGCTTCTCTCCTCCTCCATCACCAACTTTGTGATTTGGTGAGTTTCACCATCAAAAAGTGGGACTCCTAAGAAGCTGTGTCTCCTCTTCTCCCACCCAGGGCTCAGTAGTGCACAAAGCCATAATTTAGCTCCAAATGTTATTCTTGAACTCATAATTAAGTATTTACAGCCTCTTAGCTTTCAACCCAAATGCAATCTGATAATTATTCAGTGACTGCCTGATTAATAACTCCTGTGCAATTAAAATCTTCTAGCCTGGTCATTTGTATTACAGAAGGATAGTAAGGTACCCCTAAATGTGCACTGCTGTTGTTTTAACCATTTAAATTTCAATCATCTCCTTAATAATTCTATTAAGGGCACACTAATGGCCCATTTCAAGAAAAAAACAGAAAAATAAGAGCTGCTTTATAGTCATTGTTGTAAATATTGAGTTTAATTCAAATATTATTTGAATGTGATTTAGAAAATAGAATGCAGGCTCAGCTGAATGATAATTTGTAAAGCAGAAAGAATGAAACTCCAAGGATACATTAAAGAACTCCCGATTTCTATTCCACCTAAAAGAAATCTGGATATCAATGGAAGTTTTGCCTGAGTAAAGATTTGTCAAAATTCAGACTCTCATGTTTCTAAAAGCAGTCCCTCTTGAGGGGTATTTTAAGATCTGTGCAGAACAATAGCAGAGAAGAATGACAGCCTGATCCAAAACTCATTGAAATCAAAGTAGGTATTTCCATTATTCAGAAGAAGATTATAGAGTGATGTACAGGAAAATATCAGGAATTATTCCATCAGTCTTCACAGGAAAACATTCAGTTGTAAGCATTACTGTGGATGGCAACCATTATGCTTACAGTTCCAAGAACAACAGCTCCTCTTAACACAGTATCAGAACCAAAAATCCCTATGTTTTCCTTTTTTTTTTCTTAAAGATGGTGAAACTATTACTTTAATCATTCTGAGCAGGACAAAAAGATATCTATAATTCAATAATCTTCTTAATGAAATAGTTTTGAAGTACACTGTGATTTTTATCAAAATTTGTAAAATTCCTATAAACTGAATATTTTCTCATTTGCAGATGAATATTTTACTAATTTACTATTCTTCTGATAGAATGCACTTAAGAAATTACATTTAAAAATGAGATACCTTTATTAGTAACCTACGTTTTAGAGCACTAGATACTGAACTCAATTTCCAATGTTAAAACCATAAAAAATTTTCATCTTTGTAACATTTTACTGGAGGCATGACTGTGTTTTCCTTTTAAGTTAATGCATTTTCAATAGCCTAGCTAGATGTTTGGCTTTAAAATCATAGAATCACAGAATCATAGAATAGTTTGAGTTGGAAGGGACCTTTTAACAATCATCTAGTCCAACCCCCAAAATAATTAGTTCAGGAATGGAATTGGTCATCTGCATAGACATTTGGTCAGGTTTTCACTTCTACCGTCCCCCAGAGCTAAACTTTTATTCTCTTAAAGCTACATGTTTAAGAGAATTGGGATTAGATTGCTTTGAGATGCCCATTTTGATTCTGAAGGGGCTTGGTTTTCAGGGAAGTTATCTACCATCCTCCAGGTTTCTCAAACTAAGTACCCACCAGCATAAATCCCATTAAAAGTGTAGGCTTAATTCTGGCACCTCTGCAGTGGAAAGAACATAATTCTCAGGAGAAGGAGTAAGGATCATTTGAAGATGTTACTTTTCCAGCTGTCTGTCCATGCTGGTAGCAGCAGTTACTGTTCTCCAGCTGAGTGTTGTCTAGTGGAGTATGTCTGTGACTAGGGTGGAACACTGCTTCTAGTAAGGATGAAATTATGCATCACATTGGAACATCAGCTCTGAAACTTGATGATTATTCAACCTGTGATTGTTCCTGTGTCTGGATGTTGAAAGTATGTAATGGAGGTAATATATAGAATATATAGAACATAATACAATGTTCTCTCTGTCTTATGAATTTACTTGCAAGTCCTTCCTTCTAATCTCTTGTGCAGTAACAAAAGGTTCAGGAAAACCCTGCTGCTCTGTTTGTTCCACTTCCATTCGTCATTGCATCATTCTGCAAGTTCCCAGCCTCCTGGTTCTCCCTGATTTGCTAAAATAATTATAAGGAAATTACGTTTATGTCCACTCTTTCCTTGCAGCTCCAGAAGCAGCTGTCTGAGCTGGATGAGGATGACTTATGCTATGAATTCCGTCGGGAACGCTTCACCGTCCATCGCACTCATTTGTATTTTCTCCATTACGAGTACGAGCCTGCCTCAGACAACACGGATGTAACGCTGGTGGCACAACTGTCAATGGACAGGTAGGTAGCACCTCTTGTTCATCTGGAAGCATGAGGCAATTAATGTTTTATTAGAGGGAAATCTAACTGTGTAATGCTTTGGAGAGAGAAAAAACGGACTTTCACAGAACCTTGCATGTTGTATGTACAGTGCACACACTGTACTGCAGTCTACATGAGTTGAGTTCATGAGAGGGTGAAAACTGGAGCTGCAGGAGTTGTTACTTGTCAGGTTCACCGGGCATTATTAATTCATGGAGTTTTGCAGCAACTTAGAAAAAACAGGAGATGTTTGTAATAGAATTAGGCAAGCTGTTGTAGCTGACCCAAGTTTTTACATGTGCTTTTCTGCACTGGAGGATCTTAGTTTTGCTTTCATTGGCATTTTCCTTGCAGAAAATTTCAATTAATGATTTTTCTTACAGTAAGAATCAGAACTAAATATTCTAGTTTCAAATTAGGAAGTTGAAAATTATACTTTTTTTTTACTGTGCTAGTGTGAAATGAAAAATCTCCATCTGAGCAGTCATTGCATCTTTATCCAAATCTTGATTCTCAGAAGAACATTTCAGCTTTTGGTTCTGACGTGAAGTGGAATTGAACTGGTATATCATTTGAGGAAAAAAATCCATTTCATGACAAGTTCCACCTGTACCTTTCTGATTCCCACCATTGCAATTAGTTGTCAGTTTTCAGAAGCTTGGAAGTGCAGTCTGGATCAGTCAGCGTTGTGAAATTTTGTAATTGTCAGTTCTCTTTTTTTTCTTCCAGCTTCTCAGTTCAAGTCTAGTCCAAACTTTGTAATTACTGCTATCAGGGTGGGTTACAAAACTAGTCGGAACTCCTTGAGTATTGTCCAGAAACTGATCGTTTCCTTCAGCATAGCACATACAGAATATAACATGGCATGTGAATAACACTGCTGCTACACTGGTAGAAGGTCAGCAGTTTTCCAGGAGGGTTACAGGAATTGAGATCAACAAAACACTTACAGCCTGTTTTAAAAATAAACAGAAATGAATGAGGGGTATTCTGTTCCACTGGTGCCTCAGCACTGCACATTGTGTTATGATTTGCTGTGCACATTGGCGTCTGTTCTATTGATTTTTAATTGAGGAAACATCTCTTAAGTGTTCACAAACCTTTGAGTAAAAAACTAAAGAAATAAATTAAGCCAGACCCTGAGCGAGTGCCACAGTAAATTAGTAAAGCCAGTGTGTGCACATGGTATATTTTTCCCCCCAGAATTTAATTAAAAAGAATGAGCTGGGGCTCAGTGCTGATTCACTGGCATTGATGCAAAGTCTAAGCATCTGTTTCCCTTTCTGGATCCTCACTGGGGCACGTGTTTTTATTGATAGACAGAACCACACATTTTTATTCAGGAAGAACAGCCGTCCTGGTACTGTACAGGAAAAATCTTCCCTACTTCACTGGTGTGTTGCTATAAATTATTGATTTGAGTTGGAAATACTTTCTTTCAGCTAAAATCAATAAATAATATCATACCAAAGAACTGCTTAGCTGCTTTGTTTTCTTTCACATCTTTCAGTTACTGCCTTATTTTTTTTTATCTTCTTTAAACCACTTTTATTAAACTCCTCCAGTATAGCTGTAGACATTTAAGAATAGTGTCTCAGGTGTAAGGTGACACGGACATAAACAATGTGCTGTACACAACATTCCTGAATTATTCTTTGCAATGATTATCGGAGATGAGGAAAAACAAAAAAACAACTCCCAGCATCTCCTATTATAGTCCTGTTGGAGATGAGATTGACATGACTGTCGTGACAGACTTAGGTTTGCCTGTCCTATAGGCTTGAAGAATGGAAGAGAGGGATGCAGTTTAGGAGCTAACATCATTGTCTTTAGATGGAAGCTTTGAGACAGACTTCATTCAGTGTTGTTAATTATTGGGTGATTGTCATCTTTTGCACTGATGTGACATTTCCTTGAATAATGGCTTGGTTGCTTCACTGTGATTTTCAAGCACATGTTTTGGATAGGCAGCCTTTTTAAAGGCTCAGTATGTACCCGGTGTTCAGAAATTAGAAAGGAGTTAAAAAAATGTGAGGTCAGAATGTGGAAAAGGAGAGATGTGGTTAGCAATACAATGCTTGAAATCTGAGCAAGAAAGAGTTGGAAATCAGTTGAGTATTCTTAAGAAGAAAAATAAAAATAAAGAATCTCACAGAACAATTGTATTTCAGCAAAATTCACGTAGTTGAACAGACCTTTAAAAAATTTACCAACTAAATTATGATCTCGTTATTATTCAGTGCAGCAGTAAATTTATTTTCTCTAGAGTCCTTAAGAGAACGCCTTCCTCAAGACCGCTAAAAAAATCCAAAATAAGTTGGTCATGTTGTGCTTAGAAACTCATAATTCTAAGTTTTGTGGTCAAAGGGGACTACACAACCTACAGAGAGAAGATTATGGAGGATCACCTAGCAGTCCCCGTATCAAATGTATGGAAGTGAAGCCTGTCAATGAGAACAACACAGTAAAATGGAGTATTCTGAAGGGTACTGAGGTGTCCAGCTGGGAACCTGGACCACCAAAACCCGGTTTCCACTTCAGTATCATGAAAAGCTTTGCACTATCAGGTGTGCTGTTTAAATAACTTACATATGCCATTTTCCCACTGCATGGAGTCCTTAAAAGGCATTTTGCTGCATTTTTTACTAGGCAAGTTTTCCATTTTTTAAAGGATGCCCTAAATTTGAGTGCTGACAGATTGGAGTCTCCTGATTAACAAGTTAGGACTATATTGGAAAAAGGCAAAAATAAAAAGTACTTTTCCCTATTTATTATTTATGCAATCAAAAGTCTAGACCCTTTATGTACCTTTTAGATATTTTTGTATTGATTTGTGTTTCAAATTCAGCTGTATGTTTCAGGCTGATAATGGCCTTTGTTTCAGTAACAGATAAAAAGAAAATGAGGTACCAAGTGTAGACTAGTAGGGTTATATCTCATATCTAAGAAAAAATTATTGTATCATCTTGGTATCATCACAATCGTTCAGAAATGCAGGAAAAAGCTATTAATGTTAAGTCAGACTGTGTGTTTACTGGTGTATCATTCCTTCATTTTGCAAATCTCAGGGAGATATTAGGAGGGGGCAGTTATATTCTGAGATTATAATAATGCAGAAAACTTTTCTTGTGTTTTGTATAAATATTAATAGGAAAAATTCAGTAATGTGGATTTGGAACGGAGTGAAGATAATAATTTTGCATCATCTACTCTTCCCAGTTTTTAATAGGATATCTGGCTAGGCTGCATAGGTCATTTCCCTTTGTATTAAATCAAAAGGCTTTGTAATCAGTCCTTGCTGTATTTTTGGGTGACACATCTCAATCTCTAGGCAATAAATTACCCAAAGTGCTTAAACGATTTTGACCAGGTTGGGTTTGATTTACGTTTGCGTATGAAATCGTTCTTGTCATTTTCATCAATAGTGTTGTAACTGCTGGAATTTTTTTAAAATGTACATCAATACAACCTGTTTAAAAAATGATTTAATGAAATTTGAGATAGTGCTAAAACATACACAAGTTAGTACTTTCAATGATGGTTTTGTCTGAAATGTTCTTTTGATATTCCACAGCAATGCCACATGGAATGTCATTTCAGCAGTGTTCTTCCTCCTCTCCTTACTCCCTACTAATAGTAAATCCCATTTCTATCGATGTGTCATCCTTTTGTCCTTTTCCCTGACAGTGAGCTGTCTTCTAGTTAATGCACATGTTCACCTAGGTCAGTATTCCCTTGACCTGTTTCTTTTAACAGCCTTTAAGATCTGACTAACTGCATTGCAAAAATTTGGGGAAGGTTTTCCTAAACAGGAGGTAAACGATCTGTGGGTCTGCACGCCTCTGTCCTCCACAAGCTTGTTGAAGAGCACTGTGGTGTGTTACTGTGTGGGAATAGCTTGACTGAAATGTGAATTGGGCACTAGACACTCTTGAAGGTTATGAGCCCCCTGTCCTGTAAGTAGATCCACATGGGCAGATCCCTGCTACTGCTCAAAGCTCCCATCAGATAAGCCCTGTTATCCGTGTGGGTTTTCCTGCAGCATCAAAGCTTTAGAACAGAAAATGATGGTGCTTTAGGTATCTGAGTTGTGGATGTGTGTATCTGATCTAGGACCATCTTAGGCTGCACTGGATTTAGTGAAATAGGTGTGTCCAGGGTGCAGTCCATCTGTCCAGGAGGAAACCTCAACTTATCATCTTAAATAATGAACTATGCTGTAGAAATATTTACTGCTTTCCACAGCATATAAAGTGTCCCCAATCTGTCTCACTTAGAGAAAGATATCTGCATTTGATCAGGTGAACCCAGGCACAGAGCCCCGGACAGGAAAATAGCTTTTTCTTACTCTCTCCCTTCCTCTTTCAGGCTCCAGATGCTTGAAGCCATCTGCAAACACTGGGAAGGTCCAATCAGCCTGGCACTCTACCTTTCTGATGCAGAAGCCCAGCAATTCCTGCGTTATGCTCAGGGCTCAGAAGTCCTGATGAGCCGCCACAACGTTGGCTACCACATCGTGTACAAGGAGGGGCAGTTCTACCCCGTGAACCTGCTGAGGAATGTGGCCATGAAGCACATCAGCACACCCTACATGTTCCTGTCTGACATTGACTTCCTGCCCATGTATGGACTCTACGAGTACCTCAGGTAATGGACAGTGCGGGAATTCCCACTGTCACCCACAATTTCAGCCTCTCCACACCCTACCCTTCTCACATACTCCTGAAACAAAGCAGTTTGAGCAGATCTGGAAACAGCAGCTTATAAATATTTGAGGTGTGGCAATGCCCAGCAAGGCACAAGAATGTTTAGAGTAGAAGAAGAGACTGTAACTGAAAGTAAAGCAATATGGTTAGGAAATAAAAAACTCAGGTCTGAATGTGAGCCTCGTTAGCCATTAGAATAATCCCCTCAGAGCTGCAGAAGAACTGATTTGAAAATTGAACTGGGTTAAGTATTATTAAATGTCCAAGAGCATTGTTTATTAGCAGAGATGTGAACCAGGCAGTTTCTCTACACATCTCTGGTTCTTAATGTCAGTGACAGAAGAAAACACACAGAGCATTATTGAACTTGTTGCCCATGTGACATACTCTTAATTCAGTTCTTTATCTTGAAAAGAGGGTGATGAGTCTAACCAGCTCAAAAATATGACTGCAATGCCAGCACCTGTCAAGGCAAAATAATTGTTGTAAGGAAACTGGGAGGAGTAACATCAGTGTATATTGTATCATACTGCATGTGAGCAGGTTGGGCTGAGCAAACTACAGACTTCTGATCCATTAACTGAGCCTTTTTTTAATAAAGACCTTTTTCCCCTGCAGAGGCTGATCATCTGAGGCCAAAGCATAGAGCAAGGAGGACACCCTGTGGCCAGAGAGGAGGATGTCAGTTCCTTTATCCTGTCCAGTTTTGCTTTTCATCTCTGTTCTAATTTGGTGAAAGTTGATCAAAGTGTTCCAGTGAGGGCCTGCCTGTAGGTGTTCCTTTTCAGTTCATAAGCCTGGGGCTTTGGACTGTAAAGGAAAATATGCCTATGCCTTCTGCTATCATTAATATAATGGAGGAGTTTGTTTCAGGCTTAACTCAATAAGACGTGCAGGGCCAATTCACTATTCAGAGGAGGGGAGTACCTCTTCTATGAGGAATGGATGAGAGAGTTGAGGTTGTTTAGCCTGGAGAAGTGAAGGCCCCAGGGACACCTTATTACGGCCTTCCAGTACATAAAGGGGGCTTACAAAAAAGATAGGGACAAACTTTTTTAGCAGGACCTGTTGAAATAGGACAAGGGGGAGTTATTTTAAACTAAAAGAGAGTAGATTTAGGTGAGATACAAGGAGTAAGTTTTTTGCAATGAAGATGGCAAAGCACTGGTATAGGTTGCCCAGACAGGTGGTGGGTCCCCCATCCCTGCAAACATTCAAGGTGAGGCTGGATGGGGCTCTGAGCAACCTGATCTAGTTGAAGATGTCCTTGCTCACTGCAGGGAGGTTGGACTAGACGACCTTTAGAGGTGCCTTCCAGCCCAAACGGTTCTATGGCTTTCAAGATGCTGAATTTCAGTTGTATATTGAAGTATTAGCACACTGTGTGAGCTTGTTTCCCTCTTATTTTGTTGAAGTCATTTCAACTTGTGCTGTGAGCACTCCAAAATTATTCTGTCTCTTGCACACATTAGCTATCTCTAGATACATGGAGGAAGAGTTGTTCTTCGTTTGTCTGTTTTTCTGTGTTAGTGTTGCGTACTGGTACACTTCTTCAGATCAGTGCTGGACACAGTAAGGATGGCAGCTGTTGATACTGGCATTTAGTGCTAAAAAAGGAACTTGTTCTTCCATGCTGCTTCACAGTGCACGGATGGGAGCCAGCAGTAAAAGGAAGGAGAGAGGAGAGAAGATAGGATGAAGTACCACCATTTACTTGAGATATTACAACCACAGAAATAATTCTCATAGGGTGATATTGTATTGCAGAACTAAATGCACTATGATGCCACCATTGGTGATGTTTCAGGAAAAAAAAAAGATATTCTCTCTGAGAGATGTTGCCTCTGAGACTTTGTGTTACCCTGCCTGCCTTTTTTAAGGTCCATACCACCTTAACTCTGACTGTGAGTCTCTCTTGCCTAGGAATATTGAAGTTGCTAATCTGCTACTACCAGCGCTTTAAAAAGTGATTGGATTTTTTTTTTTTTTTTTTTTTGCATGTTGACTAGAGGCTCTTGTTGCTTTTTCAGTAATGATTTTTCTAAGCAAAGGAGCAAGGAGGTGCATTGAGATTATTTTAAATATGGATACCCTGTGTGTTTCTGCATTGACTGTTCCCACTGCCTCTGCAAATAGCTGATTAGTGCTATCTGTCTGAATGGCAACAATTGTTTGTTAGAGAGACGTAAAACATTTTCATCCTCATTTCCTCAGATAGAACAACCATAAACAAATAGAAATAGTGTGGTATTTCAGGCATCACTTTGTACAGGATAAGCCAGACAAGTCCCTCGCACGGAAAGTTTGCTGATTTACATATACTGCATATTGTGTCTGCAGATAATATATTCTCAGAAAGAAAGGCATTTTGAAAAGTATTTTCAACATATTTTGAAGGTGTCATATGTGAAAGGTTACAACCAGTTTTCAAGCAGAGGCTGATGGAGCTGTTGGTTATCTATCCTTTTATTTATCTGTTGCTTTGCACTTAGATTTGTGCCAATTGAACTTTTTCACAGCTGCTAAGTAACACCATTTCAATATTTTTATCTCCATCAAATACCCTTTTAGTCCTGCCTTAGTCTTCCAAAAGGAAAGAAATGTATCATTTAAAGATTTCCTGTTTACCGTAGTTCCTGAGGTCATCCTGTCATTGCCCTAGAGGTAAAGGCTTCTAGTTGCTGCAAGTAAGGTGTTTGGGTCATCCTACAGTGAATTCTAACATAAAACAACTGGACAGGCTGCTTATCTATACAGTTGTCACAGCTGCCATTGAAATTGTTCCCTGACACATTCCTGCAAAATGTGTCCTTGGCTTCTGGTGACACATTTAGCATGAATTGGGGCCTGGCATCCAGTCTCCATCCATGGGTTTTATACCTGTCCCCTACAACATGAGTTGTGAAGTAGTTCTGCTTATTTTCCAGCATCTCAGCAAGGGAGATAGTTCAGATTGTGCCCATTGGGGTTTTTTTGTTGGTTGCCTTTGTAGTCTATGAATTCATTGCTTTTGCAGAAAGAGCATTCTGATGAATTTAACAGTGCATTGACAACTCTTCAGTTCCTACCACAAGTTCAGTGACTGCCATATTTGTTACCTCCAGCCAACCACTTAGCAAGGCCTGATGGTGGAAGCAAATTTGAGTTAATGGACTCTTTTTTTTTCTTTCTTTTTCCTGAGTGCAGCGCTTTAGTAATAGGTTGCTAACCTTTCTGTGTCTGAGCTTCTCTATGCTCCAGAAATGGGAATGATATTACTATCTACTTCCATGTCGATGAGAATTCTGTGTTAATTTTTGAAAAGAACTATGCAGATGAGAAGATTAATATCAACATGCTGGAGTTCATTCAACACATGAGGAGACTCTTGTGATTTAAGATTCATTTCTTCACTGCTTTGTGAAAAATGCCATTGATTAGATTTAACTCAACCTTCTCTGTGTCAGAATGGCACACATCAGGTCTGAACACAAAGATACCTGGGAAATGGTTTCCTGGACAACACTAGCACAAAGAGAGCCCTTCGTAGTCATAAATCCTTACTTTGGGGTTCAGGCGAAAAAGGACAGAAAAGGAAAGTGGATACTGAATCAATACTACTGAATCCAACAAACAGCCCTTATAAGGATAGTGCAGGAATTACATGGTTTACCCAGTGCTAGCTTGCAAAATACACAAAAGTATTCCCTGCATTATATTTGACGTATCTGGCAACACCAACAGTGAAAGTTTTCCTATTCAAAGTGTAACAGGCCCAGCCAACCAACAAATAGCACCTCCACTCAAAACAGGAGAAACTCACCAGCAGAAAATGAAAAGGTAGATTTGCTTCCAGTGGGAAGAAGTTAGGTTTTCAGATGGTTGTCCGAGGAGCAGACCACCAGCGAAGTTATCAGAAGACAATGAAAGGTGTTTTTTCTCCTGCCATTATCACAGTTTAAATGGCCTCTGTTGTTCTTTGTCACTCAGGTTCAACATCTGGATGTCAGCACTGATTCCTTCTTCGCTTTGCATCAGTCTCTTTTGTCACCAAGTCCACAGGTGATCATCAAGGGCTGGTGATTCTACTTAGAGATCAGTGCTGCTGGGCTTCTTGTCTAACTGTGTCTTAACTCCCAGCTCAGTTTTGGAGAGCCCCTCCACTTTGACCTTACCACCTGTGTTGGTTGTGGCTGAACTGGAGTTCCTTTCCCCACAGCATCCCTCACAGTGCTGTGCTTTGGTAGCTGGAAAGGTGTTGATAACACCCTGGTGCTTTGGCTGCTGCTGAGCAGTGCTGGCACAGCATCAGTGCTGTCCCTCCATCATTCTGCCCCCCATTTGGGAGTGGGCAGATCTTGGGAGGGGACACAGCTAATACACAGCTGAACCAAACTGAACAAAGGGAGATTCCATGCCATATGGTGTCAGCTCAGGTATAAAAGGTAAGAAAAGGAGAAGGAGGAGGGAGGCAGGGCATTCGTTACTTAGAATGTTTGCCTTCTGGAGCAACCACTACATGTGCTGAAGCCCTGCTTCCCAGGAAGTGGCCAGACATCACTTGATGGGAAGAAGAAAATAAAATCTTCTGTTTTTCTCTGTTGGTGCACACTCAGCCTTTTGATTTTGCTTCAGTAAATGGCGTTATCTCAATATCTGAGATGTTTTCCATTCTGTTTTCTCTCCCCTATCCAGCTGAGAAGGAGGGCTGAGAGCAGCTTGGTGGGCACTTGGTGTCCAGCCAAGGTCAACCCACCACACCAACATACACCTCAGATGCTCACATATCTTATGAAAATATTTCTGCAGCGAATATCCTGCTATTTTATTTCACTCTCGAAGTATCTCTACCAGTACTCCATGTTTGACTGTATGCACTTCAAGCATCTTGTTGCCAGACCTGTTTCTCTTCACTTACCTAACTTTTCATGTAAACCCTTGATTGTGCAAGTGATTTCAGGCTCATTTATGAGTTTGTTCCCTCTGCCTTTGGATTTCTTCATGAGGGTACTATCATTTATTCCTTCCAATATTTCAGGCATTGACAACTGGATGAAACATGCAGGTGACAAGAGCAGTAGGGAGTGTGCAGAAGGGATTGCTGATATCAACAGCATTTTTGTGGTTATATTCCATGTCTTAGAGCACAAGTCATGTTCAACACTAGTTTCAACACAGGTTACTCTGTCTGACAGTTTCTGCTGTTAGTTGTGCTTGATACGTGTGCCTGCTTCAGCTCTGGTCAGCTTCAGACTGTAAACTTTGGTGGGCAGGATTGTTTCCTACTCTTTGACAGTGCCAAGCACAGCAAGGCCTTGAATTTTGCCTGAGTCTTTTGACTTCTGCATAAAACAAAGTTATAGCAACAGCCATAAATGGAAGCTGCTGTTTCCTTGCAGAGCCCAAAGGATGAGCATCACTACAAATGTTACCCGCTCCGTCCTAGAGCTGAATCCCCAAAGCTGTACTGCTCAAGGCTGATAGATTGAACAGAGAGCAGAAAGCCTTAGATTTTGGAAAAGAAACTATATTAGTATCCCCTGTTCTCAGAGAAGTGTGAAAGGGAAGAAACATTTAACAGCATCATAAAGACTGGCAGTGCTCAACAGCTCTGGAAGGTCACAAATGCTGATTGTGAAGGAGTCATCTTCTCTTGACATCCAGATATCTTGGCCTTTAGTAATGGTGAGGGAGAAGCTAGTGAAGAAAGTACAAAACCAGTTATGATAAGATGCTGTTAAAATCCTTCAGTTGTGAAAAGTTAACTGGAATGTGTCAGAGGCTCTTTAAACAATGCAAACTTTGCAGTAAGGAGCTGAGAACAGATTGCTTTTTATAGAACAGGCCTATAGGGTGCTATGAATTCTCTAAAATTCAGATTTTATTAAGTAGTCGTGCTCTTTTTCTTTTTCTCTGACAGCAGTATAAATGAATTCTAGGTATTCTGGACCTAGAAAAATTATTTGTTTCATCCTGCTGTTATTAGGACAGTGATCCCCATTCCTTGAACTTAAAAGGCTGTAGGGAGTTTGCTGCTTGTCAACATTGTCCTTGATTGCTTATTGCAGTAACATAAAAGTCATGACAGTGAATCCTGTTAAGGGGAACTGACTTTGACAGGGAGAGAGAGGCATATTTCTGGTATGAAATATGGAGATAATGAAAGGAAAATTGAGAGAGAGTTATTTCTAATGACAGACACAGTAAGATTCAGTTGGGGGATAGAAAAGTAACTTCTTTTTCTTTGAGTTTTAGTTTGTTAGGAAAGAATAGACTGAACATCTCTAGCAGACAGGCTGAGAGGTTGCTAAGCTGCTCCTCTGCTGCAACAGTTGTTCCAAGGCCCCTGCCCGGAAAAGAGCCCTGCTGTGTGAAATACATATGTCCACACACACTCACACACCAAAACAATCTCTGCACTGAACAACTTGCAGCAAAAGGAAGGAAAAGGAGAGGCCTCCCAGTCCATCCAGCATACAGCTCTTCTCTGCGGGCAGCAGTCTCTGTCCGGGCAGCATTGATCAGTCAAACACTCAAGCCCATTTGGAATTCTGTTCCTCTCCCTGCTCTTAAAGCAGCAGACCAAAAGCAGAAGAAAATTTGCAGCACCTGTAGGAAAAGATGTGGGCCATAGTTACATTTATGGTATCTAACTGCCCATTCTCTGCACTTTATTTTGAAAAACCAAGTGATTTGCTAAGTTGAAAATTTTCCTGCTTTTGTTTGTTGTTTCTCTTTGCCAGGAAGTCTGTCATCCAGCTAGACCTAGCTAACACCAAGAAAGCTCTGATTGTACCTGCCTTCGAGACCCTACGCTACCGCCTCTCCTTCCCCAAGTCAAAAGCAGAGCTGTTATCTATGTTGGACATGGGAACCCTCTTTACATTCAGGTAATGGAAAGTACTCTTGAACCTGTGGTCATTATCTCTATTTTTATGTTCTTCTGAATATTTGGTTCTTCTCTCTCACTGTCAGTTGCATTAAGAAACTTATTGGAATTTTTTTGCCTCTTCATAGAGAGGCAGTGAACAGAATCATGTGGATATATTTTGTCTGTAAGCTCAGCATTTTATCTCGTGTTACAGTCCTCTGCTGAAGGACTTCAGTTGTTAAATCGAATTTGTTTTATTTTCATCATTTTTTTATTGCGCTACAAAATCAAGCGTGACCATTACACTCAAGTGCGTGTAATTTACTTTTGGGCTGCCAAATACTATCTGGGTAGCTGTGCCTTCTCATGTGACCAAAAGTAATGTATCTCTGCTCATTGGTTGTCTTCCTTACTGGAAAAACAAATCCAGACTTTTCTTATGTTCTTTTAAAAAGTGTGAAACAGCTGCTTAAATACCTAGAGTTCCTCCGTGCAGAGGTAAGAGTGTGCTCTGACTAGAGGCTAAGAAGCAAAGAACACCTAAATTTGGAGCTCCTCTCAGAAGCAGGTGCCTTTTGTGGCTGTGAACAAGTCACTTCTATTATCTGCCAGACTCTTCAGTTTTAAAATGCAACTACCAGGGGTTAACCATCTCTTGGGTGTGTGTGGTAAGGTCTGATTAGCAGACATTTTTAAAGCTTCTCAGTGATGGGAAGAGTACAATATGGCCTTATGATGTTGCACAGAGAGGGGGCTTAGGAGACCTGCGTTCTCTTCTCAGCTCCACTGCTGCCCTGCTGAGAGGTGGTACACGAATCACTTTGCTTTCTTACATCTCTGTTCTCCGTCTCTGAAATACAGGTAACAATGTTCACCTCTCCTTTTTGCAGTATTTTGAGATCTAGAGATAAAAGCTATGAAAAAGCTAGGTATTATCCATGGCTGGAGGAGCTCAATATCATACCTCTCCCATCCTTCTCTTTCTGTAGAGTTTTCCTCACACTTTTCCCATTCCCTATATTGCACATCTCTCTTGTTGCAGCAGCCACCCTTCCCTCATATGGTTGCATTCACATGTCATAGGAGACAGCCTGTGTGAGCCTGAAAAACATCATTCTGATCAGTGTCAGAATTCTACCAGTGACTGCCTTGAAATAGAAACTTGAGGTGACTGAGAGAGGCATGCCTCTGGAAAATTACTTAAGGATACTGATAGAGCAAGTATTTTTTTCTCTGCCTTCGTCCTTTAACAGTCAAAAGACATAAAAATTAACAAGATATCTGTTGATAGAAAATAGTTGTCTCTCCCGTAGTTGAGGGAAAAAGTCCTTCCAGTGGAAAATAACACCCTCAGGATTTTCAGATGTTGCATTCCACCAGCCAGCAGTCAGCTGCATAGTGGTGGCCTTCCACTACAGATTTCATCTTCAAGCTATACTGCCTGTTGGTGAGTTACGTACATGGCCAGATTTGCAAATCCTTTCTCAAGTCTCACTCAGGCAAAAATGTCTTTAACATCAGTGGGAGTTTTTCCAAAGCAAGGTTAAATAAGAATTGAAGGACATGCAGCCTGTAGCTGGTGTACATATTAATGTAGGCTACATTTTACAAATGCTTCCCCAGTTTGTTTTGCCTCATTTAATTGCTCAAATCTATCAACGGCCACAAAGCAGCTGTGATCTGGGCTGAGAATTTCCACCTCCACCTTCAAGGTGCTTTAATAACGCTGCAATTCGATGCTGAGCGGGTGGGAGTGAGCTGGGGAGGACTGCTGTGACAGTGATTGCTGAGAGTGCCTGCAGCATCCCAGTCCCTCACACCACACAGTAGATTACAATCTTTCCCTCACTGAAATTGCTTTTGTCACCTCTTTTCGAAATGGTGACCTTTTCTACCTTTGGGCAGCTAAGAAGTACACAACGGCTCTCAATTACATCCCTCAGTCCCCAGCAGAAGAAAAGAAGACAAGTGAGCATCTGTGGCTGGCAAGGTGTGTTGTGTGAAACCTTCCGCCGCAGCGGGGGCTCTGTGCCAGCTCACTGCCTCCCGTGGCAGCTGGTGGCTGTGAGTGTGCTCCCGAGGATGTGCCTGCTCAGGGCCTGGGTAAGAGCTGATGAGCCACAAATCTACTGCCCACACACATCCAGGCACAGGGGAAACCACAGCTGGTAGGAGACACATCATCGTATTGAGAAAACATCCAAAGCAACGACTGGTTAACTAATTAACTGATTGCATCCACAATCCAGCAAAATGTTTAAGCATATGAGAACAGAACTGGGAAGGTTCTTCTTTCACCAAATCATCTTTCTCACTGAAACAGGAAGCTTAGAGGCACAAGGCAGGGAGGAAGAACACTCTGAAAATAGTAACTACTTCATTTTGCTAACTTTAGCAAGGTTGACTATAGTTTTGACATTTTATTTTAAATAAAAACAATCAGTAACACAAATAAAATGAAACATTAGATCCAAAGTGGAAGAGGAGGAGGTGTGGTGTGTTCCAGTTTTTTTTCATGAACCGTGGGAAAGAAACTCATTGTGATTTTAGGGAGATTTAATTACTTGGTTTGGATTTGTCAAAATTGCCAGCATAGCGAAAAATATGTTGTTCACAATTTTCACAAAGTTCTCAGGGGACTCAGATTGAATGTGGCCTTAAAATTCAATGTGTATTTAAGTCTTGAGTGAGAAGGGCCTGAGCAGAAAACAACATTTATTCATTTGTCCTGTGAGATGGAAGACCAGTGTAGACAGTGGACCACTTCTCACAACTGCGTCACCGATAGTAAAGTCTGTTGGAAACAACTCATCCTTTAATGGGAGCTTCCTCTCTCTGGACCTCCATGGAATGGTGTCTGCTTATCTTTCTTTGCAGTACAGTTCATGTAATCAGCCAGTGACCAAGACCTGCTTCCAGCAGATTATCTGTGTATGAACCCATATCTATTGTATGTACAGATATGTGTGTAATCCGATAATCCTCTCACAATTCTTGTTTTCAGTCTAATTACTCCTCTATCACTATTGTGTGCACACCTCATTTGAGCATCCTGTACTCATTTACCTCTTTGTCTGCACCTTAGCCATCCTTTTGCCTTTCTCTTTCCTTCTGCTCACGTCAATCACTGTGAAGAGGCAAGTAAATAATCTCTGTTGTAACTTGGTTTTGTACAATCAAGTCTACTCCTTCCTTTCTGCTTTGTCTCTGCAATCCCAGTTCCATATTTTCCCTTAACTGTCTCTTCCCAACTACTTATTTTCCCCTGCTAGTTTGCTCTCTTGACTCACAGAAGTTATACTTGAGCTGCTGTAGGTGCTTGCGCTGGTATCTCCAAAAAGGGTAGAAACAAATTGAATTTTTTTTGTGGTTAGTATCCTGTTACCCCCTGTTTAAATCAGTGGGAGAGTGTTACTAGAATAACAGCAGCATTTGGCTACTTCTCTGCAGGAATCTCTCAATTAACCGAAGTTTGTATGGGGCTTTGAAGATACAAATCACTTCATAAGTGTTTAGCAGTCATTATAATTATTACTATCATAATTAATTTCAAAATGCCAGAGGTAGCATTTTAGAAGATATAGCACCTTCCAGAATCCTATATCATTTTAAACCCCACATTGTGACTGTTGGGATTTTTTTTTTTTTTCCCCAGCATAGATAGCTGCACTTTAGTGACTGGGTAGGTTAGCCACTCATCTCCAAAAGTGGCCAAGAAAAGGGATAGGTTTTTTGGCAATAATTCCAAAGGGCATTAAGGATTATAAACATCTTTATGAATCTGGCACTGCTTTCTAATAATCTCTGGAGAATTATTTCCCTGTTGATTTTTTTTAATACAGAAGGGTTTTGTTTTTCCTGGTCCCCAGGCGAGATATCTGAAAGTGATAACTGTTTACAGTTTAGAAATGCAGCATACAAAGGACCATACATTACTTGTGACCCCAATGCCATCCTAATAATTCAGTCTTCCTGCACTGCCCTGAACAGAGAGTCAGCAAAGCTGAACACCTCTGATTCTCCTGTTACGAGCCATACAAATCCAAATGAAAATTCCTAGGCTGTGATTTTACATTCCTGTTTTTAGCAATGGTTTACAATGTTATTAGAGTTTCTGGGATTGAAACACTATGTCATGTTGTAATTTTGCAATATTTAATGCTCAAATCCCTTCACTTTCAGCATGTGAGTCATCCCTGTGAATTCAATGTACCTTACTTTACAAATTGGCAGGATATTTGTTTTGTCCCTTCTTTTGCATATCTCAATGTTGTAATACAGATACCTGCTAAGCCTTTGTTTCATTAATTAATCTATGAATCTGCAGAAACAGCTTGTCTCATTGGTTTTTGGAAAGTGTTAGAATAAGTAGGTGAGAGAGTCATTGACCCGGGCACTAATGGGGTGGATTCAAGCTGTACTAGGAAGAGACCTGCTGTAACCTAAGCAAGATTAACAAAATATAAAAGGATCTTTTTCTGTAAATCAAATTGATTACCTTATGGAGGATCACAGGAGTACTCCCCACAATGTAGAACTTAGAGCAGAAAGCCTTTATGTAATATTTTACTTCTTAATGTAATTATGCATCTTGGTTCCTGCCATAGTAATAACTGTAATTAATAAAATGGAACATCTATCCAGAGCTGCAGGTGTCTCTCATGCAAATTATAAAATTGCCTATAAAACAGATCGTGAATGTCATCATGGTGGGGCAATAGCTAATTTTAGGCACCTTATCTGAGCTGCAGATTTCCACACCGATTTTAGAGCACCGACCAATACAGCTGCTTGGTTGCTAGGAATAAGACACAGCACTTGTAGTGCAGATGAACTGACAGGGTACTGTGTAATTGTTTCTCACATTAGCATGAGGTACTGTTTTCACACTATCCTTCACCAACTAGATGTGTTTAAGCGTTGAGCTCTGGGAGGTGTGCTGGAAATTGTCCTAGAAATTGCCTCCGACGCATCCTGGAAATGATGATGTGAACTGTAAGCTAATGTCCTTATTTTTGAGCATTTCATCTAACAGGTAATATTTTGTTGCCTTGCCAAGATGCTTTCTATCTAATTGCCTCCCCACGTCCCTGCTGTTTGTGTCTGTTTTAGGTACCACGTCTGGACGAAAGGGCACGCGCCAACAAACTTTGCCAAGTGGCGAACAGCCACCACCCCCTACCGCGTGGAGTGGGAAGCAGACTTTGAGCCATACGTGGTGGTGAGGAAGGACTGCCCGGAGTATGACAGGCGCTTTGTTGGATTTGGCTGGAACAAAGTAGCTCACATCATGGAACTGGATGCACAGGTGAGGAGATGACACACGAGTATCTCACCCAAGGCTCTGCAGCGGGGTTGTTACAATGAAATCTGTGTCCTATAGGAAGGCATGGTGCTTTGCATCACCAAAGTGTTCATCTGGCCTTACTGAGCTCCCTAATGAGTGCTTCTTGAGTTGCGAACACTCAGTTTAATGCTTGTCAAGTATTAAATGAAGAACTGAGTCTGAGTTAATTTATTTGTCAGTTCTAAGAAATTCATTGTTTCACAGAGGCACAACCCCTGTAGTGCTCTCCTCCTGACTGAAGTATTGCAGCAGTTGGTGCCAATCCCATCACTTATTAGGGAATTTGTAGACCTTGCTGGATTTTTTTCAGTTAAATAGAGGTTTGTGAGTTCCAAATGCTAATTTAGAATTCAAATACTAATCTTCAGTTGAATTCAAGGCAAGCATCTTTAATTTCTGGCTGGGATTTACAGCACATTTCTGCAAAGCCAAAATCTTTACATTTCCAAAGTCTGGGACTGTGGACCAGACTTTAAAGGATCCAGGTACTTGAACCTTGGGCTACCTGCTTCTTGGGTCTGTGACTTGGGATGAAGCTGCTGGGCAGAATTTATAAGAGTGAGGATGCAAAGAAAGCTCAGGAGTCCCAGACTGCACCAGAGCTCTCAGAGTTGCCAAGGTTCCTGCTGCCAACCTAGATCTTAGAGGCTGGCAGTGACTATGGCTCCATGGGAGCCCACTGCTGCTGCTCACTGAAATGGCAGGATTTGCATCGCCCTGCTGTTCTTGGATGGGGAGCTACCCACTGTGCTCATCAGCAAAGTCTGGGTCATGGCATTTCTTTTTAGTTTGGGTTTGTTGCAGTTTTGTTCAGTTTGGTTTCAATCCCAGTGTTTGACCTAGTAGCATTTCATACTAACCAAAAAAAATAGGTTTTGACAATCTGTATCCTCCTGTGATAGCTTCTGCTATGAATCTGGAATATAGCGCATTCTTCTCTGCTCAAGTCTTACCAGTTTATGTGAAACGAGCAGCACAAGGCTCGGAGCAAGTTAGCGGGAGATTGTGTCTCTGGGGTGTGGGCTACAGTGTATTTGTGTGCAGGCATGTATGGGAAGGATATTTTCTACTTCTGCTTACAAAACCACATGGTCACCTTGGGCTGGCAGCCACTTGCCCTCTGTTTGCCGAGGGCATTCCCAACAAATTTGTACCTACTTATGTTGAGAAAAAATTATTACAGACTAGAAAAAAAATTGCCCCTAATGTTAATGTTAATAATACTTTGCTCTGCTATAGCACTGTAATTTTCCAGTGCACTTTCCAAGCACTAATCAATTAGCCATCAGTTGTGGAGAGTGCCAGGGTAATGGTTTATTATTTGTAAATATGGGTAACAAGGCTTATGTTCCCAGTGGCAGCTCTTACATAGCATTCAGGATTTAAGTCTTCTATTCAGAGGTGTCTGCCCAGCACAGAGATTCACACATGGGAAGTGGAAGCATTTTTCAAAGTTGATCGTGGCACAATTATTTGAAATGACCATTGGGTTGGAATTAACTCTGGGAAATTGTTTTTATCCCTCTTCCAGCCTTGAATACATTATCACATTCAAAAGAAGTTTCATTTTCCTCTGTAGCAACATGGGTGTTGGCAGGTTCTCCCACAAAATGAGCCTGGAGGAGACATGGGCTCGCACAGCTACTTCCCCTGTGGCATTCCCCTGCTTTGGGGTGTGCACAGATCAGGTTATTGCCAGCTGCTTGGCTGGCTTCATTACCAGCAGGCAGAGCAGCTTCTCAGTTGGAATATATCACTGCTTCTCACAACTGCAGTGTCTGTCAAGAGGTCTGTTCCGGATCCCTTTCCAAGAGCCTGTGCCGCTACCATCCCTCAGAGCAGGACGTGGCATGGAGATAATCATCATTGTTATTCTGGGAGCATGCAGGTGTCCGCTGAGCTGGATGCTGTACAAATACACAGATAATGCCAGTCTCCATCTAAAGATTTTGTAATCTAGGAGACGGGGACAGAGGTTCCTGCAAGTGCATTGCCTTTTCAACAGGTTTCTCATGGTTGAGAAGACCATCTGCACCTTCTCAGAGGTTTCCATGTAGTAGGGAGAGGTCATTTGGAAACCTTTCCCTACTTTTCCAGTGACTGTGGAACCAGACCCTAGTCCAGGACCCTAGCCCAACCTATCTCAAAGGGGATTATTAGCTGCAGACTCACAATTTTTTGGAAGGCTTTGTGTGCCTGAAGGCCATTCAGAGGAATGGGAACACTGCTGTGCTCAACAGTTTGCAATGCAGAGTGTCGACAGTCCCTGACCTGCAGTATTACAGACTTGAGATGCAAACAGAGGACAAAGAAAAGGTTGTATGAGGGGGATGCATCTTCCTCTGCAGCTCCAGCCTGTAGTTTTAAGGTCCCCTAGAGACATTTTCTGTAGTTTGTAGTTTATCAGCTCTCCACACTCCATGGTGCTAGCCTTTGGTTTTGCATTTGGTTCCCCATTAGTCCTAAGCATCCTCCAGCTAAATAAATTCTGACTGTGAGCATCAGATTATTTTGCCCTTGCTATATATTTTTCACCCCAAACAGAAGCTCAGAGGACCCCATTCCCATGTATAACAACGTTGTAAATTGGCACGAAGATTTACCACTTGAGCACTGTCTGTCAGGGAACAGGCATTCTCATCAGGAGGAAGGAGCTGCATCTGCACTTAGTTGTCCAGCACACGCTGCTGCTTCATAGGTGTCTCTGGGAAGGCACTGCAGCCTGAGCTGCCCTTCAGGCTCACTAATACCGCTGCCTGAGTTGCAAAATGGATCCACATTGCCTTCTGTTCACTTTTTTTCCCATCCTAATTTGGCTTAATTTTTGGCTCTATAGCTCAAATACTTTGTTTCTGGTAGCATTGGAACCCAGCAACTTCCAGTCTTCTCTGGCTTCATCACAGGTTGTTAGGTGAAAAAAGATTTGAAAAGGTGAAACACTCCAGTTTATCAGCACAAGTGTGTTTTTTCCCATAAATCTCCTTCCCTACTAAAATATTTAGCAGTACTCTGCCTCTCTGATGCAGATATTCTTTCTCTCTGCACAGACTCCTAAATCTACAAGTGACTGGACATTTCAAACCAGGGCAAGTTGTGCACCACTTCCTGTAATGCCAGCATGCTCTGTGGCTGTTCCTTCTCTGACCAGTTTCTTATGTAGAGAGGGTTAATGAGTCAATCCAGCAACAGCTGTAGATAGAAACTGTGTGAGAAAATAGGAAATTTGCCTGTGGAGGTTTCAACGTTTCTTTGTAATTTGCATCCAGTACAACTCACACTTCTTGAAATTCCATATGAATAAAGCAGTTAGGGTACTTTGCTGGGCTACAGAATAGTGAGATTCACATCCCTTATCTAGTTCCTTGCAGAAGATACCTGCTTGTTGCATATCCTACACAAGTGAACTTTCAGCTTGTCTAAGAATCAGGTTTTGTCTAGCTTTGCTCTAATCATCATATATTTACCTGTAAAAACTGAAAGAATCTAACAGGAATAATTGAGACTTAAATTAACCATCATTTTTTAACAACAAAAACTGTCCAATAACTTGGTCAGATATAAAGAGAATTAGTGAAGTAATTTTACAGGAGATGGAGACTTAGCACAGTATCTCAAAAGTCGTGAAGGAGAACTTAATTTGCCTAAAAATGACTCAAAGCATATGGAATTAGCAGGTTCATTTTCACACATCGCCTATAAATGATATCATATTCTCCCCTTATTTCAGGTTTATAAATAGTTTTGGACAGTTTTGTCTCTGTAAGTATCTTAGTATATAGGCAAAGCAACATATGCCATGCAGTTTTGCCTTTGCAAATGTAGTTTATTCCAGCATCCCAAGCATGCAAAATTGTAGGGGCAAAGCCGTGTTTTTGCATGGACACCTGAGACCCATGCTGTGTAGTCACAGCTGTGTTGTTGTAAGCACACTACTGAAAAATCTGTGTGGCACACATAGCTTCAGGTGTGCCTTTTGTACCGTTTCCCCATTACTTGGTTTATATGGAGTAAAATGTTTTAAAGCAGTTGGGGTTTTTTACCATGAGGGTGGTAAGACACTGGGGGAGATTACCCGGAGGGGTGGTGGATGCCTTATCCCTGGAAACATGCAAGGTTGGATGGGGCTCTGGCAACCTGATATAGTTGAAGATGTCCCTGCTCATTGCAGAGAGGTTGATGCAGGTTATCTTTAAAGGTGCCCTCCAACCCAAAAAATTCTGTGATTGTACAAAAAGAGAAAGTAGATCTTTCACAACACCAAGAAAAAGTTGCTTGGAAGAAAAAAGGCAGTTTGTTTGAGATCCCTGCTGGGTTTGTTGCTCCTGAGACACAACCTGTGCTGTTACATGGTGGAGCAGGTTTGACTGTGCAGTGCAGGAGCGGTGCGTTCAGGAGGGCTGGCTCACGCTCACAGCCGTGTCTCTGTCCCGCAGGAGTACGAGTTCACAGTGCTGCCCAACGCCTACATGATCCACATGCCGCACGCGCCCAGCTTCGACATCACCAAGTTCCGCTCCAACAAGCAATACCGCATCTGTCTCAAGACCCTCAAGGAGGAGTTCCAGCAGGACATGTCGCGCCACTACGGCTTCGCAGCCCTCAAATATCTCACGGCAGAGAACAACAGTTAGCACCGTGGAGCCCGTGTGTGGCCAACAGGGACATCGAGGCAAGAGCCACTCAGCGTTCGGGGCCTGGTCTTCAAACTTCAAACTGAGAAATACTTTCTGTTTTTATATCATACTTGGCAGTTCTAACAGTAGAAATTTGAAGTGACATGTCTTCGGACTATGCTCATTCATCCCGTCCCTGACTACCCCAGGCCTGTCGGCTTTAGCATTCGTGAGGTGTTTGCGAGTGAGGCCAGCCAGCTGCCCTCCGAGCCGCCGAAGGTGGGGACTGGGCAGGGGCTGGGATTGCACTCCGCTCTCTTGACTGCAGAGCACAGACAGACCTTCAGAATATAGGATTTCATGTTGCTATTTAATAATTTGACATGCTTTTTACCTGTAAAGGAAGATCTTCGGGTCGCTGTCCTGTGAATTTCAAATCTGCACTACTCTGAAAGGGAACTTTCACTTGTGAACTTCCACAGGGGCCCTGTTAACATGGATGACCTTGTTAATGCAGGATGAGCCAAAGGTCTGAATTAGCCTTGAAAACACAGGGGACGCTTATACAATACTGCACTCCTGAGAAGGTGTGTTACTGGTTCAGTTGTATACATGATATCAGTTGGTCTTTTATTCTCAAATTAATTGTTTTATCAGGAAAATCCCCTATATCCCACCCTGCCTTTGCCCCAGTCCTAAATGCTGCTCCTTTCCTTGCCAAGGAAATACCTCCCTTGTGTTTCTTTGCCATCTTCAGTTTTGGTGGTCCAGTAAAGAAGATCAGTAGCTCTGCCAGAAAGTGAACAAAACTTGTCAGTTTAAGGTCTGTTTTCATCAAAGCAACTTGTTCACATGTCTCGTAAGATAAAGGGCCCGGCTCTAACTCTTTATCTTTTTTAAGCAAGAATTGGATTTTACCTATAAGGCAGATTGTACCAGGGGAATACTGATTTGTAGGTTCATTTCAGTGCTGCTCATCCATAAAGGCACTGGGCCTTAGGCTTTAAGTGGACTTCTTTGCTGAACAGGGAATATAAACTAGTAAAAAGGCAACTAGTAGCCTTGGAGCTCTCCTGCTGCCTGCTGCAAGGTCTCAGAACTACTTCGTTAAAGGAGTTTATAATTAAAAGGAGCAGAACTGTTAGGATTAAACTCCCCATTGGACGGGGAGAAAAGAATGTGTTGGGAATCTGAGTGAGTGTTTGCTTGAACGTGGACTGGTCAAGTTCACAACATCGGTACACACAGGAGTTTGCTGGAGGGCGAACAGGAACCTAACAAGCAAAACACAGAAAACAAGACACTGGACTTTTTGCCATTTTCTTTATCTTCAGTATTAATGTTGTGTTTACATGGGAGGAAGAGATGAGGTGCACTACCCCTTGCAGGGCTATTTGTAATTTCTGTTGCAATGTTAATAGAGAAAGCAGAAACAACTCAGTGAGAAATGTGTCTGTCTCCCTACCCCAAACCCCAAACAACCATATGTACCAATACCACTGCCTGAGCTGGGAAATGGATCCACATTGCATTCTGCTCACTTTTTTCCATTTTGTTTTTCAGCCACTGGACCTTCTACTTTCTTTCCCACCTCATCCCTCTAGAGCTTGGTTTTATTTCTAACCTGACATTTTGTGAGAGCTTTCTGTTACGGTGGAAACCACGCAGTTAAACCAGACATTTAAACTACAAATATCAGTTCATCATTCTGTATATATATAAGAAAAGCCAAAAAAGGCAATATCTTTGACAAGAAATAAAAAGGGGTGGGAGGCTATGTGTAGTTTTCACTTTTTCCCCTGGGAGTGTTGGCTGCATAAGAATATATCACTGCATAATTTTCCAAAGAGCTTTTTTTTTCTGTTCTTAATGGCTTTATGTAAAGATTTACATAAAAAGCTGGAGAGAGCTGGGAAGAAGTGAAATTAGTGCTCGGTTCTGGCTAAGATATATTCTTTTAAAAACATCAAAGTCTTAACTCCTCAGGTGCTGTATTACCATTTAAGTTACAGGTCACTGTGCTGATTGAGAATCAGAGACTGTTGATTAGCTAGTGTGCAGAAAGATCCCGAGAGCTGACCTAAGAGAGGCTAACACTCATTCTACATACATAAAATCTTCAGTCAGACCTTCAGTGTGGCCACCATTGTGTTTCATACATATTAAAAATTTTCATCTCCATATGTACATTTCTCCTTGGCTTGACAACGTTGCCCCAGGATGGACTGGATTGCCCTACAGCAGCATAACCTGTGCATTACTTGGCTGTACCATTATCAGCATCCTTCTCATTATTTTCTTCTTAGTGGTCATGTGATGAGGATGGGGGAGCAGGGAGGTAATAATTTGCTACTTGCCTGACTGTACACTGAGTCATGGGACTCCTGGGTAGGTTTAGGTGTGCTGGCTGGTGTAACCATCTCAGAGATTGGTAGTAGGTACAAAGAGTCCTGTTTTTTGTCCTTGTAGACACTGTACTGACTTGTGTCTGTCATGTCATGTTTGTCTCTGTGCTTCATAATTTGAGAGGTGTGGGGCTTGGGGATTTTTTAGCACATTTCAAACAATTTACCTGATAGCAAGTCAGGATTACACATCTGGCTGTAACTGCCAGGGCTCCTCCAACACCGTGGAAAAAATCCACCACTGACAACAAAAAAAAATCCCCAACTCAGTTATAACACTGACTGTCTTCCAGTCCTCTGCTGTAGTAAGTATTTGCTAGGAACTTTGTTACTTAATTCTCGGTTTTCTCCTGAAATCTTCCAGAAATAGCAGATAAACCTGGTGACTTAATGCCTTGGATTTATTGATTTCTTCCACCAACTTCTCTCTTGAGTCTTCAATCTATGACCTCTCCTTATCTTTGATATTTGGAAAGTGGGAGTCTCTCATTTAGATACCACTCCAGCACCCTCTCGGTGAAGACTGATGCAAATAAATCATTTAGATTCTTGGCAATGTCCTTATTGTCTTTAATTGTTTCTTCTACTTGTTTGGGGTGGCCTGCTCTTTATCTCCACCTTCTGCTTTTGGTGTACTGAGCAAATGTTCATTTTCAGTTTTAACTTCCTACTGTTTGCTCTTCAGATTCCCTCTTAGCTTCCTCAAACTCCATCTTAACTATTATATACCTTTCTTTCAGCTTCACACAGTTTTATTTCCTTTCTCTGAAGGTTTCGTATTTGGCCTGAAAAATTTCAAAAATTTCCCATTTAATCATATCAACATTTCCTTGTCTTTGTCTTCCATTCATCCAAGGGCTGTACCATACTCCATGCCTATATATCAGCCCTTTCTATTTTAATCTGAGGATTTCAGTTTTCCTGTTCTTTTTATTTAAAGCCACTGATTCTTTCAAAAGAAAAAGAAGGTTTTGTTTTTAAATTTGTATTGAATATCACCCTACTACGTTTTACAGGTATTTTCCTCTTTAACCTTCCTAAATGCTCACCTTTTCCTAATCAGGGGATCAGAAATAAAATATTACAAAAATTGGGCTCTTATCTTGACACATTTTGTTCTGTGTCTCCCTTTTCCCTCTCCGCTACAAAACTTTGACATTTAGAAGTCATTGCAAACTTTTCAAGTCCCGAAACCTGATCCCACCACATATCAGACATAATTATGATTTCAAATAATAACCTGCTGCCTGGCACCTAGTCCTCCTATTTTTGTTTTGATGCTGCCCCCTATGATGTAACAGACTTTGCAAGTTCAAGTTTTGGGCAAAACGCTTACTTAATACCTTGTGTTTCCATGGTTTTTCTCTGTTGTCAAAGCAGATATATATATATATATATATATGTGTGTGTGTGTATATATATATATATATATTTATTTATTTATATGTATACACACATCACTTCAAAATTTTGGCTGTAGTTTCCATCCTATCATTTTCTAGCTAAGAATCATCTCCCATTTGCCTATCTGTCAGACCTAGAAAATGTCTCTGTTTATCCTGGATAGTCCTTAGTATGTATCAGGTTTTTTTTCCAAGTCCTAGTTGTAGTAATTTCTTCCAGCCTTGCTAGTTTCCTATGTAAACAATCTGGTCCTACTTCACAATTTGCTATTATTTTTCTATTTGTAGTCATCATCTTGAACTCCATGGCATAAAGGAATTAGCAGCTGTACCTGCAGTTCTGTGGCCTTAGTTAGACTGAATATGCCATATGCTCCCATTACTCCTAAAATACTGATTTTTTACCTGGTTGGCTTCATGTGGTTTGTTGGTAAATCATAAGCTGCATTTCATTTTTCTGCAACAAGCACAGGCACTTTGTAGGGTTACTTGCAGTAGCTATTGCAGCAGAGCAAGCCCTGTGTTAGAGGGAAAAACACAAAAACCTTGTCAGAATCATAGCTGCTGTTTCTCTCCACAGGGGAAAATAAGGCCCTAGCACAGCTGAACAGTTTTATAAATGCCCTGCACAAAGCACATTGCACATTATTTTCTGGTGGGTATAATCATACATCGTCCAATTAAATATGAAAAATACATTTTTAATGTTCTCATTTTTATGTGCAGTTCTACCCAGAAGATAATGCATTTCCTTCTCTGTCTTGCCAGTTTCCCCCATTACTCCAGCCTGCCTAATAGCCCCATCTGTTTTCAGCTGAGAAAGATTAATGACCAGAAGCACTGGGAGTCCTGGCAAATCAGCAGAGATATTACTCTTAGGCATTGCTCAGGACATTCCTTCCTACTCTGCCAGATACTGTATGGGTGTTCCTCAGGTTTCAGGGCAGCAGCAGCAGCAGAACACAGCAAGCTCAGCAAGTGGGGTGAGTGTCATTATTTATGAACTTCAACCAGGTCTAACACGTTTAGTGGTGGGAGTGCTAGAAAGAGAATGTATCATTGTTAGCTCAAAACATATTTCAATATTAGGGGAAAAAAGGCAGCTAAGTTTCTGCAACTCCATTAAGTGAGACTGGAATAAATAAGTCGCTAGTAGACAATGCCAGCCAATAATCAAGTATTTCCACTGCAGTATTGAAAATGCAGAAACATTGATAGCTCAATGAAATCATTTTTACAGTAATAATTAATAATGTATGTCTCGATGGTGTGTTTACATCCAAACACTTGGTGTATTGGGGATTATTTGAAGATTGTTCCTTTGTTTCACAATATAAAATTGCTTGGAAAAGCTGCTGGCTGTGCACAGCAAATTATGGTGCAGGAAATGCTTACAAACCTGGATTTAGAAAAACCTTGCTTTTATAGGAGTTTGGTTTTATCAGCAGTTACACATTCCCAAAACAGAACACAAAGTCCTTGAGAATTTCAAAAGGAGCTATGTATGCGTCAGATGGCTGGAACATTTTCCTCTTACTCTTGCTTGGGATTTGGGCTTTGTTTACAGAGTAGAATTATTATGATGAGTTAAAAAAAAATAATCTGAGAATTAGAAAGCCAACCAAATATTTATTTATGTGGTCAGTCATATGAATATATTTGTTCAGACGTGTTAGTGGATACTCCAGTGGAAGTGTTAGGTCATTGAAAGTGTCAGGATACAAACGATCTGAAGCCCAGGCTAAGAGCTTAGCATCTTTTAAGTCAGTCTGTGTATTTTCCCCTCATATGGTAAGAACAGCTTCTTTGCTTCCAGCAGATTACTATTTCAGTAGGGTTAAAGTGTCTTAAACCTCTGCAACGTGAATTTGTGGAAGTCACTGCACAGGTAGCAAAGGCTGCATCTGAGAACTCCATGGTCCATTGCCACAAGACACAAGATTTCATTCCAAAAGAAACAGTTCTGACCTGAGGGTAATTCTCTGACCAGGGATTTAGACTCCCTACCCTCACCAGATATATTCAGGAAGAGGTTCCCAAACATATTAGGCCAAGTACTTCAAGCCAAGCTTAGCCTATTTCTGAGTGTTATGGCAACATAATTGTGAGTCAGTGGATGCATGAATTTTCAGCATTAACCATTATATCACAAGGCTTGTGATAAGGTTGCAGAATCAATCATGTGGAAGTTAAAGAGTCTGAAATTTCAAGTTGCTGGTGGAGTTGGTGATTTGCTCATACAACTTCTTTCTGTCCCCTCACATGTATGTAGCAAGGTGTAGTCTGTACACAATTCTTTGTTCAAGTTTTTTTGAGGGGAATTCTCTTTCATTCTGTGCACAGAGTGGATGATATGTGGGTGAATGAAGCAGCTGGGTAATACTTCTTACTTTTTCTTTCATTGAGCTTTTCATAATATGATAGCAGCCTTAATTTTGAGCAAAGACAGACTTTTTTTTTTCCCAAAGGATAGGTGTCAATTGTGATTTAGGAAAATCAATTATCCCCAGTGCTCTCAGGCTTTCTAAGCAGAACACCTGCAGTTCCGTTCTACAGGCTTTTCTTGTGTGGAGGTATCCTATGAAGCTGATGGAAATCACACATTCAGAGACCTTGCAGCACTCACCCCCAGCCTACAAGTGCTAACAGCTGAACTTGCAAGATTGATGAATCCCAGCTCTATCCAAGCATGTCTGCTCCATCACTGGGAGCACTCTAAAGACTGTCAGCTGTCTGGCAGGTAAGCAATGAAAAATGGAGTAGATAATTGGAGGTGGGGGTATGATGGGTTTGTTTTAAATAGCCAGATTTCCAGAGAATGAGGAAGATGTAAGAATTTTGAAGTCCCTCAGAAGATCTGTTCATAAGATGTGTGGGCTGGACTAAGCTCATTCTGTGTGGCATTTCTTATCCAACAGTGGCCAATGTGGCCCACCTGCAGTAAATTCTATGGACTGTAAAATTCTTGAAAGTCAGCACTGAGATTAAGCCATTCTCAGCTCAAAGATGTTTAATTTATTTTAATTCTTTGGATTCCCACACTGATCCTTGGGTGCTCTTAAGAAAAATGAAAAAAGAAAAAAGATAATAGCAGCTTGATAACAGTCAGAGTCTGACTATCCAGCCTTTCTTAAATTGTCAGCACTGAGGTCAGTGGTTGGGGCAAAGCTAGAGTTAGTGAGGTTCACAGAATTTCTTCTTTTGATCTGCCTGTGGAACTCTTGTTCCAGCAGTGCCCTCCAGTGATGCTGTAAGGCAAGGAAGAGCTATCCAATGTGGATTGATCCACGAACTCTTCATCCAGTCAGACCTAACCACCAGCAGCAGGAAAGAAGCAGCACCACTGCTTCTGACTTTTTTTCAGATGACAATAGTGAGTTCAGTATGAAATCTGTTATTCTGATGATAGATTTTGCTGAGCTTTTCTGCATTTTGGATGTACACTTCCTGTGAGTGACAGAGGCCTGTTAGGGTTGGGAAAAGATGGGACTCAGCACTTTGCTGGTGCAGAATGAGAGCAAGGGATGTGTGTATTTTCCCTTGACACCTTGCCCAGTGTTTGCTAATTTTATTAGCACCAATTAATCCAGCTGACCTGAGACTCGGTGTTCAGGCCAGGCAGTAAGCTTCTGCTGTCTGTGTTGATAAGAGAATAGACAGATAAGCAAAATTATGTTTTTCTGTCCATAACATCAATGAATACTTCCATGCAGGTTCAAATGGCTGATAGAGAGCTTACATCTTGTGTTTTTCACTGTTAAGGCTTACTTAAAGAACAGCAAAGGCAATTAAAAAAAAAGCTATTGAGTACTGTAAGGACCCACAAGGATTAACATTCACAGAGAGTCATCAATATAAAATATCCACCAAGTTAACCTGCCAGTTTTTGTCACAAATGCAGAGAATACAGGCACTATCATCATCTTTCTCTTTACACTTCATAGAGCAAAGCAAAGGCATGTACTAAAAACAACTCTCTGAATCAGATCACCCAAGACGCAAATATTTTCTAAATTTTATTGCTTTCATTTCCATTTTCGTAAGTGAAATTAAAAGTATGCAAAATATTTTTTTTATTCATAGTGTTCAATTTAGATATTTATATTCACAGTTGAATATCAGTCAGCAGTGCTCTGGCAGCCAGGAGGCCCAACCCTGTCCTGGGGCGCATCAGGCACAGCATCGCCAGTCGGGCAAGGGAGGGATTGTCCTGCTCTGCTCTGCACTGGGGCGGCCTCACCTCCAGTGCTGGGGGCAGTTTTGGGTGCCACGGTATAATAAGAAGGATCTAAATCTGTTAAGAGACCATCCATGAAGATGTTGAAGGGTTTAGAGGGGAAGCCATAGGAGGCATGGCTGAGATCATTTGGCTTCTTCAACCTGGAGAAGAAGAAACTTGAGGGGAGGCCTCATTGCAGTTACAACTTTCTCGTGAGGGGAAGAGGAGGGGCAGACACTGATCTGTTCTCTGTGGTGCCCCATGACAGAACCCAAGGAAATGGCCTGAAGTTGTGCCAGGGAAGGTTTAGGTTAGATATCAGGCAAAGGTTCTTCATTAGAGGGTGGTTGGGCACTGGATCACACTCCTCAGGGAAATGGTCACAGCACCAGGAGTTCAAGAAGCGTTTGGACAACACTCTCGGGCACATGGTCTGACTCTTGGGGGTGTCCTGTGCAGGGCCAGGAGTTGGACTCTGTGATCCTTGTGGGTCCTTTCCAACTCAGGACATTGTGTGATTCTATTCTATTTATTTTAATATGTTGCAGCTTTCTTCTGCATCTGTCAGACTTGAAAACATTATAGCATTGTCTGTGGAGGAGAACAGAATTGAGGAGTTGTTGAGTTGTCCTCCATGTTAGTGCAGAGAAAGTCTTTCCTGTAGCCTGGGGAATTTTTTTATTCCTTTGTGCTATCACAGGTTTTATTTTTATCTTAGCAGTGTCTCTTCCAGTAAGTGTGAAAGTCTCCTGGCTTACACTAGACCACTGCATGAGTTCATTACGGGAGCAATGTTTCTCACATGGCACCTGAGCCTCCACACAAAGTTATTCTGCAGGGGTTTTTTTCAATTTTAATCTTCAGGCTTACACCTGAGAAAAAATCCATCATTTTGAAGCTGTAAAAATGGGTTCACTATGTTTTGTTTTATTTTTAACATACTCATTTTGTTCAAAGTTTTCTGTCTACTACACCCATAGACTTTCCAGGAAAATACTGTTTTGGGAGGAAGAGAGTCACTGTAGGAAGAGAGTCCAGTCCAATGGGGCTGGAATGAGCAGTATTTATGAGGGTTAGTAATCTGCTCAAGACAGAAACTTTAGCACAAGTTTCTAATATTTACAAATTTCCCACTATTTCTGTAGGGTTCAATTTCAGGATCCTTCTTCAGCCAGCTCAGTCTTGGGTTTTCCACTTTTTCTCCATGTTCCTGTCTGCTGCATCCCTAAATCCATGTTTATATCAGCCTTGGGTTGGTGTTGACAGGTATTTTAAAGACAATATAGACAACTTTCCACAGTGCTGGTTGTAACAATTACACAGAGAAAAGACATCTCTCCATTGCTGGTTCCCTTAAACTATCAAGAACATGTTTTTAAAAAAGAGAGAGAAAAAGTCCTTGGGCTGCTAGAGGAGAGGAGAGGAGAGAAGAGGAAAAGACTTAGGTCCCTAATGCCATGAATGCCAAAACAAGACTTACTCAGCGTGTCCTCCCTAGGGCATCCAAAACCAGATGGAAGGTAGCACCAAAGTGATCTGAATACCAAATGAATCTCACAATGCCAGAATCCTTAGGTTCTTAGGTGCCCAGCTGGAACCATTCAGGCCCTGATTCAGCCCATGCAACTTGGCAGCTGTCTGAGACCCATGATGGGGGAGTTGGTCATGGAGTTAGAATCATTTAAGTTGGAAGAGACATCTGTGATCATCAAGTCCAACCATAAACCTAACAATGCCAAGTCCACCACTAAACCATGTCCCGAAGTGCCACATCTACACATCTTTTAAATACCTCTGGGGATGGTGACACTTCCCTGGCAGCCTGTTCCGGTGATTGACATCCCTTTCAGTCCCCTGAGTTTCCTTTGAGAGTCAATGGAGTGAACAGGACTTCAGAAGAGGGCATTTCAGTTCGCTTCAGCACCACATCACCCTTTGCTCTGTGAATAGCAGAAAAGGTTACAGTGCTGCTGGTGCCCATGCAGGTGCCTCAGGTGTACATACACCACATGGGACAAATCTGGGCCAGTGAGCATCAGTTTTAGAGCTACCACCTACTCATTTAAGATTGCAGGTGTCAAAATCCCCTGGAAACTGAGCAGTAAGTGCTACAAGGCCTTATACTCAGTATTAGCTGACAAAATTGAGAACAACAATCATATGATAGAAAAAATGTGGGTGGATCAGCCATGGCAGGGGGGTGATTTGTGAACTCCAGAGACTGCTGGATGTTGTGACAGCCTGTGCTAACAGCCAGGAAAGCACTCATTTTCAGCACAGAACTGTGGGCTTGATAATGGTGGTGAAAATCTTACCCTCAGCATTGGTGGTCAGGTTGTGCCAGGTTTGTTCCAATGTGTCAGCCAGCACATTTCCAACAGTGCAGGTAAGCACCTGTGAGAAAGAAGACGTAAAAACCCCCAACAATGGCTTTTCATGTGTGTTTCTTCTTAAGACTTAAACCTCATTCTTTTTCTCTCATGGTCAAGATGATTCTACATTCTCCAGGGGCAAACTGTAATGCCATGACCTTTAGGGTGAGGTATGCATGAAACAAGGCTTGTCATTTTCTTGCAAGGCTTGTGGCACTGAAGGTTTTGAATCTCCAACTCACCACCTTGAATTTCCCAATATATTACCTCACTGGCTGTCCTTCTGCTTCAGCTAATACTGAAACTCTTCTGTTTCTCTCCCCAGCTTGGGGAAAGATTTTTAAGTAACGTTTCAGGAAGGAGAAAAGAGAAATGTGTCTTCTTTCCTTATGCTGCCCCATCTCCCAAGCGCCTCCCTCTCCAGACTGAGGCAATTTGCATTTAACACAAACCACTTAATTTACACATATGCTTCAGTCCGTGTGTAAGTTTTCTAGGTGACAATTTTATTGGGGAAAATGCTGTTTAGATTGTGTGTGCAAAGTAAATGGCTTGTAAATATTGAAAAAAAAAAAAAAAAAGGTTAATTTTCAATTGTGCAATAAAATTGTGAAATAATCCTCTCAATTCCTTTCCAGTGTCTGACTTGACACATGCTGGTTTAGGAGCATACTGTTGTTTCTTCAGATGAGAAACAAAAAGAGAGAGGCCATGAGCTGTTTTGCTTTCAACTTTAAGCTTTTTATTACTTTTTAATTTTGCATTGTCATTCTCTTTAAGTTGGTTTATTCCTCCAACCCTGGTTCAATCAGACACATTAGTACAAGGCTGTTCCCACTGAAGACAGGTGAGTCATCATCTGCTCAGAGTTAATCATGTTTATCTGCTTTACTTGACCTTGACCTTCTTCCTACTGTTGTCTCTCTGTAACCAAAGACAAAACTTAGGCAGGTGGGGGCAGTTTATTCAGTTCCTATACAAGTATGACAACAAGCAGGTGGATACTCTACGATGGATGACAAATCACCACCACCACCACCACGGCAGCAAGTCTATCTCACAGGTTAGCTACCAAAAGGCTTTATCTGCTATGTGGCAGCATGGATTTTACATCATATAGGAGTCCTTCTCTTGGTTATAGAAAAAAAACTAACCAAAAACCAGAGGTCTTCACTTTTCTGTTACTTAACCCTTGCTGATGGGTTTTTCAGGTGCTCAGAGCTGCAACTGCCCCTCCCCTAATGTAACTTACAGCTGGTATATCCTTTAGCAGTAAAAAGCAGAACTTTGGGGCTGCAGCTCTGTCCCTTCCTGCTTCTTTTCTACTTGGTGGCCTACAGCCTCTCTGCAGAACTTCATTATCAAGAAAGGAGATGGGCACAAGAATGGGAAGAAAGGTCAGCTGCATAATCCTTTATGGTTTGCTTTTATCTTCTTTTACACCAAAATTTGAAGTAAATTCTACTATAAAAGTGTGTTTGGTTGGGGTGACAACACAGAACTCACATGCATAGGGACATCATAAAAAATTGGATGGCCCTGGATATAGATATGGAGCCTCTCTCAAAGACTGAATGGAATATGAAGAAAAATTAGTGTAAGTGGAGAAGCTAGCTGAATTTTTTGGGTGTTTTTGGACAGTTACAGAATCAAATAGATTTTTTTGTGGTGCATGAATAGTCTGGGAGTCCAACAAAAGTAAGGAAAAGAGGGCTTCGGATTCATGATCAAAAACATAAATACTTAGAAAAGTGTATATACATATAAATAGGTAGAAAAAGAATTCACAGAAAAGGAAGATGAAGCACTGGAAATATACAAGTGGAGTTTTATAAGCTGAACTCTGCAATCGTTGCAGAGAAAAAGAAAACCTGCAGGTGTAACTCCCTTAAATTCCCTGACTTTGCAGCAAGGCAAAGCTGGCTTGCACTGGGAAATGAATGATTGAGCAGGTGCAGGAAGTGAATGGCATTAACTGTGTAAATAGCAGCCACTTTCCAATAATCAGGCTCCCAGAAGGGATCCTCTGCCTATGCCATTTCCATATTACCCACAGCCTTTCCAATCCATCCACCTCTGACAAATCAGAAATAAAGAACAGTGCTTCCTTTAGGATTTATGTTAAATATTAATACTCCAGGACAGGTGCAGTAGGGCAGATTATAGTGTGTTTAGCCTGGGCTCAAGAGTTATCTTTCATCAGAAGGGGAAGTTGAGTTCTCAAGACTGAAGTAGTGATGAGGCAGTCTCCACCAACTCTCCTCCAAGAGCTCTCCCTTTCTCTCTGTGGTTTCTGGTGGTCTTTGTGTAACTACATTCATCTTCAAGCTGTTTAAAAGAGGAGTTAGCTGATGACTGGAAGGGACAGACAGATGAGGGATGTGAGTGCTTGCTGCCTTGGGGTATGTTATGCTGCTCAAGAGCCAGGTGTGAGGCTGGAGATGCTGATGAGAATTCTGCCACATGTTTAGCCATTAAAGTGGTGTGAAAGAGGGTTATGTATCTTCCTAATTTGCCACTTGAGTTTCCATCTCAGGTTTCCACAGACCAAATCTGGCTACGGTTCCTTCATTTTCCTGCCACACAGCAGCACAGTCTATGATTTCCCTCCTTTCTCCCCCTGCCCAAATTATGCCTCAAGAATAACGTGCATGATGGTAGCTTGAGTCACATGCTCTACCTTGACCTCTATGGTAAGGTACCCAGTGCCTGTGAGGAAAACAAAAATCAAAACTTCATTCACATGTCAAAATTTGGATTTCATAACCCGGATGCTGGGATGTTCTGAAAACTTGAGTCATGGTAATTTTGTGTTTGAGCATAAATAAAAGCATAGCTTGTTCACAGCAAAGCCAAAAAGGGGGTGTCAGTTGTACAAACCCAAATACTGCCTCTGGTGAAACCACAGCTATCGGCTGGTCACTGAATAGCCTTTGTATACCAGGAGAGAAATAGCATTTTCCTGACACTCACTCCCCAGTCTGGCTCCAGAGCTGGCAGTTTCAGGTGGTAAATGGCAACAACCCCTCAGAGTTCTTGTTCCAGGCTTTTCCTGATACAGCACCTTCAGTTATGCTGGGTTCTGATTTTGAAGGTTAATTTTGCAATTGTAACTGGTGTACACATTTTGTTAAACAAAAGCCACTGTTTTGAAGTGGCCACCAGAGAGAAGATTGAACAGCTCTAATGGGTTCAATTCATCCTCTGCTTCAGGGCATAACAACATTTCTTAGAAGCAATTGTTCCTCTTTCCTGAACTGCATAGGCAAGTGTGAGAATCCATATACAGTTGCCTTTCCTTTATCATGCCCTTGGATTTTTCTGGCACTGCAGGACTCCCATGTATTTCTTGCTGAGAAGAGCTCTTTCATGTTGTTTTCAGGGAGCAGCCCACTTGTTAAGACCCTGTTAGTCTCATCACTGCTCCTGGAGAGAGACTCAAGTCCTTGTCCTTTCTTCACCTGGTTGCTCTTTCATTTCTGGGGGAGCACGTGTGCACACCCACACATCTGCTCATTACCTTCTCAGCTTGGGCAATGTTTGCAACAAGTGGGAAGCCTTTACTTAGGTTTGTGGTGAAGAAATTGAGAGATCTGTACTACTGCTGTATCTTACTGATGTGCTGTTTTGTAGTAATGCAGGGGAAGTTTGTCAGGTCTGGTTCGTCCATCAGGATTTCTTGGACAAACCATAAGGGAATCTTAAAGGAACAAAGCAACATTGAGACACTCACACTCACTCAATTAATCCCAGCTCAGATGTCATATTTGGAAAGGAACTGGAAGACTGTTGAGTATTTAATCACTTTTTAAATACCTGTACAGACAAGAACTAGAGAAAGTTCAAAAAATAATGTAAGCCCACATCTCTGTCAAGTAAGGATCTACTCAAACTTCACAGTGCAGGTGTTGTCTTGAGAAAAAAAAATTCACTGCTACCATTTTTTTTACCATCTTTTCCATAGAATGTGTCTTGCATAACAATTAGCTGAAAGCTCACTTGCCAGGTATAATATTTTACTTTTTACATAAAATGTACATCTGTTTTAGAAAAGCAATACAGTTTCTGAGAAACGTCACTGGCCTTGTGCACTGCAACTGTTCCAGGAGTCAGGTTAACAGGAGTTGGGACCATGGCCTGAGAGGGACTTCAGGTGGGCTGAAGTGCCAACCTCCCGTGAGAGGCTGGCAAGGGGACAGGAGGAGGACAGGTAGAGTTAAAAGCATGAATTGTCAAACCACAGCCTTGGCGGGAGCATTAGTGTCAATAGAAATTAATGGTTCCACCTGAAGAGGTGCAGAGTGGTCTCATTTGCCTCTTGAACACTTGCCTCATTCTCAGCTGGTGGAGATGCCCATCCCACAGAGAAATGTCCATGGTGAATACAATCCTGCTCTTTGCTGGCTTGGACCGCAGCACCCAAGTTCAAGCGTCTGAACTGAGAAGCTTCACTGAATTCTGAATGCTGAAGTCTGTGCCTTAACTAGAGAATGCAGATGCCAGTTTGGTGCTGTTACCTGTTGTGTAAGATACTGTCCAACTGACTGAAGTGTATAGGATTTTTTTTCACTGATTTTGACAGAGTTTGTTCAGGTCCTGCAGCCAGAATACTTAGTGCTTTTCCACTAGTGTTGCCTGCAGCAGAAATCTCTGCAGTGTGATGTGGGAAAATTTCTCTGATGTAATCAAATAAGGAAAAATAAATAAACTGAAGCTAATTAGTCCACATTGTTAACCTTCAAGGCATTTTATACCTGGACATTTCTTACACTTTAGTTTTTATCTGTTTCCTCATCATGCAGGGGTTTTTTTGCATTTAAAAAATAATGTAGTGCTAAAATATTTAAGGTAGCAATCTCTTTTCCATCAAAATACATTTCTTTTTCATGAAAATTAAGAGCATTAGTTAAGGATTAAAGTTTTGCTGGTCAAATCTTTATCTTTTGTAAATTATTGCACTTGTGCATTATGAACTTTCAAATGTAAAAGAACAGCAGCAGTTTGATGTAGAATATTCAAAGAAAAAATCTATAAAAATATAACTATTCACTAAACAAAAAATACACCTATATTCCATTTTAAAAAACCACAGACCTCAATACTAGGTCACATCTGACTTTCTTGCCTGCACTCAGTATCAGCCTGTTTTACAGATTCCATTACGTACCCAGGGACTAAGGATTTCCTTAACTTTTGTCATGGTCTGCCTCTTGATGAAGATTATGTAACCTAGCCAAAATTATCTTCTATATGTCCTTCATTTAAGGGACAATCATTAATAGTAGTGCAAGACTTGCTACAATGGGATTGATACAGAACAAATGAATTCATATCCAAGGGTCTTTAGAAACTTACCCTATTTGAAGTATTACAGTAGTTCAGTGCTGTTTCCTGTTCATGTGACAGTTCCACCTGTCACCTCTTTCAGTGATCTAACTACCTGCAGCAATTTAAGGAATTGCTTGAAAAAATGATCATGATACATTTTTCAAGGCTTGTCAGCACATATTCTCACACTAATTTTCTAGAATTCAAAGCCTTGGCCAGCTAGATCTCATGCCCTTTCACTAGGCATCGTACAAATACTGAATAAAAGGCTTGCCATCCAAAGATTTTGGTCTCTTCAACTCTCCTGGGCAGAACACAGCGCAGCTTTTCATCCTGTACACACTGATAAAAGTATAGTGCAACTTCTGCCTGACTAGTCCCAAAACTGAGTACATCTTTCACCAATAGTCTTCTGATTTTCTTTTTTATTAATGTGTATCATAGCAGAAAGTGCTTGCAGAATCAAGGTCCAGAATATTTCTGGGATAATGTTAGCTAAAATCTGGAGAGTTACAGAGATCTGTATCATTCAGACAAACAATCAGGGTTTTCTTCAAGTGCAAAGATTGGTTTCATAGCAGAAAATGCTGATATAGATAGCACTGGTGCGTGAATATTGCTGTGTGCTCACGGGCAGGACAGTACCAGCAGTCCTTCAGGAGGCAAGTCGGCGCATAGCCTGGAGAAATGGGGTTTGAAAGGTGGAGAGAAATAGGCCATGGTTAGTTCTGGGTATACACCATCTGGAATAATTACATGTTTGTGTAAACTAAAAACTCAGTGAAAGTACAAAGAAAGTAACTTCTGTAAAATGTGCAAGAAGGCATCTGCTGTGTTAAAAGGAGGAATGAAAGGGGAAGGTTGACCACCATTTTAGACTCTGGTGCCTCAAGCTTTACCAAGTCTTCTTTTAGGTACCCATCTTGTGTGTAGATCTATTTATAAGCCTGTGTAAGGCAAAAGTAGTCCTAAAGCAAGAGAGATGAGGAGATACTTAAGCAGATATAACCTACTACCATCTCAAGAAAAACATGACTTCCTCCACTTAGCACTGACATTTGGTATCCAGAGAGGGTATTTGTTTATGGAGAAGGTACCTGCTGAAGGCCGTACTCTCACAGCATGGCTCAAGGCTACAGGTGGAGGGACAGACACATTCAGTTCTAAAGTGCATACCTCTTCCTGCACATCAAGTTCATCATCAGGCCGGCTGGCTTCTGTGAACTCTATGGGTTCTTTAGACTCCTGCATGAGTGAAATCTTGGTAGAAAGAAATTAAGAAACATGATGAGTTGCATGTTGTCCATATCATTGACATTGATTTTTTTTTACTCTGAAGTACCTTAAAATAACTTCCACAACTTAGAAGAGTCGGTCGTTTACTGTTCCTTGACAAAGACGATGATTTAGTTCAGCTGAGAGGAACTTATAAATTGCAGAGCTTTTGGGTGTGTCTCTGCTCACATGACTAGTTATGGCTTTGTAAAAATAATAACACATTCTGTATCTAAACTGCTGTATAGCATTCTGCAAATGCTAATCTCTACTATAAAACATTAGTATGAAAAAGTTGCAAAAAATAAGGGTCCTATCCTAGTTATTTATCAATAATATTCATTTTAATTGATATTTATTCATAATACTGTAATACTGATTGCTAGGAAAGGAATTATGGTGAAAAAAAAGGAGGACATTATATGACCATTTTCCTAATGAGGACCCACATCTTTAAATGCTACAGAGTGTTCTGGTTATCTGAAAAAAACACAGAATACAAGGAAATGCACAGGGAAGGGCATTACAAATGAACACCAGTGTGGAACAGCTTCTGTACACATCCACACCAAGTAGAATGAGACTAATTTGATCAGAACTCTGTGGAATGTTGAGAAAGGGAGCAGGGAATGGTTATTCATGGCAGCTAACAATCCAGAAGTCCAGCAGGCTTGAACCAAACAGGAAGTATTTGTCAGGTAATCTAAAATTAGAGAACCCAGCTCCACAGGATAGTGTCACAGGTGCCGAAAGGAGTATGACAAACACATGGAAGAAAACTCCATCTGTAACAATTAAATAGAATGTTCCAAATGCAACCTCCAGCTGAGGAGGTTCTTAAGATGCCAGTTGTCAGAAATTAGAAAATGTGTTTTAGGATGAAGTGTTTTCCATATGTGCTGTTTCTCATGTTCTTTTCACTAACAAGCTCCTGGAATTGACAGATCCTGCCTTTGATATAGAAAAATACTCATGTACTACAGAAGCTGCCCAATTTACTACACTCCCACTTTTTTTGTATTACAGTTCTAGGTCTAGTTTTAAAATGTGCCACGCTACAATGGAAACTTCAAGAATGAGTGCTAGATGATAGAAGGAAGGGAAATGTACTGCTGGATATCCTTACCTTCTCAAATATGGGATCCTGGTTGTCATTGTATGTCATTTGATTCCTTATGTAGAGCACAGCATCATGGACAGTCAAGAAAAATATGTCTTTTCTGACAGTATCATCAAAAAAGGCACTCTGTTCCAGCTGAGATATAAGGTTATCTGAATAAAAGAAAGTCATAAAGAGAGGTTTATACAATATGAAGCAATTTAAGAAATAAATGTCAAAATACATGGTTGCCACTATCAGAAATCAAATGTATCCATCAGCCAAATGAATCCATCAATTATAGTTTAGTCTTGACTTTTACTTTCCATGTTTCCTTTACACATCACCATTCTTTGTGTCTCAATGGAGCCAACGTTTATCAGTGTGACAATTCACATATTTATTAGCACAGATGCTACCACAGACACATCTAGAGATCCCTTCTCACCTTCATTTTATTCTTTGTATGAGTGAAAGTAGAAATACTTGGATATTTACCTTGATATGAAGCAAAGTATACTCTCACATCAATTCTCTCAAACTCTTTAATTATCTAAAAAAAAAAAAGTTTGCAACAAGGAAATCAATAAAGAAAGTCTGTAAAGGAGAAAATACATATGTCTCTATATTTATGAAATGTATAGGCACACACACTTCATTTTTTGTCTGATTGTCTTCATTCCACATAGTACATTTTGTTTATTCATCATAAATAAGGTACTGCTGTATTTTGCTATACTTAAGATCCAGTAGTTAAGTACCTGGTTGCTGAAGTGGCCTATCTTCAATTATGTACGTGGAGCTCTCCATTTTACACACACAAGCCTCACAGCCAATTAAGGTTGTCATTCTGTTCTCAAAATATGAATAATCATCTCTCCCAGTGAGACCACATGGGCCTGAGCAAGCTTTATTTCCTCCATGTATGTGTGATATGATACAATCATTCATTGGCACATGCAGATTTTTTTTACACAGATTTTTCCCTCATGCAGTGCACCACATGGACTTGTTCTTGGATGAAGAAGCTACATATGGAAAGAGTCATGTCAACTGATCCTGTATTCCCACATAACTAGGCAGGAGGCAGAAGCAAGGCACACACTGCTCCTGTACTTCACTCAGTTAAAAGGCAGGAGACTGGAATCTACCCCTGGCTCCCTGGTAGCAGGCAAGTCTCTTAGTGTTTTCAGAGGTGATTACTAATTCCATTCCCTTCTGTTAATTGATAAACTAGAGTCATGGTAAAGATCTGGTTTATATATAGGCTAAGTAGTCCCAACTGCAAAATTAAGTTAGTGAAAGCATCCATCTGAACATACAAAATATGTCTTCAGAAAATACTGAAGACTGAGCAATTTGGTCCTACACACTTGTAACTGAGCACCAAAAAACAATGGAAATACTTGGCCTTAATCTTTACACCTCATTTCTCTCTTCCTAAACCAGGAATATTATCTCTTTATTATGTATTGTGAGTGTGAAGATTAATTAATGAATGTTGATGAAGCACTTATATTAGCCACTATAAAGAAATGAATCATTCTTCCTTCATAATTAAAATAATATGGAATGAATAAATAAATCTTGTGGCTGAAGAGTGAATAGGGATGGTAAGATGAAATTTTTACTACCTCTGTGTTGAGTAAGCATCATCCTGTGCCCAGATTAATGCAGGAGGCATGTGGAAAGAAAATATATAACTAAAATACTTCATAACATATGCATATAAGGGGACAACATTTTGCAGTTAAATTTTTTGACGACTATGCAGCCTTCATATTGTTCTTTTAATGCATTTTTTTCCCACCTGAAATACACACAACACCAATATCCTACCTTCTGCTGTGTACATTTTGATGGTAATTTTCAACAACAGATTTTTAAAACTCAGAAATTAACTTCAGCTAACAGCTCTTGATTTACATACTACTCACTAGTTTCATTTTCATAGAATATCAGAAAAAACATGCCCTTACCGTTTTTATTGATCTCACAGCTACAATATCCAAGAAGGTTACTGCTCCAAAATCAAGAATGAGACTGTGGATGGGCACCTTGGGGATGTTTACTTTGACTGGGAGTTCTGAATTCCAGTCCACCTGGATCTCCACCTCTTTGGTGGGAACTTGAAGATCCTGGTTGTCTTCAGGTTCCTCATCAGTCTCAAAAGCTTCATTATTAATACCAGGCTCACTGATGATGCCATTCTAATGTGCAGATAATATATGGAACATGGAATTTAATCACGGGGAAAGTTTTGGAGTTAGAGAAAATACCACCCTGTGGAATCCTTCTGTTGAAGGATTGACAAGATAGACACCTGTGACCAGTACCCCCTGCTCCCAGTCCTGGTACTGTGGTTAGCATAACTAATATCATATTTTATAAGGCAAGAAGCCCTTCCCTATGGCTGAGCAGGTCATGTATTTGTTCCCTTTTCCCTCATTCTCAGGTCTTGAAGGTCCTGTGAACCAATTAGACAAATCAAACAGATTTCTTCCTCCTTCTCTCTACCAGCCTCAAGATTCCTGGGCATCAGGCTGATCTCTCCCTTGCTAGCCTTGAAGGTCCCAGGCACATGGGCAACCAGGTGTTGCCCCATTAGAGAAAATGGTCACCCCATTAGAGAAAAGAGAAGCCTAACAGTGCACAGAGTGTGACAAGTCCTGCATGGGAAATTTGGATCAAAACTGCTGCTGACAATGAGACCTGTGACACCCCCAGGGCCCAGGGGATGGCTCCACTGTCCTCTGTTTTCTCTGAGTATTGGTGACTCATCTTCATTCATGTCATTTTTAAGTATAGATTATGATTGTTATATTGATACATTAAACCATGTATTAAGATCTGACCTGATCTGCAGAGGGTCCAAGTAATTAGAACCTCTAAGTTAAGTTAGGGTCAAGTTGATTAAAACTTGAGTTAAGTTTGTATTAAGTTGTATTATAAATTCTGTATTATGCTATGTATAAACTGTACTACCATGTAGTAAGTCACACTTTTCCTCACTAGTTTAAAGATGAGTACAGAGTAATTCATAATTAAGCCTTAACTAAAAAGCTCCAACAGTAATTCTTTGAGAAAAAAACAGAAATAATTTTAAAAAGGCTTACCTTAGTAGCTTTTAATTTTCCCTTCTTGATTAGCTTTTGTATTTTCCTCAGTGCTTTGAGTCTCTTATTATATACCTTGACTGCATCAAATCCCACCTACAGAAAAAGGACCAAAATTATTTAACTTAGCCTAGATATAATTCTGAGGAAATCTTGAGGATAGTTAAGAAGCTTCCAAACCCATCATATAGCACTTACTGTGGATTTGAGGCTGCTTTTCAGTCCATCGATGTTAGCATAAAAAATTGGACTTGAAAACTTGAGAATCTTCACACCTTCTGGTTCTATAACCTGTTGCCAAAGAATTTAAGGTTAAATAGCAATGGCCATAGTATGAGTAATAAGAAGCATTTTAACTGTTTCAACAGTTCAACTACATATCTAATTCAAAAAAGATTGCAAGTATTTGTTGATGATTGAAGGGATTCCATTTTCAGAAGTTTACAGCCCCAGCATGCAAGATGGACCAACCATCTGGATGAAGATGATGCTGAAATTTGATATCTTTGAAGACTCCACTTCCAAATTCAAGTTGTGTACAATGTGCAAGGCACAACCTTTTCTTACACTGATTTGTAGACTGAAGAGAAACAACTCAGCATGGACTTACATTTTTGTAGTCCTTGACCTTCTTGTAGATGTCTGTGCCAGGAATGTTTCCAAAGCCTCCCCATGAAGGACTAACAGGAAAAAAAAGACGGTGAAGGTAGATGTCATACATGGGCACTCATGGAATTGAAGGCATTGCTGCATACAAAGTGTCTTTGACTCCTGTAGTTTGCTTTTTAATGCCAAACTATCAGACTTGCAAAAGTGTTGAAGCTATTTTGCATCACTGCAGTGAAAGGGCCTTTATAAAAACAAGGTACTTTGGTCTCAGCCTACTTAATGCACCATTTTGATTTAAGAGCTGAGTGAACAAATGATTCAATTGGTTTCCCAAACTGGAAGAATATTTTAAATGCAGATTAGTTTGCTTTGAATTTAAAAAAACAGTTTTTTTAATCTGAAAAAATTTGATGGCTTTTTTCATTTCAAATCAACTGAAATATTTACATTATTTACATTATTTTCAGATTATGCAAATCTTATTGTTCAACCTTTAAAATTTTTCTTTCAGTCAATAACAAAACCAAAATGTTTTGCAGTCTTCAGATATATATTTAACAGTTGAAGCAAATTGTCTTGAAGTTTGTAAGGCCTCATCTCCCCTTTATATTTTGGTAACATTATCTGAGTTGAATTTGGAATGTTTTTTTAAGACTCTTCAAATTTCATTTTTTATAATCCACTATTGTGTAACAACTTTTGCAAGGCTTTATTTTTATGTATTTGCTGACAGTGTAACAATCCTTTGGTAATGCTAGTTACCATACTCTCTTGACTCCAAGCTGAAGAAAAGGAGTTATGTGGTATTTTCAGATAAAAGACCATGAAAAGTAACAAAATGACCAATTAACATTCTTCAAATTCACCTTTTGTCACCATCCCACTACCATATATTCTTAAAGCAGCAATAAATCAGGCAGAAGCAGAATCTTTTTTTCTTATTCTCATGCTTTCTCTTGCTCTTCTTTTACAGCCATACAATCAGTTTTTTATAAGCAATAAGTGAAAAGGTTATTGGCATGTGCAACATACTGTATACATGTATTACCTGCTTAGAGTTACTATAATGATCAGTTAATTATAGAAGCCATACATCTGTTTATATTTGATCTAGAATATTCCTATCCCTTTCCAGAACTCAGCTATGAGGGTGCATAGAAAACATATGGCTAAGTGCCACCAGAGTGGCCAACATGATATGAAATACTGATAAAATAATGTGCAGCTTCTCTTTTATCAGTGTAATTAAATGATTGCACACAGACTGTCTTGTTCTGAAAAACCTAGATGTTTTCTTTTCAAAATTTTTGTAAACTCAAGCAGATATTCTGCCACAAATCATCTTGCTTTTCAGCATATTATCTTCCTTTTTCATAATATAAAACTAAGAATTATTTCTGATACTGCATTACTTACAACTGAACTCTCAGCACAACTGTCAGCAATCCAAACAAAAGGCCAGCAAGTAATCCCAAATCAAGTCCCAGAATGATGGATGCTATACATGTAAAAACCCAGATCATCTGAAAGAAATAACAAATGCAAAATATTGTAATTTTAACGTATGACTTCTGGTCATGCTAAAGAAATACTAGATAATATGAGTAGCAGATTTTAAATTTGGAACTGATGGTAGCACACTAGCAATTAGTTGACTTCCATACAAAAGTCTTCTTCCTCCAAGATGCTTTTATCCATCATTGTCTTATGAGGCATAGTTAGCTTTTTAGGAAATAAGGGGGTTTTCAACATAATATTTTTTAAGGATCTGGCTCCTTTGGTGAAATTAAAGGAGATACTGTTAAACACTGAATTTGCTTATTTCTGATGATGGCAATCCTTGTTAATCTTTCTTAAAAATTGGAAAGAATTTTATTTTACCAAGATGTAAAATACTGTAAGATGCCCCTAATGCAGACATATAGGGAAGGAAGGGGATGCCTCACTGATATCTAGCAATCAGAACTGTTGCAAAGAGAGGTATTTCATATTAAAAGGTTGATGGCACTTCTCTAAGATCTTCACTGAATATTCAGGCAGAACATCTGAAGTGCACTCCTCAGTTCTTTCTTACATCACTGCCCAGGCAGAACGTGCAGTAGATTGAATTTTTTAAAAATCTGAGTGCTCACACTTCTCACTGAAGTCAGCAGGATCTTTTGCTAGAAACTAGTAAATGGTTGACTAAAATATTAGAGATCTGTCTAAGATAGGTACTGCCCCATGACACTAACTGTAAAGTCTAAGCAGAGTAAGGATTGCATGGAAAAAATGTCTTCCATGCAATTTTTTCCTGCCCTAAGAGCCGCAGCCAAGGTCTGTTACACAGAAAACACAAGACGTGAGCAAGTACCCTGAGATATGGTTATAGTGGTTCGTAAGAAAAGTCTGTCCATACCTCCCTTAGCATGTCAAATGAATCCACACTCTGGCTTGGATTAGTCTTGCCACAACAAGAAAACATATTTTCTGAGGACTATCTGAGATTATTCAGGCAAATGGGGTGTTCATGTGGTAAAAACTTAAATGTATGTACGTGAATTAAGGAAATGTCAGCTTTTCTGACTCATTTAAACAGTGCAAGAAATAAAATCAGGATGGTAAAGGTGGCAACAAGCCATCTTTATTCTGCTTTTCAAGTCATATCAACACAAGATTGCTGTAAACTATGCAAATGGATACAAAGGAGTTATCACTGCATACAAATACCCTGACTGGCACTATTACTGCAGGGTACAGGGAATAAGGAAGATTAGCAGAATACTGACCTAAAAATGGGGAAATTTTAACTGACCTCATGGCATTTGCATTTTGAGGAGGCACAAAGAGGTCTTCTGATGTTAACTCCTCAAAATCCTGTTTATGTGGTAGTTAAGAGAAACTTGGATGGCATTAAAAGGTAAAAATCCCAAAACCAGAGAAAAACATTCAGGAGGAAAAAAAATTGGGTTACTTACAGCATCCACTTTATTCTGTCTCCAGAGACGGGGAACATCAAACACTTGCATGAACATCCCTTTCAAGTTAGCTATTACTACAGCTGCCAACACAGACTGTGAAGAAAAATGATGAAAAAGTGGTATTCAGAAGCAAAGATGCATATTAAGATAGTGCTCAACGTCACACACTATAAACCACAGCCCTCTCTGGAAACAGTCACCATAGTTTAAAGAGGGATATTAATCTTGCCCATCATAGCTGAGCATTTGGATCTGATGTGGCTGTGCTGCAGAGGAAGAGTACTGTACCTTTTGTAAGGGCTCTAGCAATTTCCCCAGGGCAACAATAGAAATCAAAACGATCCCAGCTGAGATTATACCAGCAACCTGCAAAGAACAGTGTTTATAGGAAATGAACTTACAACAACTCTATCATCTGTTTCTAGGATAACAAAGAAAAAGGTACAAAGAGTTGCACATTACATTTCTTTAGAAACGGAGATTTGCCAAAATGTCATTGTGTTTAGGCATATGTGGGCAACCATTATGCACTTTGGCTAACACAGAGGGAATTCAATTAAGCAGGTAGTCTAAATAAACACAAGGTAGTAGCTCTTAGAGTGGTTGTGTTACATAGACACATGAACGGAGCAGTCTGTGTGTCAGCTGGAAAAGGAGCTGCTGGATAACCTGTATTTTTTCACTGTTAAAAACCACACAACTGTAGTATGGTAAAACAAAGTAGTTTTACTCAACCTGACAAAGGTGGTGCATGCCTGATGGTGAATGGCAAACGGTAGAGCTGCTCAGGCCAGCATATGGGAGCTTAAAGATACCATGGCCAGCTGGGAGAGATTTCCTCCCACATCCTACTGTGACAAACTCAGTCCTTTAATTGGAAATGGAATTCCAGGCAACGAGAGTTAAAAGATTTCTGACTCCTAAGGTAACTCAGGCTATGTAACTTGATTGCCCTCTTCTGGCAGATCTACAAAAACGAGTCACTACTAGAGCCAAGCTGCTAAGACACCCGTGACTTTCCGTGTGCCAGCAACACAATCATTTTAGGACTATTTTCACCCCACAACGAAATCTGTGCACTACACAAAATTAAATTTACCTGTGCACAGTACTAGTAAGAAGAGGTCATTACCTGAGTCTTTCCACCAGTACTTTCTTGAACTGCAGTCCGTGAAAGAGCAGTAGTCGCAACAAAACAAGAAAAGGCACCTGAAAAAATGTTGCTGACTCCAAAGGCAATAAATTCCTGAAAGATAATTGGATGATGTTGTAAATACACATGCCTGAAGACAGTTTTTCAGTGGAGAACGACAATAGTGTCTGCAGTAGTTGATAAAGTAGGTAGCACACTAATCTTAAGAAGAGTGTGAATTAGTAATAGCTGTTAAATGTTTACATAAACTCACCTTGGGCCAGTGCAGCTACCTCTGTTTGGAAACCAACACAAAGAAGTTGGTATACTCCCCCTGACGTGGACATACTCGTCTGAGTAAAAGGTGTTTAAAGCTTGCTTCCATCAATGATATCAAACCTAACATTTCTAAGAATTACACTGGAATAATTGCATTGAGAAATGGGTACTAGAATAAATTTAACTCCCAGGTATCATCAGCTAAACAAATTATTTTGATCAGTACAGTAGTCTGAGTTTAGACAAACCTTTAACAAATGCAAAGTACTGTATTATTAGTAGAACTATTAAGGAACTTTGCAATAAAACACAGATTCACTGAAAACTTCTAGTTTGTTGAGCCAGAAGGTTTTCACTATAAGCATCCCAATGAACTCACTGTGAGTCTCAGGCAGCATTCTCATAGATTTGCCCCAGGGCCACAGATGCTGGCACCTACTGATGCTGGTTGTTCTGCTCAAGCGACAAGGACCCTGAGAGCTTTATGTCCTGGGATCTGGGCCATTCCTCTGCTGGGAAATAAAGAATTTGGGAGCTGTCTGCAACCAACTCCATATAATTAACAAAACCTTTGTTTTCACCAAGCTGATACAGGCACAGGAGCTTTTCACTCACTGCAAACTTTAAAAAAATATAATTTAAGATTTGATTTTGACTGTCTCCCTTCTTTTCTACAAAATTAAATTTCCTGTAAGTTTTTCATTTAGCTCCAAATACAAGAACAGGATGTCATGTTCTCTAACAGAACAGACATAAATGATTCATGCCTATTCCCATGCTACCACTGTGATCTGTGAGAAAATATTGGGGGGTATAGTTCCTAGTGCTCTTAGGTGTTAATAATCTAGATCTATGAAGACATTATAGACACTGGTAGATAATAGTATCAACCTACCTTCTTTTATGATGTTATTTTAACTTCTCCAGATCAAGTAAACTATTTGCCCATCATTCTGGGCTGCATTTAACCTTTCCTATATGTAAAATTCATAACATAGTACTGAAAGAAAGGCACTTGGCTTTTATAAAATAATTCTTCTTCTACAATATTTAATCAGTATCTTTGAAGCACACCACTGTTGGCAGAATAACATATTCAACAGAACAGCATAAACAGCATTCTAGGATTATGTGTTATTCTTTCAGATTTATTAAACTGAAAGTTGGTGCATTTTGGTCAACTTTAAGACCAAGAGTTACCACATATGACCTTTGAGGATTGTAAACTGACAGACAGAATAATAATTTTCTTATATACAGCAAAACAGTGTTTCTAAAGTCAAATTTTATGTAATCCATTAGTACTAAAACAAAGGGCTCATTAAACAAAGTACTCAGCTTATCTACTTGTTATAGTGAGGGCACTTTCTAATATGCTGAAAGGATAAAATTCAAAATTAGCATAGATGCAGGATGAGGAAGCTTTCCAACATTTTAATTCCACACCATGGGCAAACAACCCTGGTGAAGACATTGAACAAATGCAGGAATCCTGTAAGAGCTTGTGATGCACAGCTCATGGCATATTCTAGCCCCTAGAAACCCATGCTTCAAGCAGTTCAGCCATTTAGGGCACACAGCTACTCCAGCACATTCATATGCATTAACTTCTGTGAAGCTGCAGGACTGATCTATTAGGTTACAAGTATAGTTATATTGATGTAACTGGTGTCATGCTGAGAAGTAAAATAATTTATTAACTGTAAAGGTCAGCTGACTCAATCCTGCATGAAGACTAAGCTAAAGCTAAATAAAGCTGTCTGAACAACTTCTTAGTTTGACATTGCCTTCACCTGCCCAAGCCACACACCTCAAAATACGCCTTACAAGTGGAAATGGAAAGGAGGTTGCTAAAGCTGGCCATGTCAACTTGACATCACCAGAAAATTCCCCTATACAGTGCTTAGCCCCTTCAGAGCTACTGCAGTCACTAAACCAATACAGAAGGAATGAATTAGTATGAAAAGCCCATACTAAAGATGGATCTGGCTCATCTCTGACCATTTCAGCTATTTTTTTTTCAAGACTTGAAAGAATTTCTCCTGTCAGACTTCAGTGCTTGTCTGACAAATGTGTGTGAATGGTGTTTCTCTCATTTGGCTACGTAAGTCAGCGTGTCTTACATTCACTGTGTTTATAAACTCTTTTGGTTATACATACCTGGTTTCCATCAATGGCATAGTCATACTTGGTTGCATACACCTTCCCCACAGACACGGCAATAGCATAAGCCACAATAGCAATGGAAAAGGAGGCTGCTATCATCTGGGAAAACAGGCTGACATTTGGAGGCTCGGGAGGCAGAAATCTAGCATTTAGAAAATATATTAGTGTTACCAACTTTGAATTCTGTTCTTAGCAGAACTGTCAAGGAGTTTGAGGCGGAGGCATACAGGTTGCTTATAATATGAAGTGTAATGTTTCAAGTTAATAAAAAGGTGGAAACAGCCCATTGACATACAGAACACGCTTATCTAGCTCACCACAGCCCAAATCCTGATGCTATTAGTCAGCAACAAAGCTCCCATTGTTCTCAGCATGACTGAGATTTGGCCTTATGATAGCAAAGTGAAAAACTACATTTTTTGAAGCATTGAATAAAGGATGTATTCAATAGTATGATGAATTACATAAATATGTTAATGACACTTCATGCTATTGTTAACATACTTCTTCAGTAACATCTCAAAAGCATTTTATCCCCTACTGTGATTCCACAAATTTTAATTAATTAAGCCCTGAATACCAAATGGAATGTGAAGGTTACTACTGTGAAGTGCTCTGAATCTTTCAAGTGAAAGTCTCTACCAGTGTAGTCCTCTGCATCCTTGTTCCTGTGAGTATGGAAGTGACAAGGTTGGTTGGGATAACAGTAGTGGCATGAAGATGAACCACAGTGGGATAACTCAGGATTACAGAAATTAATTCTATGCAGAATTATTCTATTAAAAATCCTTATTCTTTTTACCCATTTTCCATAGTCCTATAGTCACTTCATGAGCTGGAAGCAATTAATTTTCAGATGGACTTAATGAATTAGATAGACATTCCTAAGCCCATTTTACAGAAGAAAGAAAGCTAGGCAACATATTTAGGTGGCATAATTGATAAAGCCAGAAGTAAAACTCAGAAAACCTCCAGATCTGAGTTCTAAACTCAGGTTACAGCTCTCAATGTTTCTATTATGCATTTTCTCTTACTACTGTCATTTTTAGCCAATTAAAAGAATACCTTTTTCCCACAAAACAAAGACACTCACCCTCTTGGAATGCTCTTAACAATGCCTGCATTGTATTTTTTTTCCAAGTCAGCAGCATATGAAATGCCAGTGGCTACTATTGTCTGTAATAAAATAAAACAACAGTTTTAAGACTTAAAAAGAGTTCCTGTCTTCCTGTAGCTAGACCCATCTATTTTATCTGTTTTCAGTTTTTGTTATGCCCCTTTGCTTACCACAATAACTTCTATTGGTATAGGTATAGGTATCTTGTGTTTGAACCGATCATTTATTTCTTTAACTACCATGCAGACAAAAATGGTGAGGAGTCCAGCAATAAGATCTGCAATGTTGGTGGTACCAATTCTTTCGAATGTTTCAACAAGAGTCTGAAAAATAAAAATGACAGCATAAAACATGCCCATGGTCCACTTGAAGGATGTGCAAATACTCATGAGATGATCCAGACACATGGGGTTTTGGAGAAGGCCAAGTAACTTCTTCATTCAGGCCTGGAGAAGCCTGAGGATAATGTATTGTCAAGGTGCTACAGAATCAGGAAATGGATTTAATAGGGAATTCAGTGGGAAAAGCATCCCTGCAAGAATTGTCCACATAGGGGGCTTCTGCTTCCCAATTTTTAGGCAACTAATACTAAGTAAAAAGAGCTCACTCTCTACTTGTGTTTTACCTCTACCTGTATCGGACCAAGGAAGGGAAGATCTGTAGCTTCTTCACTTTGACAAATAGCAAAAATAGCAAGGGAGATCCTCATTTTTCTAAAGAGAGCTGGCAGACCCATGGGCAAAGCTCTGGGTCACTACATGCCCAGTACGTGTGGTCTGTGCTTTACACGGCTCCTATTTCCACTGCTGACATACAGAGAATGAGTCTGAATACACAGGTCCTACCAGGTTGTGGAGAATCCTGCACTTCAGAAAAGCAGTCACTAAACCTCACTTTACAGTACATTAACCCTCCCAGCAGAGTTCAGCCCCAGACTGGAACACTCACAACTGGGCTGCAATAGGCAGCTCCCTTCTCTACCCTTCCTGTGCCTTTGCTTGATCCTATTGTTTATTACAAGTAATTGTACAGAGAAAACATGAAAGGAGGATTACAGAAAAGTCACAAATACTACTCTGTGCTCCTCCTAAGCATCAGGGTAGTTCTTACTTGCCTCCTGTCTCCAAGAAAATGTAATTATCCCATGCATAGTGAAGCAGCTGTACCAGAACCATCTGGTAGAAAAGAGGTTAGAAACAGACTTTGTGCTCCTCATTAGCTCCCCCAGTAAAGAGCTTTTGTTTTAAACAAAACAGGAGGTTTACAGCAGCAGCACCACCCCCACCCCTCTGAACAGACTTTGGTTTGGAAATACAACATCTAAGTGCTTAATCGGCTCTGTTTTCTACGTTAAAGAAGAAGCCTTCCTGAAACACTGAATCAGATGCCCTCCCTTGGTTGACTGAAGCCATTTCTTGCCCATTTTACTGTTTACCACAGATCCCATAAGAATGACTGACATCTCTTGCACTGCTTCACTTCACAGGGGAACAGTAACTTCTTAACTTTGGTTGTGGATTCTGCTAATGTTGGATGCTTGGTGTTGCAGTTTATTAAACAACAGTGTTGAAGCAAGTCCAAAACTTGCTGAAGCAGACACAGCAAATCACTGGTTGAGCAGACCAGAAATAACAATTTCTTTGCTCTACATGCACCTTCAAACACATTGACCTGGCTCACCTGTAACAACATAGAAGCTTTGAACTTTAACCTAAAAAGTCAGCATCCCACTCAGGCTGACTGGAGCTGGAAGAACCATGTAGGTCCTTTAAAAAAGTGTATTATATTAAATGTACCATCCATTCAATAAACATAAAAAAGAGATGGAAAAAAATGCTGGATTAACAAGTCCATCACTCTGCCAGGTCTGCTCTAAGGTCTGTTATACATATATACACATATACATACATGAGTACTTTATCTCATCTAACTTTCCTCGTTCTGAGGGAGTTTTCATTAATTCTAAAAAGACCCATAAGATAATACTTTTTTACCCCCACAAGTAGTCCTCCAGATTTATTTTTTAATTTTTATCTTGTTGTTTATAGTTATATTCATCCTATTACTGTTGATGTAGATGTCTGTTGTATTTTTGCTAGTCTGGTTGCCAGAACTGGTATGTAAAATCTCCAAATAAGGTTTTTTTCCCTAGGACAGCCTAGAATAGCAGATTAGAATCTGCTATTCTAATATGAAGTGCTATGAAAGACCTAAAAAACTGTGAACCTGGATAGTTTCATGCTGAATTCAGTGACAAAAATCTGAATAATTTTCCTGGGAAAGGATACTATTCTGTAATACAAGACCTCTAGGAATTCAGTATTCCTGTAATGCAGACAAAACATTTTTCCATTTGACCATTTCCTGTAAAATCAACAAATGGAGTTGTGATAGTAAGACTCAGCCTCACATTTTCTAACCAATAGGTACCTGGCCAAAGGGTGGGAATCTGTATCCTTTAGGTATTCACATGCATGGCTGCAGTGTGAAATGGAGAACGATGCCCTTTACCAGAATGACCTGCTGGTTTAAGTGTAAAGAGCCTTGGGACTGGCCAGCTTTGGGATGACCTGACAGTGTTAATAAATGGTCAAATGTCCTTCACAATAAATGTGAAACCAAGGAATGGGACAAATGGTAGTCTCCAGAAGTGAAGAAGTTTTGCTGGATAATCACATTTAAACTTTATGTGAGAAAGTGCTCTGAGAAAGACTTCAAGAGAACAAGTAGACTTTCTGTCTGGGGAACCCCAAAAGCAGCTACTTAGAGCAACACAGCTATAAATGAACAGCTGCAGATCTTCATGAAAGTGAGAGCTAAATGAATGCCCTACACTTACCACCATATATATGAACCATCCTTCTGTGAAATGGAAGCAGAAGATAAGCAATTATATAAAAATATCTGTCATAAAACTAAAGAGATTAGAAGGGCATACTTACATATATTATGGAAAGGACACCATTATAATTTTTAGTTGAAACATTCAGAACTATTTTCAATTGTGACACGAGCACTTGAAAAGCAGCTGCAGTTGTGAATCCCCCAACTAGTGGATCTGCAAGGTACCTCACAATGAAACCAATCTGGAGGACTCCAAATATAACCTGGAAAAATCATGAAGAACAACAGCTTGTTAAACAACAAAAAGGTACACTTTTATTTGGAGATTTTTTATGCTTTGTTTTTCCTCCTTGTTGCTGCAGAGTCTTAGGACCATATTTCTCCCATTTCAGCCTAGTGTAGCTTAGTATCATCCATCCATCCAAGGAAATAAAGGAGACCTGAAGAAATGTGTGAAAGGAAGCTCCAGGATATGCACCATTAATACTCAGTTTCATGCAGAACTTTTGGTCTGCAATCACAGGGCTATTCTGTTCTCTGTACTCCCAGTCATGTTGTCACAAACTCTGCACAGGATAAGAAGCTCTTAAAAGTTTGTGATAACTTTCCTTCATTTTTGTGTTTTACTATACGAAAATGTCTGGCTGCCCTAGCAGGTCAACGTTGTGTCTTCAAGTCAACTATTTTACCTGTAAAATTCCAACCAGGAATGTGAGAGTACTGGCAATCAGCACTCTCTGTGCATCTCTGGATTCAGTGTCTATCAGTGTCCCAGTGCCATTAGGCCCTGTAGCATTACTGCCTTCTATGAGAAAATTCTCATCAGGGGCCATGCTCAGTACAACAGATCCCACCATCAAACTGACTACTGGGAATGGACCTGTAATGACAAACAGAACACACTAAAGTTTAATACACATTGAAAAAAAAGCATTTGTCAGACTAGGCAAGAAACTCTAGGTCAGGAAAACCATGTAAGATTGTAATTGGGGTACACTGGTAGTGTTATGGGGCCAAGAGCTGCAGGCACTGCATACATGACACAAGAATGCTGCTCCTTCTTTAAATAACTTACGTTGTACATACAGGTACAAGTGCAGTTTCATGCTTTGCTTGAGCCAGTTTAGGGCTGTACCAAGGCCAAAAGGGGCAACATGTTCAACACGCTCCAACCATCTCCTTTGTATCAGCATCACAACTAGACAACACAGGTCAGCAACCCAGGTGAAAGCAACGTTTATCCCTTTAAGCTTTGGGGTTTGTTTGTTTGCTTGCTTGAATTTTTTTGGTTGGTTGGTTTTTTGGTTTTTTTTGTCATGGTTAGTTTTCAGCTGATCCAGTGTGCCACTTGGTCAGGGATCCCAGGATTCCTGGTTGTGGCAGGAACATGATCCAATGGGTAGGACCACATCTTTTGGCAGTATTGTGCTATTACATTGGCTAAAGATGACTGAAACTATACTTTGGGCAAGATACAGAGAAAGTGATCATTGTGTCAGCAAAACACAATCTAAAAGTAATCATATTTGTTGCAGTTATTTACTAAAATTATGCAGAAAAGGAAAATGTCACGAAATGTCTTAAAGAAAGTTAATTTAATTTTACAGATACCTTAGAGGACACTTCATGAACAAGAGAATTGGGAAAAGCATAAAAAAGGAGTGATAATCTAGAAAGTAGAAATACTACCATAAGTAGACATAACAGGTCAGATCTGGATAGCAAATGTGAGCTGCTTGGTAGGGGAGGAAGAGGCTAACAAAGTTGAGAAAACATACAGAGACATTTGATGCAGCAGAGAAGAAAAAACTGATGAAAAAGTGTAGTATCATGCCAAAGCTCTAGGAGGAGAAAACAATGTGTTCTTGGTAGATATGAACAAGGAAAGACTAGATTTTGTCAGAATTAAGAAAAAAGAACTTCAGTGGTCAAGCTGTAACAGGAACTTTAAAAGTGAGAACTGACAGCAAACAAACCTCATATTCTAAAGAAAGTATTCAGAAAGAATCAACAAGGTTTAGCCATAGCCTTGATGTGAGGACCTAGAGTAAGGCTGGAGTGGATACACAGGTTCTGAGTCTCCAGGACAGGCAAGAAGAAGATACTGTCCACAGTAATCAAGAAAGGATGCAGCAAGAAAGGCTTGTAGAGAAGACTAAAAGAGCTCTGTTTTAGCCATCTTGAGCTTTAGCTGATAGACAAAATGTCTGTCATTCGTACTGCCTACTGAGGCCTAGATCTTGTCATTTCTTGCATAGAGTGTAGCCAAAGACAAGATTTAAACTTCAGCACAAGTACAAGCAAAAGCAGGGGCACAACTGAAGTTGGCTATTATGCACAATTGCCTGTATAAAGAAGAAATAAGCCTTAATTTCCCCAGATCCATGAATATTAATATTCGTCATAGGCAATTTGTTTCAGAAAGTAGTTATATTGTATGAAATATGAATGTCTGCAGTAAGGATTAACACTTTGTAATAGATAATTCACTGTAACTTGAACACATGCAGTTACCAACTGAGATGTGCCTTGATGTTCCCAGGAAAAAGTATGTCAGGATGGGGAAAAAAGCAGAATAGAGACCATATCCAACAGGGACTGCAACCAGCAAAGCATATGCCAAACCTGAAATGATAGATCATCAAAACATCACATTTAAAATCTCTCAGCAATCTACTATCTTGTCTAGAATAGACTTTCAGAAAGATTTACTGCTTTTGTCCAGATGCAATTTAGAATATGTTTTGTCTGTAAGTCAGTTGCAGGCACATATGTGAGCATCAATGATTGTAAATGACTGTACATCCCATGCTGGTAGTTGGATGAGTAAGTACTGAAAGATGTTCCTATATTTGCATAGGAACCCCCCAATACATAGGCTGAGATAGGAAACTTAAGTGGAGAACATTGTTGCAAGCGTGTCTGCCTCTTGAGAGAAAAAGGGGATGGATATGTGAAGATTCTAGTTACAGGCAGAATTTTCAAGCACAAGACACTGAATTATTGCATGACAAATGTGCTTCAGTTTTTTCAGCTCTTGTGAAAATAGGGCCACTTCTTTTCCCAGTAGCAGCTTAAAAACTAATCTACCAATAGTAAGTCACATAAATTTGAGAGTCTCGGTACTTCTTCCTTTGCATACCTGTGCAAGCTGTCCAATCCAGCTAACAGTAAAAAAAAGTTGCCTTCAGAACCATATCTCAGCCAGAGTACAGTATTCTCCTTCAACAGTCTCAAAAACCTGACAGAGTTCAAACAACTGAAGTCCTGGTCATACTACTGTAACTGATGGGAGGACTGCAAGCAACATACATTGTTGCTGGGAATTAGGGATTTCAGGGACCTCAAGATCCCAAAAGCCTCTTTTTTTTTTTTTTTGCAAATATTTTGGCCAATTTTTCCTGTAATGCATGTTCTAAAATTTCAGAATTATTATTATTATTATTTAAAATTATAGCTAGGTTTAGATTTGCACTAAATTGAGTTTTTTCCCTTTCTTCTATTTTTTTTAATGCATAGGTGGAAGACCAGACAGTATATTTGAAAAATTGGTTTTACAAGTGGATTCTAATTAAGAGAAAATCAGGCCACTGAAAAAAATAAATGAGGAGGTTACAGCAAGAGCACAACAGCTGTTGTAAGCAATATGAAAAGTCCGTCTAGCCCAGTTCATTTAAAAAAGGCACAGGGTTCCTGTAACTGTGCCACTACCTTCAGCAAAGATCTTCCAGTGCTGACACTCTCTTCGGAACTTTCTTCAGGAAAGAATAATTTTCTTTATTTCTCACATCACCCCCTGCCTGGGGCAGAAGTTTGTAATGCTTTTTTTCTGCCAGCCTCTGCCTTCCTAGCATGCTCCAAGGGAACAGACAGGAGGGAATAGTTGTGGCTAATTGGGAATGCGTAAACTGCTTTCTTTGTTCCCAATGTAAATCTTTGTCCCCTTCAGCAAACACTTAATTTCCATTGACGGCAAGTGTGGGGTTGACACAGCTAGGTTTGCCTGCTGCAGTCCCGAAAAAATTGTAAAAATAGTGCAAGAACTCTATTGAGATGAAAGAAGTGCGTGTGGTGGATGTGTCAAAATTATAGTTAGTCTTGTCTAAGACGGATGCTGCCTCAGGCAGGATGGTTCTGCCCTCTTAGTCTTCCTTAAGTAGCTTGTTTTAACTAATTTCTGCTTACTTCTGCCACTTTCCTCTTTGTTCATCTACTGAAAGCTTTACTAATAAATGGAATAAGAAAGTAAGGAAAACTTAATATTACAAACTATATCCATCAAGTTTAATTTTTTTAAACAATGTGATTAAAAAATATGTCACCACCTCCTTGAGGGCTGTCTTGTGCAGAGACCTGAACAACCTTATGAGATGAATTTTAAAGAGAAGTAGATATCAAGGTTGTATTATTTCAGGAGAATAACTAGATTTTTGTAGGCAGTTACGGGAGAACTATAGGCTTAGACAACTAAGAAAGAGAAATAAGACCACACAACTGATCTGATTTATCGCAATGTAATTAAAATTTTAAATATCAAAACGAATACTCTCCAATTAAAATGCCTGGGGGAAAAAAGTTAAATACATCTTGATAGCACATCAAAGGAAATTTAAATCTTCTAGCCAAGGAAAGAAAAAAGGAATAAATTAAAACCATAAATTATTTATTGCAAAATAATACCTAATATCTAGTATTAAATAACAAGCCTCAGATTTGTAATTCCATCTGCATAAGGTTCCTGTGCTCAGCCGGCTCCCTTCTAGGAAGGTCCTGGAGAGCGGAGCGTGCCCGGCTTTACCTTGCAGGGTGGCAACGAGGCCGGTGCTGAGCCCCGAGATGATGTCGCTGATCAGCCACTCTTTCACCCGGTAGTTGGGCAGCCACTCCAGGATGGGCAGAAAGGACTTGGCAATCTGAAAGGCCCTTTTTCTTGAACATCTGCGAGGAAACAAGTGATGAACACACCCCACGGCGCTCCAACTGGAGCGCCCCAAGAACCCCAAAGTGACAGAGAGCTGAGCTGATGCACGTTTAAATTTGAGGGGCAGTGACTGTCACAGTCCTGTCTTCCAGACAGGGTCGGGGCACGTTCTGGTGTCACAAGCGCGCTCCCCGAAGGAAGCACCCCGTGGGCAGCTGCGATCCGCGGGGGAGCAGGGATGTGCCTGCCCGCGGTCCGGCGTGTGGGGCACCTCATCCCTCGGCGGGTGGAGTTTGTGGGCGCCGGGACCGCGCGTCCGCCGGCGCCCCCCGGCTCGCTCCCGCCGCACGGACCCACCTGCAGGCCGCCTGCGCCCGCTCGCGGAGCGTGGGTGGCGGCGACGGCCGCCGCTCGTTCTCCTCCTGGAAGCCGGGCTCGCTGTAGATGGGCCGCGCCACCACGTAGTGGCTGAGCTCGGCCGGCGGCTCGGCCGCCCGCCCGCCCGCGGCCATGGCC
>VZTJ01003633.1:401474-444859 GCA_013397795.1 Orthonyx spaldingii
CGCATTTATACGGCCGCCCACGGCCCGGCGCTTTATTTACGGGGAAACAGAGAGACCCGGCTCCGGGCCGGCCCGGGCGACGCCTCCGTCCGCCCTCCCCCTGGTGCCCCCTCGTCAGCCCCGCTCGGGCCGGCGCTCCCCGGAGCGACCGCCCCGACACCGCCCGTCCCCTCGGGCGGGGGCTGCACTTCAAAGGCGGCGGCCCGCGGGCAGGCGGCGGGGGCATGGTTCTGGGGCGTGCGGAGCGAGGCTGGCTGCACGCACACCGACCCCGCCGGCAGCTGATGGCCTCTCCCCTCACCAGCTGCCCCCAAGAGCCACCTGCCCGCCGGCGGCCGGCCAGAGTGCTCGCTGTTAAGGCGAGCCCGAGGGAGAGAGATAGGACCAGCCGCTCCCGCGCACTGCCTGGCCCGCACGGAAGCCTCCTGGGAGTTCCCAAAGCCCTGCTGCGTCCCATGACCCAAGTGTTGGGAGTCGTCTCCATGCATAGATACAAGTGCCTAATAAACAGCATCTGCTCTCCAAACCACCCCGAGCTCACCCAGGAGCCTCGGTGGGAAGAAGTGGCTCAGGGCCCGCAGGCTCTTTGCGTCACACCTGAAAGGACAGAAGGTGGCCCAGGGCTGCAGCTTCTGGTTTGCTCAAGGAGGCTTGGAGGGAATGAGCTCCTTGCCAGCCCTGCTGTAATTTAGGATTACAGATGGGACTGGGGCTGAAAAAGTCAGTCCTGCGTGCTGAATGCTGCTGGCTACATTTCAGCTCTTCTACCTTATGTACAGAAGACAACCTAGCAAAGATCTTGCAGGAGTGAAGTGAAGCACGTGTCCTCACCTAGGAGACTTCATGAAATAAGAATCAGTGCCAATGTTTCAGCCAACTCCAAAGAGGTGCTGAGGGTACGGCATCAAGCAAAATATTTGTTCAATGAACAACTCAGGCATGGAGTTGGTTTCAAAGCAATTAAGTATAGTCCTAACTTCAGACATGTTGAAGCCAGCATTAGTAAACTGGAAAGAAGCTATTTGCTGGAAGTACTTTTTGTAGGATTAACACAGTTCAGTTTTCCTAATTCTGCAACTGGCTTCCCCTCTGCTGCACTGTAAGGAAATCTGGGTAAACTGCTGAACTGTTTGATCTGAGTAATGTGGTATCCAGCAGTGAAACAGCCAGCCTCCCAAAATAAGTCCCAGTGTTTTGTAGAAACCTGTAAGCATGGCACTGGAGCCAATAAAAGTTGCCGTCTTCTAGCGGAACAAGTAAAGTGGTCTGATGTAAATGTTACTTAATCCAGGGTGGGAAAGCTTTCAGATTTTCTCATTAGCAGATAATACTATGGGAAAATGGAAGTAATATTGGAAAAGACATATTAGAAATATACTAAAGCACACACTGAAAACTGAGCTGGCATCAAAACTGAGTAATGTGTTAGGTTAGAATCCACTCCAGATAAAAATGGAGCATCATGAAAAGAAGTTTTGAAAACTAACTTCGAAAAGCTGTGGTAACATCATCCTAGTTCTAAAATTAATACAAAGACAGTGAAATGACTCCAGCAGGTATAATGACTTCTAGACTAATCATAAAAGCAAAGAACAACAGCAAAAACGTTTGCAGGAACCCCATGTAGGTGCCCTGCACTTACCACATAATTTTCAGGACTGGCTGTGTATTACACGTCATTTTCTCCTAGAATACCCACAAAACTACAATTATCTTAATACTTATATATAACCAGGATTTTAGAGGAGAACTGCTTGATATCAAGAGGAAAAGACATAGTACTGAACAAGTAATTAACACAGGAAGGGTACAGTCAGGAGAATCTGAATTGACTGTAACTCACACTCCTTGCAAATTTGTTTCCTGCAGCACATGTCTGCCTGAACAGCACTCCAAGCTTCAGCACCTCAGGTGATGAGATGCTGTAGGAGCACCTGCAGGTGATAAGAACCCTGTAGGACCATGCATATTGGCAGGACAGAAATATGCAAGTTTAAGGATAAGAGGCTTCAAGAAAAAAAAAAAAATCTCCATCTTTGTAACACAATGTGTTTACCAGAATTTGAAAAGACAATTATTTGAGGAAGAGGCTGAAGTCTGTAAACCATAGCTCAGAATGGATCTCATACACAGAGACACATCTGTGTCAAATCAGATGCAGCATATTTCTGAACTGTGATGTTGCTGACCCCACTCAGGATGTATCTCCCTCCCTCTTACCTTTCAAGCTACAAGGCTCCTCACTGTTCAACTTCAGCTTTTGTATTTGGTTGGGTGGGGTTTTTTTGTGGAGGGTCTTTTGGGTGGTTTTTCTGGGGGTGGGGGGGTTTAGTTTTTCTTTCTGCTTGAAATCTGCATCAGTCTTCTGAATCCTTTTGTTTGCCTTATTACTTGCTATTATTTTCTAATTAGTTCATGTTCACTTTGTACTTGGTATGAAACAAACAACCTAGGATAGATACACAGCCTGTTTCCAAGACTCCAACTTCACTGTATGCTCTGTTTCCTTAGACCTCTAATGCCTAAGTCATGTCTGGAGAAGAATCAAAGCCTATGATTTTGTCCTTACTGGCCAAGAATAACAGTTCCTCTCTTCCTTCCCCTCACATTGTCCATTCCATACCCTGATAAACTCACAAAGAAAGGAGTACTTTAGCACCTTCTTCTTCCACAGTCACAGGAATAAGGATTTAAACCTCACGCTTAGTGAGATGCAGCATACGGTCTCACCATCTAGGTGAGAAGTTATTACACTGTCTTGCAACACATAATTATCACCAAAGGTACTGCCTCTGCTGGCTGTGTTTTCAAAGACAAGAACAAATCAAATTAGGCTACACAGTCTCATCTAAAGCAGCAGGATAAAGGGTTAAAGCTACAGGTATTTATGTTGAGAGTCTTGCAGACATGCTTTTATGACAGCAGTAATTGGTGTTCAACTTCCAGATGAGTTTGAGAGCTCCTTCCCATATTCATGTTGCCTAGTAGCTGGTTTTGGCATCTCCTCCCTTCCAACAGACACACTAGAGCCAGTATCTAACTCCTCCTAGTCACTAAACATAGTGGGGAGGTTCCCACTCGCCGAACCCTGGTGCACTCAAGCATGTTTGAGAATTCAAACATCCCAGATGTGCTTCATGCAGACCAAGACCAGTTTCACAGGGTCCTGCAGGGAACCCTTCAGCATGTATAGTCCTGGGCTGTATAGTCTGCTTCCCTCTCTGCTCAGCTCTCCCAAAGCTGGAGATGGAATAGCAAAATCTTTTCAGGGTACTTACCCTTGCAGGTGGTAATGAAACTTCCTTTAGACCACAGCTGCATTTCAGAGTGGACACAAAACTAGTGGGAATCGTTTTCCTCACAAATCCACCTTGCAATGCTAGTTCCTATTTGTACATTACCTCCTAAACAAACACAAGTGTAACATTTTATAATAGCAAATAAAATATTCCACATTATTCCTGAACAGAGGATGCTCAGTTCTAGAACTATGTTTTCAGACATTCCACGATTAATGCACACAGCAACAGGCAGCACAAGAGTACTGAAGGACTGGAATGACATAACTGAGACCTGATTTTCCAACCTATCTGTAAAATGACTTGTATTAGGTTGTAAGAGGACCCAGATTACAGCTGACAGTGGGATAAGCACTGTCCAAAGGCAAGGCAAAATGAGTGCTTCTGTCCCAAAGAGTAAATTCAGAATTTCAAGGAACACTCAAGAACTGAGGCAGCCATGTAGTACTTTTACAGTAACTTCACATTTGGAAAAACAAATGTTATTTCAATGCTGAGAGAAAAGCTGAGCTTTCACCCTTTACAAGAAGCTAGGAAAGCAGTGTCTTTTCAATGAGGCTACGTAGCCAGGGACTACTGTGACAGCAAACACTCAGGGAGTGCTAACTCAAGGGTACATTTTCAGAAAAGACTGTGCACAATTTATATTATTAAGGAAGAGGTATTGTCAGATGTTTGTTGCAAAAACAGAAACAGGGAAAAACACCCTGCCTAGCTACAGGTGCTTTCACTTAAGGTAACACCAAAACATGCAGCCAGGTCTATTAATATTCAGGTCAGCTCTCATGCACCCACCATGACCTCACTGCTTTCTTGACTCAGCAGAAAAAAGGGCTTATGAAAAAAATATGGAAACACCCCTCACATTTTTTTCTGAAAGCTACTATCAGCTAAACCTGTGCAAATATTTTTAGAATAAGCTCTCCCATGCTTCCCCACCAAAGTACATAAAATGCACATTTCTACTTTTGTAAAGAGGGGAAAAAGGCTCCAAAACAACCAGGCAATTACTTTGACATTATTTAGAGTATAAAGAGCTCCAAATTCTTACTTCTGGAGACATACTCAGAATAAATTAACTGTCCAACATGAGTACAAAAGTAATTTTCATTCCACCAGTATTAGTGGAGATTTAACTTTTTTCAAGTCTTTCCCACAACACAGGCACATGTGACCAAAATCGGACCCAACAGCCTGAAAGATCAGGAGATAAAAACCATGAAATTTTGATTCATTCTTTCCCTGTATATCAACCATAACTTAAATCATTACCAATGAGAGAACTGTACCTAAAGTTGATCAACCCAGACTCCCACAGGCCCTGAAAGCATATAATGTCAAACAATGCAAAAGCAAAGAATTCACAAGGATTTGCCATCTACTAGAATTTCCAGATACACTATTTAGACTTACAATTTTACAAAACCCCTGTGTTCTTTCAAAGAATAGAGTTCTACATAGCAGATACTACAAAATAATTTTAATGTGAGTAACAAAAGAATATTTTTCTGTGAACAAGTCTGGGACTCCATTGAGCTGAAAGTGTGATAATGCAACTCAGTCAAACATGCGCAAACCATCCACAAGAGAGAAGCACAAAAATGATGATGGTCATACTCTGTGACAGGGAAACCTGACAAAGGATCCAAGCAATGGACATGACAGAAGAAGTGAATGGAGGCAAAATAGAAAGTCTGTGTGTTTAAGGAATCTCTAATGAAGGGAACATTTCCCTGTGGCCCTACATCAAGGTTTTCTGTGTAATGTATTACAGCAGGTATGTATTGTGTTGAATGCAGGTTGCATGTCTGAAAATACCCAGCCTCATTTCAGCTTCCAAGGGAACAGTGCAAACCACCCTGCCCTCCTTCACATTTCTGTCATGCTCTACAGCAAAACACTGTAAAGCATTCAGAGTTCCTTCTCAGGGAGAAATATCAGTACTATCAGTGCATTCACAGCTATCCATTTTTTATTCCATGTTATTTTTTAAGACAAATTTTTAAGGATGAAGAGCACAGTTATGACATCATTCACTGTAAGCTTCTAATTTTCTACCCAATTATTTACTTATACTAGTAGAAGAAATGTTTGAAATTTGAGTAGATAGCAGTAGATAGTAAGCAAGACTTATTTGCTTTTGTTCGGTGTCTTTAAGTAAGAAATGTGAGGTTTTTTGTTCTGTTATTAAAACCAGCACTTGTTATACCTCCAATGCTTCCAACCACAGTCTTTGGATCTGGCTGGAGAAAACATTCCACTACAATTTAAAATATTTTAGAAAGGGGTGGGGGAAAAAACCAAAGATGCATTCAACTACATCCTCAAAACACGTGTGCATGCAGGCGTGAAAAATCTGTAACTTTTCCTGGAAGTTTTTATATGAATAAAAAAATCTCCAGTGTCACAGAATCTCTGAAAACACATTTTGTACTACTTCAGCAAGGATAAAGTATTTTTTTAAAACATATGCATTCTTATTTAATATGGTATGTTACTATGTCTTATACTACTTGATATGGTGTGTTTAAATTCTAAAATAAACAAATCCTATTTCCAGAGCAATCAAAACTACCACTATGAAGACTATTTTCAAGAAGAGTTAAACATCACCAGGTTAGAAGTATATTTTGTTCCTAGTGCATATAACTATTAACTGTGATGAGATAGTATATTGGGAGAGATTTACAAGAATAAACCCAGAAACCATGAACTTAAACAATCCCTTTAATATAACAAACATATCGAAGTTTCAAATATAAACTGGAACCAATTAACAAATAAACTCAAACCAACTTTCTGAATACCAAAAAGGTCTTATGCAAAACAGTGCACATTTATTTGAGGTATCGTATCCATGAAAACAAAACAAAACAAACCAAACTATCTACATTTAAAAAGGTTTTTTACGTAGTGAGGCAAAAGAAGCTAGGTGGTACATAAGGAGTAAACCAATGTAAACGGTGTAAAAATAAAGACTGCTAATACCAGCCAACCCAAGACTGAAATATCCCAATATATTAAAGAAAAATAAACCAGAGGCATGCAAGATATTGTTAAAATACACTCAAATCCATGTGGCTAAGCGAAAGTCACAAGCTAGTGAGGTGGACTTAGAAATGCAATTTTTCTTTCTTTATTTTCCTTAGCTTGATTGTCATTCAATTTTCCACTGATAAAAAGCTTTCAGCCTTCTTCAACCCATTGGGAACTGAATTTTTAAAGACTCCAAACAGGTGCTGCAAAGGAAGTTTAAGTAATTGTGGTTTTGTGATCTAGTGTGATATACGACCTCACTCAAATGCTACAAGCAAATGGTGATCTGTTATCATTATGGAAAGCAAAAGCTTGGAAAACAGTCAAGTTGCTTCAGGTGGAGTTGAAAGATTTTTGGGTTTCTCCTCATGAGAGCAGTGACAAACTCCATGGTAAATCCAGTAAGCCACTCAACATTTTATTTGCACACAGAACATTTTGGCAACCAAGATACATTAGCGGAATCTGAATAGTGACCTGCAATGCACGTGCTTTTCAGAAAAATCAAGTTTTGTTTCAGGTATGCATCAGGAACATCAACAGCTGTACTGAAGCCATCCACCTTCAATGCACTTACAGGTCTTTCTTATCTTCTGCTTCATTTAAACTTCGCTGGAAAGAGACATATTAAAATTAATTTAAGTTTGGCAAGATCAGAAACCATTGACTCCAGATGCCACATTTTGCCCCTTTGCAGTCACACTTGATTTGTTCACCATACACCTTTCTAAGCTGCAGTCCCATCAATACTACCCCACACAACACCTGAGAGCTTCTGCTGCCAGCAGTCAAGGCAGTGCAGCCTATTCTGCTCCCTTTGGTGTTCCAGCTGAGCTGTGCAGCAAACTCAGCAGAAAACATTTTCTGCTCTCAAATTATTTATCCTTGGGAGCCGCCATCTACTGTGTTCTCAGTACGTTGTGTTCTTTCCATTCAGAGGTAAACAGAAGATGGTAAGGATGTGTGTTTTAGACCACAAGTCTTGTTAGAAATGCAGCAGGACTACTATGGCTCATTGCACAGGGAAGCACAACAAGGACAGGCCATGCATGGTGGTCTCGATTTGAACACAGAGATCAGTTGAGCAATCTCTGTAGGAGTACAGGGTGAGGCTGGGAATGAGTACGTGGTTTCACAGAGTACAGGAAAAAATGATTATAACCAGGTCAAAACTGCCTTTTTTTTTATTAATACAGGACTGAACAACTCTTCTTGAAAAGCAGGTCACTATAATCTTAACGATCATTTATTCTCTCCCAAGACCACTACTTATAAAAAGGCTAACTTTCGTTTTTACTGAATTTTGCTTGAGACAGATGTTAGGCATGGAGCATATGAATACCTGTCAGAGAACTTTAAAGTACAGACTCCCAGTTCTACCAGAAATAATGACTGGATATTTTATGGGTATTATAGCTATGCACATAAGCAAACTTGATCAAACAGCTAACTGAACCTTCGCTGAATATGGTTTCATTTTTTAAAAATTATTTTGTGCTTCAGTTTGAATTTTATAGTAGCCTGTTTTTTGGCTAGGCTGTTTGTTGGGTTTTTTATCCTTGTGTATCAACAGTATTGCAACATTTATAATCTGGGATTGCAAAAGCGTGTTTTAAGAGTAAACAAAATAAAATTACTTTTATAAATTATATATATACTCCCCCACCACACACACACACACACACACACACACACACACACACACTACTCCTCCAATTTTCTTACAGTATTTCAATTTGATCATCACATGCAAAACTATCCGAATCCTATTTTCCAAGTAACAATAAAACTGAACCTAACAATAACCTGAGCTTTGTCAACCAAAGTGCAAAAAAGAAAATGCTAATAACTTTGCCAAACAAAATTCTACTACTTTGAAGAAGTTTAAGGAATGCTGCCAATTGTGACTTTAAGCTATACTAAAGATTTTGGTAAATTCTCTTGCACAATAAATACCAACAAACAGAATTTTGCTGGTATAATTTCAAAACACAGTGCTTGTATGGTGATCCACAGCTACCTACCTGAAGCTGTTCATATTCTTTCATCAGATGATCATATTCTCTTTTAAGGCCTTCAGACTGCTTTTTAACTGCAGCCACTTCAGTTTTTGCCTTATGGAAAGCTGTAAAATATCAGAATTGGTGTTTTAATTATTACTTGTATTTCTGCAGTTCCTCAGAACCATAGATCTCTGCAGTAGACAGTCCTTCCTCTAAAAGGTTTAAAACTTAAAGCACAGCATCACAGATGGACACAGGAGAGATGTTGAGGACAAGGGGCAGAAAGAGAATGGCCAATGTTCAGAAAGATCAGCACGAGGAACAGGAAGGGCCTGTAAGAAATGTAGGGGTGAGACTAATAAAACACTGAAAGAGATGACTGGTTAATGATGACTACAGTGTTCTGTCACATTGCAGGAGACCGTTCTAGAGAAACAAAACTCTACAACTCCAAAATCAAAACTGTCAGACCTCTTAAAACGAAAAGGGAACTCAAACACTGGGCAAGGTTTTCACACAGCAACCGAGACCATCTATAAAACATGGTAAGGAGGAAGGTAATACACGATTCTAGGAGCACACACCTCACCTTTTCACCCTGTTCTGTATTTTACCATGTATGAGTTAACTGATTAGCAGTATCAGTTTATGGATGAGAAGGCAAAAATGGAGGTGGGAGGACAGACTACTCTGAACAGGTTTTTAACATGAGGAAAAAGTAATTCTTACTCTACTCCATCTCAAGACAAACTGAGAGCACATCTATGCTGCAGTGCCAAACAGCCTAGGACTCCATAGGGGCTATTTTACAATGCAGGGTAAAACAGCACAAAGTGTCATAAAGCCATTAGTCCTAAGCTGTTACGTAAGGTCATTTAGACATTTTCATATTCCTCTGCTATAGGTATCTCAGGGATCATTATATTTCTCTGATGTAGCACCACAGGCACAGTCTAAATCTTGATTTATTCATGTGAAAACAAAGAGATGTTGTTAATGACCAAATAAGGCTGCCTCACATGGCCACTTAAAAAACCCAAACAACTAAATCTGATGGTACAAATAAAAAAAGAACATTTGCAAACTTCCTTGTTCCAGAAGTGTGAATCTATCCTTTGACTCCCTGAGAGAGACTCTTCTTTCCCGGAGACCTCCATGGCACTCAAGAATTGCAGCACCTCTAAAAGCCTGTTCTCAAAAGATGAGGAGCTAGATGTGGTTTTTGTTAAGCGCTGAGCTAAAAGTTATCTGGTATGAACCAGATTCCTCTTTGTGTGCTAGTTCCTAAAACATCAGGAAATGAGATTTAACCACTCTCCTGCATGCGAAAAGGAGAACTCCCTCCCCCAGAATTTATGCTATTTTTAAGTAATTATTATGAATGTACAGATGAAAAACAATTCTCATTTCAGACCTCTGCAAGTTGTTTTCCTGTAACAGGACTTTTACCTACCCTGAAAATCTGATTTATTGGAGTCAACAACACTTCCATCTATTGTTTCCAACATGATTAAAAATTCATCCCTTCTCTTTAATCCTTTCTTTCATTTCCATACTCTTACATAGTTATCCTTCATCCTTAAAGTCACTCTTGACAGCATCAATACAAATTTTCTGAAGGTTTTGGTATTTGAAATAACTTTGATTTCCACACACCTGACAAGTCAAACCCCACTGCATTTACTCTCTCTCTGATGTCGATACTGTTTAAAATATTCAATAGTAAAATTTGGAAATCAATAAAATAAATCTGTGACAATTTGATAGCAAAAAACCACACACATATGCTATTTCACTTCTCCAAGAATCTGCTAATTAGAAAGATAAATCTTGATTTTGTTTCTACATTCTTGTACATATTATAGCAAAAATTAGTATCTCATTTCTGAAGAAGCTATAACTCAATGTTATTGATCTAATACTGTTTAGTTATTTATAAGCAGCAGCACAGCACTTTAGTTGCAACTAAAAACTACTTTATCTTTAAAACACGAACAAAATATCGAAAAGTATCTACAAATCAAGAAAGCAAACAAGCTACTGCATTGTTTTAATGTTTTGACCAAAACAGATGTATGACAGAAATACCTCACCTAACCCTAGAAAAAGAAAAAGCAAAGAACAGATTGTCCTTTCCACCTGTGTTGGCTATGGACAAAAACCCCAAAACATCAACAAACCACCAAACCCAGCCTCATTCCTGTTGGGGCCACACAATGAAAAGGAGCATCACATCTTTGACAACGTGAACTCCTCAGTGCACCAGTTTTCCTGGATGCCTTCTGGAGCACCGGTGTCCACACACCAGTGCCCAGCTCCTCTGCGGTGCACGAGCACTGCAGTGCAGCCCAGTCCATCAGGTACACGGCCTGTCATATGGATCCTATCACACCAACACGGATCCAGCAGGAACAGGAGAGCCTTTGTGTGCACAGTACACTCAGTTATTATTTCTGGCTCCCATCTGGCCTGTTACTTTGCCTCACAGGAGCACAACAGCTGGACTGGCAGCAAGCAAGCCCCCACAGCTGACACCTCCCACTATGTCAATGCATGAGCAGGCAGGAGGGTGAGGATGCTGCTTCTACATTAATGCACCCAATGAGAGGAATAACCACTAAGTTCCAAACCCAGAATCCAGCCTCAGTACTATGAGAGGTAGGCTATCCTTTTTCATTCTTTCTCCTTCCCTTCAAAGAAACATCAACAAAGTATTCCTAGGGCAGCATTTCAATGGAAGACATTCGTTAAAAACTTCATCCCTTTACACTTATGTGTGACTGAAGGTCCATAAAACTAATGCAACATGTATGTTCTGGGAAAAGTAGAGAACTTCTTCTTTCACCACATTCTCTGAATCCTATTCCAGGAGAGACAGTTTACTTCAGATTGCTCTGAATTTTAAGGATAAGCAATAAAACTGCTCTGAGGAGCTACATTACCACAGCCCAGTAGCTGCAGCATTTCTGTGATCTTCTCATTTCAACAATGATGGAGAACCAAACGCTAAAATCAAAACCAAAGAGCAACAAAACCAACCAATAATTCTTTGGACATTTCCTTGCACAACTACTGGTCCTGGTCTGACTAAATCACTTGACTTACAGTGCTTGCTACTAAGGAAACGATCTGGAACTTACATTAGCATTGCTCACAATACAAGCCTACAACCCAAATGATTTGGACTAGCTGAAGAGTAAAAAAGAGCCCTCCCTTAAAAGAGTTTTCAAGTTAAAAAAGAGCTATTCACATTTAAGAATGTAGGCACCGATGGCACAAAAGATTTGCCAACAAATACGCTGTCAGGCTGGGAACACAACTCCAGTCAAGTAATTCCATACTAATTCTGAATTCTTTTCTTAAGATATTATGGTCAGAATTTAAAATGAGAAGGCAGAGCCAAAAAATTTAGAGATTTGCTTCAAGTACCTTTTGCAATCTCAAAGGAAATTTTGTTACAGAAGGGATGTTATAGCATCTTCAGATGGCATAAACAGTCTTGTATAATAAACCCATGCTTGCTGTATGCAGCCACCCCTTCCAATCAACAAATAGGAGTACCAACTCTTGCTGCACGTGACACCTGCAATGGCTTCTACCCTTGGTTATCATCTCACAGTTTTGTAAAAAGTAAGGTTAAGATGACAGACTTTGTTTCTAAATTTCCCTCTGCCATTGGCTAAATAACAAGACTGTGGCCAGTTCTTCTAACTTGTTTGTTTTTAAAAACTGGAGTGCATCAGTGAAGCTCAGCATAGTTCTCATACATGGCACTAGCCTACCCAGCAACACCAAGGCCAAACTGAACCCTCCCTTGCAGCAATAGTTTTATGAAATGTATTCCCAATGTCTGTATTTTTTAATACCTTTGTAACATGTAACAATCTTCACATTTAAGTGAGAGCTGTACATCTGTACATGCATACTTTCTAGAACAGCCAACAGTTAGAAGCTATTTCAAAACCAGCCCTGCACATGAATTGTTGCTCTCTTCCTGTCTCCTACACTATGCAACCATGAAACAACACTCGTGACAGTCTGTACACAACACAAACCTCTTTAAAGGATGCATGGAAGTTCCATCAGAATTTCCTCCTGCCCCACTATATGCCTATAACAATATATAAACAGGGTATTTTCAGATGAAGTTGAACTGAAGTTCAAAAGTACCTGAGTGACTTTGATGAGCCAGTACGTATTTCATGAAGCCCTGTTCCTGCCCAAACACAAGGACCACTGTAAGGACACAAAGCTTTATGAAACCTCTCTCAGCTCTAACCTCATGAGCAGTTGCAGATGATTTGTTTTGTTGTGGTTTTTTGACTAGTTTTCAAAACCATCAAAATGAAACAATATCATGGCATGTCTTCTTTCCCCAGAAATTTACTATTGGTTCTAGGCCAGTAGCCATACTGAGAACCTTTAATTATCTGAATCAATATTTTGTTAGAAATATGCCTAATGTGTAGCAGGTGAAACATTCTCATATCTGTAGCGGGTACTGCTATGAGTACGTACATTTATTCCTAGGTATCAATGAGACCTTTTCAGAATATATAAGTGTATCAATAAAATACCAACTCAAAAGGTTTCTAAACAGTCATGTTATTACATGTCTAGGTATGCTAAAAATGGGTTTAGGCTCTAAAAGTGCTGGCCCCACTGCTGGGTGCCTGTAAAGCCCTGACAACAACATGTGGGTCTGCAATAAAGTAGTGAGGAACTAGCCCTCTTCGCTTCCTTTCCAAAATAAAGCAAAAAAAGGCATCAAGGGGAATAGAAAAGTCAAGCCTGAAAAGAAAACGAATTTGGTCAAAAATCTTGTAATTAATTTCCAACCTTTCCTCAGATTTTACTAATTTCACTGCTCAGTCTTGTATTTTGATTCTTCCTTCCCATCTGTTCAAACCACGGGAGGTGGAAAAATGTCTTCTTAACTTAGGATTTCACTGTTAAGCAAGGAGAAAAAAAAGTAGTCTGTGTTTTCTGTAAAAGGTAGAAAGCTGAAAAACTAGAGATGATTCCCCTGAAAGTCTGCAATAATCTCTCTACACTATAATTTTAGCCAGAATTTCAGAAAGAGGAGACATACAGTATTTCCTCTGCCAGTTGTAAACACTGATCCAAAACTTTACAGGAAATTTGAATGACCTTTGAAGTCACAGCACTAATCTAATCCTAAACTGTTTTCTTAAAACCAGAAGCAGATGTACATTTAGGACTCCTCCTGGCTGACACTATACTGAGTCTACCCACCTTTCAAATCATGGCCTACTTAAAAATAATGTATCACCATGCATCAGCAGCTTAATAAGTGTCCTAGACCAGAGCAACGGATATTTGAAAACAAAAAAAAAAAAAAAAAAAGATTTTCCTTTCAAGCAGCAAAAAAACCCCTCGAACCCAAACCCTCAACCAACCAAGAACAAAATCCAAATTTATGACTCTAATACTGTAGTTGAAAAACAAACAAACAAGAAAAAAACCTCCAAAATCAAAACCAGTAAAGTTTTCATTTTTATACTAGTTTTGTTTTGTTTCATTATTAGGTGACACCCTTTACACTCTTCACTCCTCCCCACCCCGCAATTTCATGGATTGGACTTTGTGGACACAAAGAAAAAGTTACTTTAGCCATGTGAGCTCAGTAGCATGAAACAAATTGTTTAGAAGTAAAACAAGCTTTCCAATCTCAACTGTCATTTTGTGTAATGCATTGCTCACACTTAGTGAACATGAAAGTCAACATACACCTGCCTACTTGCAGGAATTTCAAAAGAAAACAGTAAATTTGATTCACATTCTCTAACACGCCACAGAAAGCTGTGTCTACAGATGTGGTTGTTCTTATTAAGTACTTTAAGCTTTCTGGTTGTCAATTTGCTCAAAATGACATGTAAGAAAACATACCTCAACACCACCTAGCTGCCCATGGTAATTCCCATACCACCCATGGGGTTTTTGGCAATGAGGGGGGTGGCATCAGGAGAAGGGCTGTAAATATTTTCCTATTCACTCCTTAGAAAGACCCTCTCTCCCACTTTTGCCCTAACAAAAGATTCAAGCAAGCCTTAATTTATACATCTCTTGGATGGACAATAGCCCACAGGGAGAATGAAGCTGAAGCAGCATGAGGTAAATCTATTTATTCCTTAGCTTTCTCTAGCATTCCTGACTGAAAAGCTTACATTATATTAGTGTTACATACCACCAGTTAGTTTAAATAAAACATATGCATTTAAATTTTCCATTGATCCTGTCACTTCAAAGGCAGTTTTCCCCCCTTCCTAAAAGAAAACAGCAGGAGAGGGAAAACCCACCATCAAACATGCCTGAGAATGTGAACTAATGAGACTCTCTATTTAAAGATTCTTGTTGCTTCAAGCCCAGCTGAAAACAGCTGGTTTACATTTTTTATTTGAATTCCCAATGGATAGTGAAAAAGGATACATAAAATATTTGCTGTTATTCTTATAGCATTGTAGCAGTGTCAGGCAATATGAAAGTGGGCCTATGTTTTGATGATAACATGGTATCACGTACCAAGAAAATTTGTATTTTTGTTACAGTCTGAACATCTGATTAATGTTTACAAGATCACAGGCAGTGTTATCTTAAAAACACTGATTTCAGATGAGCAGGTGTTCACAGGCATCACACACCTGAAGAGATCCCAGTAAGACAGAACCAAACAGGTAAAATCTGCTTCTATCTCAATTTGGGCTGCCTATAAAGCAGTTTTGACAACCTAAACCTTAAACACGGAAGCTGCTAACAAAAGTATTATGTTACAAATTGCAAGGTATGTTTCCTTGTAAACAAAAAAAATCTTAAAGAAGCTAACATCTCAACACCTCAGCTACACAACATACATAAATTTAGACTACTAGTCAAGGACTTTCCTGCTGTTTGACAGAAACCTTATGTTATAGTAAAAAAACCTCAACCACAATACTTTACCATTTTATACAGGAAGGGTGGCTGCTCTGTATGACATGAAAGATCAAACTGATGCCTATAAGCAACCTGCAAATGATTCCATATCCTGGTCATGTCATTGATGAAGACAAGTCAACACCACTTCAGTATAGCAGTCCAAATTGTTAATAATTACAACTTAACTAAGGTGTTCCAATTACACCTTACATATTTTCATAATGAACACATTTACTAAAATATTGGGATGGCAATGGAATGTTTTGTCAGTTCCTAGTCAAATGTAAAGAAATCACACACCAAGTGTTCTGGAAACAGATGAAGTTAGTTCATGCTATACCTAGAATATTTTTTTGACGTTCAGTGTTGAAATAATCTTTTTCTTTTCTGCAGAGAAGTCCTAACCAATACTTACCATTTGATGTCTTCTGTAGTTCTGCTTTCAAATGTTCAACTTCCTCCTTCAACTTTTCCTGAGTTGCATCTGCTGACTCTTTCTTTTTACCATCTCCTTTTCCACTCAAGGCCTATTAAAAACCACAGTTGCTACAATTAGTTTTATTTTCATTAGCCTGATATTAATGCAAAATATCCGGAGAATGTCAGCCCTGATCTTGCAAAGCATTAGGTTTTACCAAATGTTAACCTGATACAGGCAGATAGTCATTCTAGAAAAAAATCCTCCCAAATTAGAAACAAAAACCAGAAAATAAGCTCAGTGTTTTAGGTAACAGTATGCTTGTAACAGGAATGGCATTATTGCCTGTGTAAGAGTGCTTTGCATGTCTGCATCAAGAGTACAACTTTCATTTAGGTTACAAATGGATTTTTCAGAAGATACACACTGGGACTGTCAGTGACAGGACACTGCCATGTTTATGTGCAACTGGTTCTAATAATTTATTCTAATTCTCTCCTTGTAAGTTTGCAGCTACTTAAATCTTCAGAATAGTTCCAACATCCAGATTAGATTTCCAGAGAAATTCAAGACAAAAACTAGGAAAGGATTCAGGAAGAGCCCTGTAAACACTGGATACAAGAACAATATATTTCCTGTACTCTAAAAGTGTTGGCACTACTATACTTATGCACACTCTTAAGCTGTAAGATTAGATCCTGTAACAAGACCCTTTTCTCATTAAGTTTCTACTATCTAACCACACATCATCGCTGTAATAGCAAAAAATGTGGTAAACACTTAACAGGAAAAAGAACAGTAAAACAACTGAGACAAACAGCTGTTAGGTGAACTAGCAAAGCTTACCAGGCACAGGCAGGCAGAAAGGGGAAAGATTAATTTAGGAAGAAGAAAAAGAACTTTTTAAAAAAGAATGGTAAACAATCCAAGGAAAAGAGCTGAAAAAAATTTTCCAGAAGTTATTTAATCAAAGAGCTGAGATGACATTTAACTGCTGGTAACAAAATCATAGCAAATTGTCTTCTTTGCTTTGGGCTCACTTCTTTCTATTAATATGCAAGTAGCTATTTCTGTAAACTTTTATCTTAAGTCCTGTGCTCCATGGAACCGCTGAGCAGGTGACAGTGCAGACCTTGCACACCAGAGCAAACTCACAGTATTTATACTTGCAGCCAGTGCCTTATTTGCAATTGCTCTCACTTCTCTCCAACGGTGGAATGAAGCACACTTGTAAATCAACACAAATGCAGGGGCCAAGCCACAGAGAAACCTAAGCCATAGGATGTCTATAAAGTTAACATATTCCAATCCTTAACACTTCCCACGTCCATCACAATGGACATCCAGCCACAGCATGTTGCCTGTACCTGTGGCTACCCGTGTTTTTGCAAACCATGCAATCAAACACACAAATCAAAACAGACAGGAGTACAGTTTCCAATTTCTGGCTATCACTTACAAGTGGCTAAGAGAATGTGTTGCTAAGAGAACGTGAAAGCAGAACAAAAAAGAGGACTTTTGGCAAAATCCCAACAGGACAGAGAAGAAAAAAAAAACGTACCCGTAGGCAGTAAAGAAACAAATGCCATGGCTGAGGGAAGGAATTTGGATCATTTTGACAAAATACCAAATCCCAAAATTTTGGAATCATTTTATACTTGGGAAACACCTAACACAGACTAGTGATCCTTGTTTTATAACACCTCTCAAACAACTAGTTTTTTTGTATCCCTTGTCGTACTTTTTGTCCAGAGTCTTCGCAGGAAGGGTTATTACAAAAAAATTACAGTGCCAGTAACCATAGACACTGCTTTAGACAAACTGGAATGAAACCTGTACACCTGCAGGGAATTTTGTTTTGACAATGTGCTGGATTCTAGAAGTCTTCATATGTCTAGATGTCTGAACTCTAGCTTATGGTTCAGTCTCTTCAAACAGAAGTCAAACTCATCGGTTACAAGAAAAGATTTCATACATTTATCTTGATCATCTTTGATGACTTTCCTTCCTGAATACAGTTATATATATATATACAGAACCACAGCTTAATCATTCTTCACACAAAAGCAACATCTATTTGGTCTGCAGATGATCCTTTTAAATAAGAAATTTTTGGTAGTATTCTCATTAATACTACAACAGTGTCCTACTAAGAAAGGGAAGTATTACAAAATTGGCTGACCTACCATAAAAAGATACAAGAATACAAAATACATTAAATACAAAGATTAATTTTACAAGTTAGAAAATACACTTCAGGACTGGAGAAAATCCTATTAAGAAGAAACAGTCAGTATGAAAACAGTTATATAGTAGGATTTTTCATCCTGGACTGTTACAGCCTTGACCTAAACAGGCAATTGTTTGGGATAAAAGGAATAAAATTATTGTCCCCCTCTACTTTGTTAAGACTAAGTTCAGAGAGGTATATTAAGAAACTATTACTACTTGGATGAAATCTGTACTGGAAAGACAGAACTTCATTTATTTGATTTCCTTTGTTAATAAAATGCTACTGTAATTTGTTTCCAGTATTCTGAATTACATCTCGTAAAAATATTTTTATTTATTTTTCTTCTAGTTAAGAAAAAAAATGAGCAAACATTCTGTAGCAAACCATCCTCAGAGAATGTTGTACTAACTACTTGCTGTATAAGAAAGTTACTGAAGAAGCTCAGAGATACCTCCTGCAGCCTTTCATTCTCGGCCATGTATTTTTTGGCTGCTTCAGTAGCATCATTTACTTGTGTTTCCAGAGCTGCATGAGATGCCATCTCTTTTGCCAACTGAGTAAGAAGGGTAACAGTACGTCTCAATACACTGGTGAAGAAAAACAGTGAACAGAACTGTAATTTACAGCACAAATAATAAAAAAACCCAAACCACAAGCAAAAACCAAAACAATAAAAATCAAATCAAACAAAAAATCCAACACACCGAAACAAGCCCTTTTCTCTCTCTGCATTAGATGTAAAAATAAAACCCGAACAGGTATGTTTACACACGTTAAGGGAAACACCCAGGCTCACTGATGACAAATAACAGTAATGGGAGAGACTGAAAACATTTTCATCCATTAACATTCTGATTTTTACTTGATGCAGTAAAATCCTCCTCCTCCCCTAAATACCCACAGTCATTAAGGGGTCAGAGACCTGATTGCTTAAAGGCTGTTTAAATACTGTATTTTTAACAGGATTGATCTCCAAATGCAAGAGCCAAACAACATGTTATGGTAATGAGTACAGTGAAAAAAACCAAAACACACATGACTTCATAAACAGCCTTGCAAGAATAAAATTAGCAATGTGAGCATATTAATCTCCAAAGTACTGTCAGTACAATCAAACCAGAACATGTATGGGTGTTGGCACTCACATGGCACCTCAATTCTAAGCTTTGCAAATACCTCCTTTGATTTGATCTAGTGATTGCTTCTTTGCATCACTACTTTCATTATTCAAGTCTTTCAAATGTTGCTGAATCAAGGCAACATAACACTGAACTAAATGAATGCCTATCATATAACTATGCAACTGCTCTTCAAAGACATTTGAAAACCCAAGTAGTTGGCTTTCTCATAAGTGGAAGAGTATTAATAGACCTTTTCAAGTTAAACCTCCCTCCACCCCTTTGCTTTTTCACTGAAAGCTCCTTTTCTTACTTTTTTGGGGGTAATAAAAAAGTTAAGGTTCCCATGCCAATACTTTTTCATAGGTTAGCAAGTTTTACTATTGCTTATTAACTTACAGATGCAGGAGTCATTAAAACATCATAACTAAAAGAGAATCACAGAATCATGCTGGTCAAAAGAGGCTTCTATCCCATCCAAAGTAGGGGCAGGTTGAGCAGATTGCTCAGAGACTTGTCCAGTTGAGTCCCAACCACCTTCAGTGATGGGAGATTCCACCATGCTTCAGGGTCCTTGTTCCACTGCTTAACCACTCTTGGCAGTAGCAGTACTTTTCTACCACAAGTCAGAACATCTCAGGTTCTGTTACCTCTTGTCACTCCTTTTTGGATCCACTGAGATGAACTGGATCCATCTTTTCTACTACTAGACAGACATAGAAACCAGTAAGATTTTCCCTTCAAAGTCTCTTTTCTGGCTGAAAGCCAAGCTCCTTCATCATCTCCTCATAGGTCACGTATTTCAGCCTCCAACTTTATCTGTACCTCACTGCAGTACTCCAGTATTTTGGGGAATTAAAACTGGACACAGTCGTGCAGCTGCAGCACCACACGTGTCTTGACCTGCTGGCTACATCCTTGCTGTCACAGCTCAATACACAACTGGCTGTCTATCAGGATCCCCAGGTTCTTTCCTGCAAAACTGCTTCCTACCCATCCATGCTGGGTCCCCAGCCAAGATGCTGTATATGATTATCCTGTAAAATGTCGGACTTCACATTTGTCTTTTGAGCTTCATGAGATTTCTGTCAGCACATTTCTTCAGCCTTTCTGGCTCCCTTTGAAAAGCAGCACTGCTCTCCAAGGTGTCAACCACTCTGATTTGGTACCACGAGCAGCTGGCTGAGAGCACATTCAATCCTATCACCCATGTTGTTAACAAGGACATGAAACAATATTGAGCTGAGTACCAGTCCCTGAGGGGTACCAACTGAAATTCACATCATTATTATCCTTTGAGCCCAAAGGTCCAGGGAATTTTCCACCTGCTTTTTTCTCCATTTCTCCAGCCTGTGTCCCCCCACAGGTAGGCTATCAGGATACTAAAAGACACTATGTCAAAGGCCTTGCAAAAAGGATATTCTGTTCTTTATCCACACAGCCATACATCTCAATGCAGAAGGCAACAGTGATGGTCAAGCATCATCTTCCGTAAGTAAGTCTGTGATGGCTGTTCCAAGTCATCCTGTCCTTCATGTCCTTGAAGATGTCTTTGAGTAAGATTTCTTCATAACCTTTCCAGGGAGGCCAGTCTCTAGTTTCCTACATCCTGTTTTTTGTCCTTCTTGAAGACAGGTGCAATGTTTGCCTTCTTGCAGTCACCAGGATTCTCCCCAGAACTGTGATCTTCTGCAGTAAGCCTTGCAATGACATTGGCCAACTCTGTCTAGGATGCCACAAACTTTTCTATGCCCAACTGGCCTATGCACTCCCCAGCTGCATCTCCCACTACTGGGGGCAATGTTACATTCCCTGCTGACTCTCCCAGAAGGCTCAGAGAACTGGGAGGCCAAACAGCAGAACTTATCAATAGAAACAGTGCAATGTAAGGTCGATAGTGAGACACCCAATGCCTCAATCTTTTCCAAATCCTCTGTCATTTGGTCCCCTGCCTCTGTGAGCAGTGGGCTCATGTTTTCTTGAGGTTTTCTTTAGTTTTCAGCTCCTTTCATCCCCCTCTGGTTCAGCACGGACTAACAGAGGGCCAGGTCAGACTAGCAGATGGGTGTCTCTGTCCTACCCTGGGGATAGTCTCTACTGTCTATGACCCTCCTCTTTGCTGTGCAGTTTGCAGATGAGGGCTCAGCTGGCCCCAGTATCTCCACTGATAGGTAATTTTCCTCACCTGTACCTAATGCTCTGCAATCGCTGAACCCCACAACTATGGTTTTCTTTCCAGAAGTGACAAGCTCCTAGCCTCCTCCGTTTTATGCATCTCCATTTATCACTCTTGTGGAATTCTCCTATTGGTTGATGTGCTAACATGAACCAAAACTGACACAAAGAACGAACTAGGGGCATCCAATTACCCATTCACACTAGATGGGGTCTCAAGTTGGTTGGGTGATGGTGTAGCAGTGCAGGATAAGGAAACCCATGGTACACTTTCCCCCCGCTTCTCTGAGAGACATTATGCCTGTTTCACAGATAAGCAAAACAGCTCTAATAAGAAAAGTCCTTTGATCTAGCACTACTGGAGGAGTGCTTATTTCTCCTAAATCTTGGTGAAAGGCCAGTAGCTCAACAAAACCCTCAAGCAAACCTCTTCAAGAGCTGAGTTTTAATACAAAATAAAATCTGCTGGGGCCACTTGACAGGTTTTCTTCCTTGGATGTTGAATGTGAGTAGGATCCTGAGAGACCAGCTTCCAATTCTTGCTTAGGACACAATCCAGTGATTCCTCTTGGAGCAGAGATTAAAAACATATTTGTGCATATTTACTTAACCTTTCTGTAGGAAGACAAAGAACATGATGCATTCCTACCACTATTGTGCAAGGCGACAGCCACATTTGTTTTATCCAAAGCTTTTCGGCTCAAGCTTCATATTAATTTTTCCTTGACACTTCCTTATGCTCAATGTTCTGCTAAAATGGCCAGAAATCACTCTAAGGCGAAGAAGTTTGTTGTCTTTGTGATTTTCTTGTTCTGTGTTCCTCTTGAGTACTGAGGCAATGTCAAGCAGCTCACTGAAGGAACTCCTAAGAGGACCAACACTCCTTGTCCAGTCACCACAAAAAGGTACAAATAGGAAATCATCAGACCAACATGTCTTAACAAACAACATGTTTGTTCACATTATCAGTGTCCAGTGACTTCATGTGCTCCCTGCCCAGCTGGTAAGATCTGCAGGTTGTTGTAGCTACTAACTCACAGGTAGTCTTGGCTGCTGCACGTGGGCAGTACAGAACTGCCCTTTCCTGTACCCTGTTTTATTAGCTGTATTTAAACATCCCGAAAGAGATACCAGACATAGGATCATAATGTCGTAGTAGGCAAGCTGCCACAAAGCGTTTGATCTGAAATACATTTGAAACTTTCTTTGAAACCTGGAATATTATCCTACAGTTCTTAACTTCAAGCTTGAGACAAAGTGGCTCAGGTCAGGCTCAAGCTTTGCTTCTTAACACAACAGGGTGCAATGACACCGGCTTGCAAAATATCAGTATTTTTTAAACAATACTTTAGTTTTTGAGGGTTTTTTAATTCCAATTTTCCATGTGCAAAACAAAGGGTGTAAATTTAAGGAAGGAAATGAGTATTCCCCAAAGAAACTTCTGCAAAATACATGTTTTCTCCAGCATTCAAAATGTTTCTCTCCATGTGTTGCTCACATATCCTTCTAATCTCCAAACATTTGTAAGGTGTTATTTTCCCTGATCTTACTTGCCTTGTAGCCAACCTGGTCACACTTAATTCTTTAATCTCCTGAAATTTGCCTTCTGATCTTTACTTTACAATTACTTTGTGCAATAGCTCCTGTAATAAACATACTATGTAAACACTAGAAACATGTTATACTTACAGCCAAAGGAATAAGGAAAAACCTGAGAGATACAGGTTTCTTTGTGAACGAAAGAGTTTCATCTGAATATGATCAAAGGCACTGGTGTTGACATTTGCAACCTTTTCATTCACATGAACAGATGAGTATTTCCTGACTTCTCTAACAGCATCTGCAAACAAAAACAGTGTGTTCTTATTCACATCTGTGGGTGTGCATGCATGTGAAACCAGACTTAGTACTAGAAATACGTATTTGGACTTTCTGCTCAGCAAACAGTAATAGGACAAACAGTGAGATCAGTTATGTTATCCATACATTTTAAAGATTGGTCTTGATAAATCATGAAGTGCTCTACCACATTCCCAGAAATACGAAAAACCATTGCCCAAAATATGCTCGAATAGGTTATTTCAAACATGTGTACCCAGCCACAGGGGATCAGGCCAAAATAACTCACTTTACAGATGTTAACCAAAGACCCTACGGTGTCAAAATGTCACTGCTGACAACTGAGCTAACATTGCCCAGTGGACATACAGTGAGAAAAGAGAAAGAGAAGTGAAAAGAAGCAGTATTTTCTCAAGTATTCGCTTTGCACAGAGTTTGTTAGATACGCATGTGTTTTAGTAGTGACAGAAGTGTCTACTTTATGCTTCAATCACAGAGGGAGAAAATTATTCTTTAACATCCATCAAAATAGGAAGGCTGTAGTAACACAGCAGTAGTAACACCAGTAGTAACTACTAACTGTAATAACATCATAAAAAGAATGAAGGAGGAAAGCTACACCTCAGCTTTCTTTCATCTGCCTTTCATACATGTTTCAGCTTCCTTTCATCCATCACATACTCCTGATAGTTCTGCAAAAGGGCTAGTACACTGCAAACACCTCTCAAAGGACAAGATAATTAATTAGGACTTACATCCACATAAACCCCAAACCCGATCTCGTTAAGAGTTCGTCTTTAAACTTAAGGTCATAAGACATTCCTACAACCAATACAGCACCTTAAATCTCCTCCTGCACATCAACAAATATATACATTTCATGACATGTCATCAGCTCTTGCAGAATATTTTGGCCAGATGTTACTGAATTGCTGTTGCATTTGTCTAAGCAGGTAAAATCAATTCCAAAGAAAAGTAAATGTGATTATCATCACTTATGACTGTCTCTTTCATATGCCTAAGTTATTTAGATGGTAAAAAACCCCTGAAGTGAAGCTTCAAACAATGCATCGAAGACTAGGAGCAAACAAATGCATGTCCCTGTGCTACAGCAAGAGTCTAGGCCTGCAGTAACCTATCACTTTATGCTGTGGGGCAGGTATCTCATCACTGCTTCCCTTTAGCCCAATCCTATCTTTTCACAAAGTCAATGACCATCACCATCTCAAAAACAAACTTCGGTCAAAGTTTTCAACAGCAGTTCAAGAGAGTAAATAAAATACATTAGTTCCCAATCTTAAATAATTTACTGAAGATCTACTTTTAAGGATAATACTAAACATAATCTTAAAAAATAATAAAAAAGTTCATCTGCATTTCTGGTACTTTAAATATTAAGAATATAGTACTGTAGCCTACTCTGACATTGTTATATACATGTGCATCTGTACAAATAGGAAAAATTTAAGTGCATCTGTATGTTTCCCTCGGCGGAAAATAAAACCATGCACTTTTTCTTTCTATTTCAAGTACCTTGGAATTAAGTACCATGTATATTCTAAGGCACTGGAAACACTTATCCATGAAGAACTACTTAATATCCCTGGAACACAGGAGAACTGTTTTCATCACTGAAATACAGGAGATGCTTACCACACAATGCAGTCAGGACAGACATTAAATTAAATCAGTCAGGCATATGGTAACCATTAAAGCTTTACTCTTACTTCATAGGCCTTAGGATCTACTCATAACAAATGTAGCCAGCAGCTGGTTTGTATCTGTGCTCAGCAAAAGTATTCAAATAGCCCAGTGTTTTGATATATTCTGGTCTTCTATTTCAACAGCAGCCAAAAGAAAGAGTGCCATCTACTGCATGAGGTGCAGCTCAGCCAAATTCTGGTGTCAAACAAGTTCATTTACCTGTGTGAGAAAGGGAAACCAAGAAGCAGCCTAGACTGAGCTCCATTTTAACTTCTCATTCACTCAGTATATTACTATTGCATTTGGATTCCAAGCGTGGATGCAGTATTAGCCCTCTCCTCTTTCATTCCGTTGTATAACTTTTCAATAAATTAGCTGACTCACACCAGGCTTGAATCCTTTCCATTAATTTACTGATATAAATTCAATGTACCAGGTTTCTTTTACCCATTTGTTAAGACATTATCTAAAACTTACCAAGAAACAAGACGATCAACAGAACTATTATTGTAAGGAACATCTTGTTCCAAAATACTGCCATTTTGCTCCATAGAGGAAACATAAAAATCTTCTGCCATCTGTAAAATAGAATTGTGTTATTCAAAAATAATTAAGCACTAAAAGAAGAGCATTACAACCTCACAGAAGAGAGCCTTGTTATTGATAAGAGACTTGTGTAAGGTCTCTAAACAGCTCCTTTAATTGCAATATAATTTAGGTATACGTTAACTTTTCCAGTAATCCAATTTCTCTTTTTTTGTCGTTAATACAGGCAAAAACAGTTGGTTCAACTTGCAAATTTCTTGCATGATAGCAGGTACTCTGCAGATGTGTTTTATTTTAGCTTATACTTTGGCTAGCATTATGTTGTATTCAGTCCTGACTATAATAAGGGATGGGGTAAAGCTTGTAAAACCCATACCGTTATTTTTAATTTTTATCCACTAATACCTCTTGTTGCCAAATAAAATGAAAAGCTTCCAGAAATTCTCTATCACCGTTCTTCAGAAAGCTTATCTTTTACACTGATGAGTCTGCATAACTCTGAAGTACAAGGACTGTTATTACTTTCTAACTTGTAATGACAAGAAAAACAACAAGTCTTGTGTTCGTATTTTGTTAAGGGTTAAAACCTCTTTCCCAAGCACAAATTTGCTGGCTAGAGAAGCGACTTCTGGTGAGGGCCAATGGTGGTGAAGACCCTTTTTTTTAAAAAAACAATTAGTTGTTTATTTGATATTGTTGCGTAGAGGGCTGTGGCAGAAGTCACACTTGCAGCACAAACAACATCTGATGTGCTCAAATGAATTGAAAGAAGTGATAACAGAGCACCTACTTGTCCTTTGCTGCAGGTTAGAATCAGTGCTATGGTACAAACGAAATAACACCCAGTCATGCCATAGGGATGTAACACAGACATGCTACTCACCATCTGACTATATGAGGCAAAATTTCCTACTTTTGTTAAGACTATTTACACTTCCCAGAGACTGTTAAAATTTGTCCTCTCACAGCAGTTTCCAACCTACTATGAATTTAATTTAAATTAGACTGTAGCATCATCTCCTATGGTTCTTTCCAGTTTTCCGCTAGCAAGAATTAAAATGCTTTAGCACTGTGCACGTAAAAACCTCATTTAAGTCTTTTAATATAATCTGAATTCTTTATAGCAGACAGCCACAGTCTGTATCAAACACAAAGCTTACTTTAAGCTACAACTCAGACAAAGTCAACTCGCTAATTCTTTAAAAATGCAATTTTTCAAGCTCCATACTGACCGCCACTTAAGAAGTGATTCTTTGAGGTATGGCCTTAAATAAACTACACTGCCAAGTGATAATCAGGCTAAAAATATGGATCTCTTCACTGGAAAATCTTCCTGTGTTTTATTCTCACATTTATTTTTTCCTCTACAAGTATTGACATTCACATTTACTAAAACTCCACCTCCTTTTGGTGACAAAAGTCATATAAATACAATCCTTTCAAACTATAATACTAGCCACCATTTCAGACGTACTACACCTAGCAGAACAGATCTGTCTCTTTCTGCACTTGCATTTTTATACTGTCAATTTACTTGTTCCCCAGGAGTTTATAAACTTGTTAGCAAATTTGAAAAAAATTATTAAAAAAACATGCACACACAAGAGAGACAACGAATCTGTTTGAAGACTGACAAGTGAGTAAATCAAAACTTCCAAGAACAGCAGTTTCACACCTGTCAGTAACCACGTGTGCCTTACGGCTGACAGGACCAGCTCCCAGGGCACAGGCAGAGCTGCTGCCCTCTGATACTGTCACAGCAGCTAAATCGAGTTTTTAACCCCACAAGATTCCTGCAAGTTTTATTAAGAAGATAATTGCATATATCACATAAAGGATAAAGCGATTTCACTCTTTCAGAAACCACTGTTCAGAGGACTAGCTGTATGCTCCAAACAGAGCAAAAAATCTATCCTTTCCATATAATTAAAAGCACTGTGTTTAATGTTTGAATAAATTTTGGCAAAGCTGCACATTACAAATTAGCTTTTCAGCCTCAAACACTGGACTCTGTTTGCATCATAAGTGAAACATATTTCAATACTCCCAAAATATTCTACTTGTGTCATCAGCCTGCAGAAATTCTTGCAACTAGTTTCATCACATTAATAATCTGATGATTATGACTCCCATAATGCTCCTCTCCTCTTACATAGTTGCACTTTTGCTTAGAAAACATTAAGAAATACAACAACTCAACAGTCTATGTTGAAATGCTGAACTCCTTGCAAGTCAATTAGTAAAAAACTAGATGTTGAATTAGATTTTAGAAGAGTTTCAACTTCTCAGGCTGAGGAAACATGACTAATCATTGGTACCAGCTGTGGAGGAGCCAGTCATTTTCAAGACTCCTCCATAGGTTTAAGCAGCTAAATCCAGACTTTCCACAACAACTCGTATTCCTTAAGAGGACAGTAAAAGCTACATCATTCTAAACATATCTAAAGATGCAGGAAACAAACATGTAACAGTTTTTACAGAACACTGCTGAGACAGCAGCATTTTTAAGAAAAAAGCTTTAGAGTTTCATCCTGCTTGTTGTTTTGGGGGGCTGTGGGGTTTTTGTGGATTTGGTTCTTTTTTTAAAACTTCCTGGTATTCTGAAAAGAAATAATAAATGTGCTTCTCTTGCTTCCTGCAGAGAAATTAGCTTTATTTCCTGTTGAAAAATAACATTACCAAATTTGAAGAGCTACTTACAGGAAACAAGATAATGCTGTAAGTCAGGCCTTTGCACACATTAAGGGTAATAAATATATTTTGTATCTCTTACTATGTGCATTTATTTTACAAAAATTTTTTATTTTCTTAATGCTTGTGTTGTGGTCCAGAAGTAGTACTATTTTCTTAATCTATATATAAGTTGAGAGGCCTTTATTCCGGTAGTCCTGAACCTTCTGCTTCAAACTCAAGTTCGGATTTTTTTAAACAAGTTTGGATCACAAATTTCTTGCAGCCCTTACACATGCTACATGCAGCTTCCTTTGAATATCTAACAACTCTTATCTGTTCAGCACCCGCAATGCCTAGTGTACAACAAAACATGAAGTTGCACCTCACAAGTCTGACAAACAACTGCTGAAAAAACCACGCTCTCCTCTCATTTACTACTGCCAGATGCCTTCCTGTATGCTGCCTACTCCACAAGTCCGGGAGAGGCCGTCCCACCTGCTGAAGCAAAGCAGGGGACGCCTCTGGGGGCCCCGACCGCTGCTCTCGGATGAATCAGCACTGCGTAGAAAACGCAAAGCTCCTTAAAGAGGCTTGCGATTCTTGCAGCTCCTAATACTAAAGTCCCTAACAACATTCCTTCGGCTTTGTTCACAACTAGTTTAGGATGCAAGTAAAGCTCCGTGTTTATGAAAACAGAGGCGTCAAATAAACCCAAATGGGTGAGAAGAGCGAGCCGTGTTGCTCAGGACACCGAAGTCCTCCTACCTCAGCGGAGAGATGAACGGCAGGCAGAGCACGAGGATTACTCCGATTTCGCCGTACAGGAAGGCAGCCACTGCCGTCCACTGGAAAGTCATCTTCCCGGCGGCCTGCGGAGGAAGCGGCGGCTCAGGCGGGCGGCTCTGACTTCCCCTCCCGAACGGCACCCGGGACAGGGCGGTGGGGTCCGGGACAGCCCGGGGCCGCGCCGGCCCGGCGGGTAGGGCCCCAGGCAGAGCCCTGCGGGTTCCTCCCGCCCCCCAGCGCTGCCGCCGAGCCCCAGGGCCGCCTCATCCTCCCTCCCTCCCGCCCGGCCGGCCTTCGAACCTGGTCAGCGCCGGCAGCCCGCGGAGCTGATGGCGGCCAAGGGGCGGGAGCGGGGCCTCGCCGGCCGGGGCTGCGGAAGCGCGGGCTCGTCTGTCCCGCCGGCGCAGGGCGGGGCGGGCCGGGGCGCGGGCTGTCTGTGCGGGCACCGTGCCGCCTCCGCCCTGCCCGGGGGTGGGGGCCGGAACGGGGCTGAGTGACACGGCGGGGGCGGTGCGGAGCTGCCGCCGGCCCGGCCGGGGAAAGGCGCAGGCGGAGCGTGGGGGCTGCCGCCCGCCCCCGCCGCAGAGGGCGCGCGCGGCCCGGCCCCGCCCGGGCACACGTGCGGTGCCGCCTGCGGAGCGGGGGCTGGGAATGACGGCGGGCACGGACTTAGCGAGGGGCCGCGCCTCTGTGGGGAAACGCGTGGATCTACGCACTGAGAAAGGTTCAAATGAGTATTACCTTTTCTCCTGTCCAGGGAATGGTTGTAAGCATTTTGCTGTGGAATCCGGCTGTTATCATCCCACCGCTCCATGACTCGAATTTAATTGATTGGGGACTTAAATTCTGCTCTCCAACGTTTGAGTTTCTGAAGTTTCTGAAGTTCAGTCTCTAAAGTTCAAATACTGCGTGTGTCCATCCATTCCCTTCTCCATGTGTTACACTACATTAATGTATTACGACCCAATCGTTTTCTCAAGAAAAACAGGTCCAGTATAAAGACAGCACAAATAACAACCGAACAACAGTCTCAAACGGTGTCAGGCCTGTTTGGACCTCATTCATATGAATAAGAGGGTATTCCTTCAGAAAACCCTGTTCTCTCCTACTGTCCTGTGCAATGCCTTTTATCAGTGTACCAAGGCTCCAAGCAATTATTTCCATACCTTGGTACCCATATTCCCATTTCTTCACCATCTCTTTTGCTAGCCATGCAACTCTCCTTCTTTGCCCCTGCATGAGAAGGACATCCCCTGATCACTTCTCCTTGTTGGTCCTAACACATGCTGAGGTGCTGCCAGTGGAAGAGGTTACCTTGTCTACCTGGGCATCACTAGCACTCTTTGACACAACTACTTGCTTTGGGGAATTCTTTCCCAATTAAGTCCCATCAACATGAGACAGATAAAGTGCTGTGAAATAGTAGTTCTTTGTTACTCTAATCCATTGGAACTGACATGGGGTGGGAAGTTCTTGCATAAGCAGTTTTGAGCAGAGCTGTTTGCAGCTGCTCACAATCTGAAATTGTGTACTTAAAATTTCCCAGGTCTGCAGCCTGGGGATGGAGCCAGCGTGTCAACATTTTCCTAGCTGCTGCCAAGCAGTGTCTGGATGAAAGGTTACATCCCAAATAATTGTTTATGCGTAACAAATACTGGAGCGAGATATAAGCAGTCATTTCAATCCAATCTACACAGTAGGAACAGCCCGGGTTTAAGTAGGGTTTCTAACATGTTTTCATAAACATATTTAATTACCAGTATAGACAAAACATAACTTCTTACAATGTTCTGTTAAAATTACATTTTAGCTATTGGCCTACAGCCACTATACTTCACTGAAGTTGTTAAAACACTAATAAAGACTTTCCTTTAATTACAGAGCAGCTTCCATTTCTGAGCTGCTTACTCACCTTTTCAGCACTGTAAGCTGCTCTACCACTAGCACAGCCTCATACTGATAGGACTGTATTCACTCGACCCCACTGCCAGAGACTTGGTGTCTGCTTTTTCACTTCAGAGGCTTCATAAGATCTCAGAAAGACTCAGTGTGAGTGTGACTGCTGTGCACTTCCACTGCAGCTGATGCGTTTTCCCCACCAACCTATACGGAGAGCTGTGACAGCACAAGTCTACTTCCCATGGGAAAAATAAAAATAAGTTCATGTTTTGACTGAATTGTTTTCAAAACAGACAGAGTTCCGTCCAATCAGCCCTAGGGGGTGGATGACTTTGGCCAATCTCAGTGAACGGTCATTTTATATATAAAAGCTGTAATAAATAAAAAATTCCCTTCTCAGAAAATCTCTCGAGTACTTCTTGTTTCACATCGGCTCAACAGCGACAGAGAGCTGAAGAACAGAGAGGTCCCCTGCAAACATCTGCGAAACCTCTCTTCTCCTGTTGAGTGCACTCTGCTGCTCCTGGAAGGAATTCTAACTGAAGCTGTAGAAGGCTGGGTTGTTGATCTAAGGCTGTCTCTCATACTGATCCACCACATGATGAGTATGATGCCATACAATATATATAATGGCTGGCTGCTTTAGGGAAAAAGCTCACAAACCTTCAAATACTATTTAAAAGGAATATTTTCCTCTCCCATCAGCGAGGTGACAAAGTATTCAGAAGCAGAAATAGGAAATGCCTGTATATTAGCAGCTGGTTAGAGGACTGAAATCAGACTAATTCCCTTCTGAAACAAAAGGAAAGCTTAAACTTATTGTGTTCTATTTTGGCTTCTGTGACAGCTGTCTCATCATCACACACTGCTTTTCTCCAACCATCAACCCAAGAGACCTAAGAAATTTAGCAACAAGGAATAGAGAAAATGGGATTGTATAGGTTCTATGAGGGTGCTGGCATTATTGCAGCAGGGTAAAAGTTGCAAAACCACACAGGTATTATGAGAATATAGTACTGTTGTGCAGGGTGCTGTAACATAAAAAGCAGGATTAGTTACAGGAGGCAAAGAACCTAAAAGAGGACACAATGCTTTGTATCTTACCTTACTTGCTTTGCACTTACAATATTTAAAAACTAGAAAATAGAAAGACCGACCACCTGGTGATGTTACAAGTAACATATACAGGAGAAGGACTACATCCAGTGATTTTAAACTGGAAATTAGAGTTTTTCCATATTCAAATGGCTTATAAAGAGAAAAAATACCACTGTGAGTTGATAACTAACTCCTATCTTCAGCAGTTTATGTATATTGGAACAGTATGGTGTTTCAGGTATGGCTTTAACACTCCAACTTTGCAATTTATTTTGTGGAAACATAGTGAAGTATGTTCAGATGCATATAAAATTCAGAATGGAAGGCGTATGACCCATTTCACCCTTAAAAAGGGATTATGAACTTCCATTGACTTTTATGATGCATAAAAGGCCAGATCAAGCACTCCATAATTACTACCAATATTAACAGCAACCTAGGTCTTGTACTTCAGGCAGAAATCTCTGTGATTAATCTCACACAGGCACAACAACTGCTGCCTTCAAAATCAAGTACTCAGTTCCTAAATAGGTCAAGGTATTTCCAGTCCTCTAAAATTCAATTTTCTCATTACTACAGAAAAAATAAAGCAAGCCTTTAATTTGTGTTGATTATATATAATAAATAACTTTTTCTTCTCTGCTCTTTGTGGCTAATGGGACAGTTTGCTACATATAATAGCTGCTAGCCAAATCATAAAAATCTTAAGAAACTGGCAACAAAGGGCTTAGTTAATACATTCACAAATCCCTTTCTTCTACAATTCAGTTGTGTAGTTTGCTTCAGAGAAGGCTAGAGGCATTTTCAGAACTGAGGAGAACTGAGTTGCACCATAATTGGATGAACTTGATACTGGAAATTTGACAGTACAAAATATATAGTCATGCAGTCGGGAAGTAAGAACTTTTGCTTTATAACTGGGAGCTCATAATTTACATGATGAATTAAGGAAGTGTGAAGCATTAGTAGTATTAACTGCAGAAGACACTGCTGGGAATTTTCCTTGAATGCTATACAGAATTGTTCCCAATTAATGTCAAGAAAACATTACAATCCAGAAGAGTGAAAAAATAGTTGTCTGAAGGAATGGAGACACGCCAAAAATGATTGCAGAGATTGTCTCACTTAGCCCAGGAGAGCAAAGCATGTCTGTAGTTTTCCATTTGTTAGCACATCGGGAAGGTGATCAGATCAGAAGAGTTACGTAACTTTGCTGCCTTAAATAGTGAACTGAACTTGATGACTTGGGTCATGCCTTTCAAACATTTGTTCATATGCCTAAGTCAGACATATTCATTATGAAAAATGATCAAGTATTTTATGCTATTGCATTAAAAAAATTGTGACAATTTATGATACCTGAACTATGAAGAGATTTGGGAAGTAGCATCAAAAGCAACCTGCCCTCCTCCAGATTGCTGTATTAAAAAAAAAAAAAAAAGACAACTGCATACAAAACCAAGCAATTTATTTAGAAAATTTGGAACTATTCACATGTATATTCATAGAACAATCACAGTCAGAAAACTAGGCAATTTTTGGTATGAATTTCTGTGTAAACATATAAAGAAAACAAATTATTTGATTACAAATAATTGTACTGTACAGTCATGTGAAATTTCCCTTGCAGAACAAATGCAGCTGGTGTGTAATGTTATTATCTTGTTCTAATTTTCACTATTTCACTCCTATATAATGATTCAAAGCCAAGTGGCTGTCATGCTTTGATAAGCAACATGCCAGCAGGCAGAAAGGACTGCAAGAGTCCCACTGAGAGAATCTGTCAGCTTTTCTTTGACCTAAAAAGTTCTGGCTTGGTAGATGATAGGGGTTTAATCTTGCATACAATTATTCTACAGTAGATAAACAAAACTGAATTTAGTTAGATTGAACTTTGAAGTTCTTTAGATTCAGCTAAGTTTGTACTTAAACGATCTCTTTATTTTCCTTTTTTCTCTCTTCATTTTCCTTCTTCTTTCTTTCCATAATTGTTTATCTATTCTGTGTTTCTTTTGCAATAAGAAGTGTGGAATTTTTCTAAATAAGTTTAGAAAGTTTTAGGCTGTAAAAGGAACATCAAATTTAAAAGAGGGTAGTATTATGGGCTTTAAGTTATCTAAAGCAAAAGCTTCTGTAGTTGCTCCCTTTGTATTCTTTTGGTCTGAAATTACTGGCATTATTTATAAGTAGTCCTGATTTTAGGAGGTTTCATGTAAGAAAGGCCCTAGTTTTGCAATCATATTGCTGTAAGCAATTATGTGGTGAAAAACTAAATTACTGGGGCCTTACAATAATCAATCCTCTCTAGTGCATTATAAATAGAATTCCACATTTGTAGAATCTTGAATATTCTCTAGAGTGAAAAATGGAGATATAAAAATATAAAGTACCATCCTAATGATAATGTTTTGCTGTGTTGAAAATACACAACATATAAATGTGACTAAAAAGTAAGAACCCAATTAAAACTTTTACAATTTATCAACAATTCCAAAATATAAGCTTACATAGGACTAACATACTTTCATTTAGCACACACCATAATGGTCATTCAGATAATCTAGCACTGCTGAAGTACTTGATAAAACATTAAAAACCTTTTTTTCTTGTTTTGAAGTTATCCGCTCCATCATGTACATTAAGTGGTGGTGAAAACACGTAAAAGGAGTTCCATGCTCAAGAGCAATGTCAACCCAGTCCTGGATGCACTCAACAGGTGTCTCTTCGTATCCTGCAAACATAGCTGGATTTGCCAAGAGTCCTCTAGCCACCATTATACCTTCAAATTGGAAATTAAAGCAGTAAGTTACATTCTAGTTTAAATTTATGCTAAATCTTCTTGTAGATTTTGTATAGCACCCCTTAGGACAACCACCCAAAGCTTACAGACAGTAATGGGAGAATAACAGGGATGAGTATTACAGCTGTATCAGAGAAATCCACTGAACAAGGCAGACCTAGAGTAACTACAACACCTATCAACACATTCCAGAAACTTTCAAACAAAACACAGGTCACCGAAGCATTTCTTCCCTTCTTGTGAAACTGCAACTAAATAGTATTTTTATTTGCTACATACATGTATTGCCTTTACAACAGAAAATTACAATGGAAAGACACAAGAGGACCAATAATTTTCTGTGCAACTCAGTCTATTCACTGACCTTCTTCCAGTAAGAGATCAATGGCTCAATTAAGTAAATTTCAGGACTCCTGATCTGCAGTAAATCTTTCTGAACAAGCCAGTGTATTTGCAACTCTAATCCCATATTGTCAGATAAACCCATACAAGTTCTATTGTAATTTTTCTGTGATTAAGGGATTTAATCACAGAATTTAATCACAGTTTTCCTGCACTGTCAATATACAATCTAACACACTTAGTCTGTTCTTAGAAAATATGATGATCGAAAATGAAAAATTTCATTTGTCATTGTACATGACAGAAAAAACCAAATGCTTTGTAGTTTTGCTATTGAAGAAGGTCAGCTGGACTATGAGAACATTCTTTTGCATTATGCATTTTCTTTCTGCTCTGTACTTGGGGGGAAAGTCACTGTAAGCAGCACAGCAGTTTGGTTCAATTTCTGTCATTGCTTTTAAACAGCAACAGTGTCAGCAGAAACCTGCCATATGTACTGTTCTCTTTCCTGTTTTTCTCTAGCTGAAAGACACAAAGTCTATAGATACAGATTACCTGTTCAGAACATATACAAAATTTCCACATTGTCTTGAAACCACAGACAATTGCAGGAATCTACTGTGACTAAAAACTGCAGGGTAATCCTGCAAAAAATCTGCAACTTTTACCGCTGACATGAAAGTGCAGTGCCACACTGTGTCCTTGAAGTTAACCATCTGGCTTAACAATATATCCCTTTTTCACTGTGTTCTTAATATAAGAAATATGCTCCGAAGTGCAGGAAGTAGAGATTTCCAAGTGGAAGTTTACAGTTCTTTAAAAGATGATCAGCTCCATAAGGAGACAGAATGAATGTCTGAAGGTCCCCCTGAATTCCGCTACTGAGTGATGAGATAGCATAATTAATCACAGAGCTTTTGTAATTTGCCTCGGAAATAATTATTTGTGGCTTTGAATAGCAGTGCTCTAGTGTTGCGATGTTTACCAGTGAGTCTGCTTAGGAGTTTGTCAGGCATCTAAAATATCCTCTTTCATTTGTCTCCTCAAGGAGTGAAAGCACTCAAATAATGTCCTACTTAATATCCAAAATAAATACCTTGAAATCTGATAGGTTTACTTAGGAAATAGAGTATGTTTAATCTTACCATCTGCTTCTGTCAAATGATGAACATTTTCAACATCTTTTAAAGTTTTAATGTCTCCGTTAGCCACAATAGGTATAGACATGCTTTGTTTAATTATTTTAATTGCATCATAATGTACAGGCTGATGCCTTTCTTCTATACTTCTCCCATGTACTGTAATCCATGAAACTCCAGCTGCTTCAGCTTTTTGACACAGGTCAACTGTTCTTTTTAAGTCCTCATGGATCCTAAAATTCCAAAGAATGAAAGCAGTAGGTAGTAAGTTTCCTGGCCTATATAAAAAGAACTCCTCTATAAGGAGGAATTACCACAGATTTCTATAAATAACAGCATAAAGGCATTATTACTGTTGGAAAACAGTGTTTGATTTTTGGGGTTTTTTTAAGACTTATGAGTTTAGTGTATGGAAACTGGTACTTAATTTAGCATTTCCCAATTATAACACATCTCTATAATATACATGGCAAATTTTATAGCGATTGAGCAAGGGTACCCAAAAAATCTAAAATAAACACCATGATTTTGCATATTCTGTGAAAAAAAATCCAATTTATAATAGTTCCCCTTTCCAGAATGACTGGAAACTGAATTGAAACTTAACTGACAAATATGCAAAAGCCATATAGGATATATGGTTAAATAAAGGATCAAGAATGGTCATGGCATCACAGAATGGTTTGGGGTGGAAGCAACCTTTAAGACTATCCAGTTCCAATACCCCTGCTATGGGCAGGGACATCTTCCACTAGACCAGGATGCTCAGAGCTCATCCAACCTGACCTTACACACTTCCAGGGATGGGCATGCACAACTTCTCTGCTCCAGAGCCTCACCACCTCCACAGTACAGAATTTCTTCCTAATATCTAATCTAAACCTCTTTCAGTTTGAAGCAATTCCCCCCTGTCCTGTCACACCATGCTCTTGTACAAAGTCTGCCTCCATTTTTCTTGTGGACCCCGTTAGGTACTGGAAAGCTGCTGTAAGGTCTCCCTGGAGCCTTCTCTTCTCTGGGCTGCAAACAAAGCAATGTAGAACATCTACAGAACCTTAGAAGTTGATGTAGGGAAGCAGAATATATTCCTTACAGCAGCTGTGGGACCAGTTCCCAGTTTTGTTACCCATCCCTTTATATCCAACCGCAACTGTGCTCTGCTCTCTAATAGCTCACAAAGCAAATCCCTGTGATGATACAGACTATGCATTGTTTTTCTTTTATAGAAGTCCTAATCGTTTAACTTGTACTTTCATGTTGTTTGGATTGCAAGAGAACTCTAGCTTACAGTATGTTATCTAGGGAAGTAGTCAAAGTTTGTGCTGGTTCTAAGTTTTTTATTACTTGCCCCAGATATCTGAGTCAAAAAATCTCAGCAGTCTTCACACGTAAGGAAATTACTATACTGTGTAGTATTACATTAACAGAATTACAAATATTATTACTATTACACTAAATTCTTTCTTTAAAGAAAAAAAAAAAAGGATTCTTCCATGTACCACAAACAGCAGTTAAGTTACACCTACCTTATTTTAATAGAGACTGAAAATTTAGGGTTGTCGATCTGACTCCGTACATGTCTCACCATATCTTTAACAAGCTCAGGTTTATTTATTAAACAAGCACCATAACCTTCTGAAATCGCCCATCTTTAAAAGAAAAAGAATGTTTATATTCTACATTTGAAGAAATGCAGATCAATATCAGTCACATACACCAGCTTCTTTCCTTATGACCTTCAGAATCTGTGGTTAAGTAAACAGAGATCTGGCTGTAGATCAATTACTTGTTTGCAGTTTGATACAGCTTTTAGATCTTGGTTCAGTCTCCATTGTGCTACTAGAACTTTAGACAAGTTACTAATCTCTTTAAATACAATCCTCTGTCCACAAAATGGACTCACATGGAAGATAAATTAAAATTAACCAACAGTGCATGCATAAAATAAATAGTTTGATGTTTCCCCTTGGTCACGGATTTCTTCTAAACAGATGACAACTTTGGATTGAAAAGGAAGATTTTCTGAAGTGCAAGTGATACTAATTTTAGTGATATTCTGGTCTCACTATTTTGGCTGGCAGAAAATAACCTTTGCTTCCACTTAACAGCAGCAGTTTTTAAAAATAAATTTTCTTATAAAGGCACATAAAGTACACAAACTTTTGTTATTTTGAAACTAATATGCACAAGAAACAAAGGATTCAAATATTTTTGGCTTAAAAGGAACAGACAGTTTGACATACTTAAGTCTAGCTAGCTTAAAAAATAACAATACTTCCATTCAGAAGCCCCAGATCTCTCCAGAAAAGTTTTCTCAAATACTAAAGCTTTAAGTCAAGACAACCTAATTAGCGTGGAGAAATTAAGTATTTGCACCATACTATTATCTTTTACTTTCCTACATTTTTCAGGTCTTCATTTAGAAAAAGACTGCCTGAGAAACATGTCACAGATGGTTCTCAATTGAACCAGTTAGGAAGACTCTTACTACTCTGTTTCACTGTCAAGACAAAATTTTTATCAATTTAAGTGAAAAGTAGATCACTATTTCACTATACTTATAAATTTAACAAAAGATGGAAGAAATTATTTTGAGCACTTTATCTGTATAATTTTATTTGAAAGACTATCCTTCACTTGCAGAAGTTTGAGACACCAGGAACTTGCCTCATTATTCTGGAAATTGCTACATCATTATTCAAAACACTGCAAATTATTTGCAGCAAGCTCTTTTAGGTAGTGCACATTTAACAGTTGTTGAGAAGGGATGGACACTTCACTTCTCAGCCAACACTCAGTATCTCAGAAATGAAGAAAGGCAAGTTGGCAAATACACCTGATTTTCCCAGTCTCACCCTGGTGACAGGCATCTCACAGCACTCAGAACAGTGCCTTACCACGTAGACATTTCTGACAGGTTAAAAAGCTGTTACTCCCTTGAAATCTATTTATAGGTTAAGATAGAAATTACGATGAAAAGGAAGACCAGCATTCTTTAGTCTCTAATTATTTCATCATATTTACCCAGCTTTTTCAAAACTTTACCTCTGAGGACAGCCACAGTTTAGGTCTATTCCATCTGCAAAAGGACAGACGATACGGGCAGCATCACACAAAACCTGTGCTTCTTTAGCAGCGAACTGAACAACCAGTGGGTGATCACCTACTCCAATGAAAACATATTTAGAGATTTAAAAACTCCCAGAAAATAAAAAGAACAGGTTCTAAATTTTGAATGCTTTTTTTGTATATTGTACAGCTGTCTGACCACAGTCCTGGCAAACAGGTATAGGTGACCTTGTATGAGCAGGGTGGCTGGATAACATGACCTATAGAGGTCCTTCCAAGCTCATCTATTTTGTGATTCTGTGAGCCCCAGATCACAAATAAACAAAGGTAGCTGGCCAGGGGTTACTATGCGAGTATGTCTATTAACGGATGTGGGAATTCAGACAAATATAGGTGTCCTACACAGTTTCTGGCTTAACATACACTTTTTCTGGCTGAAACATACACAGTTCTGACTGCAACTGTTAGTTGCTAATCTTTCACAAAGACCATCTATGAAACTAGGTCTTCTCTAATGTTCAGCAGCCTTCATGCTTCACCCTCCTAGCCTGGCCCTTCTTGTCTGCGTGCTGCCCCTTTGCTGTACTGACACGGCTGTCTTGCCAGGTGGGAAACTTGCTTTCAGAACCAACGCTTCAGAAAGGAGCTAAACCACCCACAAGCTTTGCCCTTCCTCATCCCAGCCCATCTTCTTCCTTTTCTGTGCCAACATGGCTGTTTTTTATCCACAACGTGACACGCAGAGCTGGAATGAGCACACATGCACAGAGGCAGCTCTAGCAGCTTTGTCTCAAGTGAGAAACCAAAGTGTTAGTGCTCCTGAGCTTGAGTCTGCTGAACTACTTGTGATTTACCAAGCCCCTGCAGAGAGCCAGATGGTCATTTGGAACATGCTCTCCTCTTTTACAGCTACTGCATTACATTAAAGGCATCTCAAATACCTCAAGCAGTCTTAGCACTCACTTTCCATATAAACAATTGCTGTAGTTAAGAAGCAGCAGCAGCATGATATCTGAGCACTGATGAAAAGAGGTGATCCAATGAATGCACAAAACAAGTGCACTTCTGGTACTGAAGAGACCACAAGTGCTTTCTGAAGATTTTTCTGTTTTAGAGGAAAACAAATACTTATTTAAATGGTGGAGATTAAGTAAGGAAGACCACCAATACCCTCTCAGTCAAACTGAGACACTTCTAGAAGTTACCTAAAAATCCAGCAAGCAAAAAAAATTTGCATGCATATTTTCAAAAGTGTCCCTTTAATACAGTGCTCTAGCTGAAGAGATTTACAGTTATAGCTAATATTTTAGAATAAGCCCACATGCCTGGTTTCTCTTTGTTGAGCATTAAGTAATAAAAATACTGAGTCTAGCCACATAAAACTTTTTAGCAGCAGCCACAAAGAACATCTACCTCTATCTGAGAAATACACAACAAAGAAACATTAATGCAGAAGAAAACGTTAAAACAGAAATTGCAAACCCACTGCAATAATTAGAAGACAAAATCCCGAAACGGCCAGTAAGTTAAACATAAAACCACACAAAAAGTATAAATGCTAATAATGTAAATACTATGATCTGGTCAAAGCATGAGGCAGAATGTTTTAGAGGACTATCAAATTAAGGCTAGCATAAAAGAAGTGAGTAGGGAAAAGATGTTGTTTACAACACTAAAACATTTAATCTCCTCTTTCCCTGTCCCAGCACCCCCCAGAATACACTCCACATCTGACCTGTAGAACTTCAATGCCACCGGATTTTGTGTAGATCAGAAGTGTAAGTAAATTCAGAGGGGGCAAACTAGTAACCGTGGAGCTTTGAGCCATATATACTTTCAGTTATGTTTTTACTCATTTATTTTTACATACAGTGAGTTATTAATGGTTTTTTAGAAGTTGAATTCCACTTGTAAGAGCCTACCTGTGCTTTCTGATGCGAGTTTTCTCTGTAATTGCTGTTCTATTTGAGTAATGCACCATAGTACAGAGTCAATGCTAAGACAGTGAAATATACCTTCCCTATTACATATACACTTATGAAACCACAAATTCTGTGGCCTGAATAGACTAAATCATCACACTTCATAGACCCTACATGTTGATCTTACTTGCACTTTAGCAGCACTTTTCATTCCTCCAGTTGCAGCCCATGCTCGTACATTCCTTGTTACACTGTTCTGCTGCAGCCACTTCAAGCCAGCAGATCTGCATCGTTCTTGTCACCTCTTCCCACATATTTCAGATCTCTTTACAGCCATGACACTGTACAAGTTCTCATACTTGTTCTTTTTATAGGTGTTCTCATTATGTTTCTGTACCATGCCTGAAGTCTTGCTTCTCCCCCTTAACCCCAGCCGTGCTTTAACTTCCCAGTCTCTTTTGTGCTTTCTTGCTCTCATATATCAAGTTGTCCACCAACAGCCCTTTCTACTTTCCAGTCCAGCTAATATGAAATCTGTTTTCTTTTCTCAGTCCTTGACTCCACTGTATCAATGGCTGATCTATTACTTTTTCCACCTTTAGGAACACTTATTTTTGCTGGAGACTAGAAAACTTTTCCCCGCAATGAGTTAAATGTTTGTCTCTGAAACACACATGAAACAACAATTGCTGGAAAAAGAATCTGTCATCTTGTACCTGGTCTGGCTGTGATGGGGTTACTTTTACAATTTATTTTAAGTTCATTTCTAGTAGCCTGTGTGGTGCTGCAGTTTGGATTTTGTGACAAAACCAGTTTCACTCTGCCTCTCCCTGCCCCCAGCAAACAGACTGGGGTGGGCAAGAAGTTTGTAGTGGACAAAGCTATGATAGCTGACCCAAACAGGAACAAGGAGTATTCCATACTGTATAACATCAAGCTCAGCAAGGAAACTGGAGTGGTAGGGAAAGAAGAAAGTGGGTTGGGACATTGAATTTTTGTTCCAGAGTAGCTATTGCTTGGAGAGTGACTGGGCATTGGTCTGCTAGTTGGAAGTGATTGCCTTTGCATCACTGGTTTGTTTCTTTCCCTTTTTCTTTCCTTTACATATTAAGCTGTCTTTATCTTGACATATGAATTTTTCTTGCATTTGCTCCTCCTATTCTCCCCGTGCTGCTGGGAGAATGGAAGAGGAATGAGTGACCAGCTATGTGTGGTCAACCCCCACAGATGTAAATCAATTTGGAGGCGTTGATTTCAGGTGGAGACAAGGTTTTCCACTATTTCATGTGACCCACTATCACTGTACTGCGCTTACTCTTACTTACAACATTTCTGTGGTTTTATATTTATACGGTTTAATCTGACAGTATACCAGAATTGTTAGGATATGTCAAGTTGTGTGACAGACTTCATTCACTTGGCCAACTTAGCTTGTGACCACACACAACATTCTGACAAGGCAACGGTTTATAAAAATAATACCTTTGTTTGTTGTGAATTCGCTGTCTCTGGCTTTTGCAGATCTCACAAAATCAGCTGCCACTATCATTGGCGTGTAACACAAATCGCAACTGTACTTCCTAACCAAGGTTCTGAAAGCCAACCTGCAGACATGTGAAAATTAAGAGGTAAATAGTTACGGCATTTTTTCTGATTAGCTATCCTAAAATGTTGTTCTAACATGCAGTATTGTGGGGATATTCGAGTATTATATGTGTAGATCTGTGATGAAAATATGTAAAATAAAACATGTCCCACATCTACCTCTCTCTTAAATAAAAGAGAAGAAGGTAATCACCCATTTTTACAGTCAAGATAAACTTCCTCAGAGAAAATACACTGAAAACAGTTAACATGACAGCTACTTACTTTGAATAGCGGACCATAGGGGCACATATTTTTACAACTTGCCCCGAATGAAACAAATCCATGGGATCTTTTAGCTGGCATTCTTTAGTTTCTCTGCTGTCACCAACCATGTATAATTACCAGTCCTTTCAGCATCTGGAAGAACAAACAGCGTCTGAAACGTTCGTCATTCAGCTATTTCTCACAGAGAACACCACCTGGGTTCTGGTGAAGCGTCGGGCCCAAAGCCGCTCACCCACAGGGTGCCGGGCACGGCCCCCTAAGCACGACGCCCCCCAAGCACGGCGGCCCCCGGCCCTCCCTTCTCGGCACGGCCCTTCCCGGCCCTCCCTGGCTCCCGCCAGCCCCGCTCCCCTCACCACGTGCCGCCGCCGCCGCCCGCTCCGTCGCGCTCCTTCGCCATCATCGCGGCGCGCCGGGAGCGGCCGGGAGTGACGCGCGGGCTCCGGCACCGCCAGCATGGAGGAGGCGGGGGCCGCCC